>JAQFVV010006223.1:9190431-9239138 GCA_028023455.1 Epiperipatus broadwayi | reverse complement strand
ATTTTCTTACATCGACAAGTTCACGATCCCATAAGGGGGCGCCAGACACGATTATTTAAGTTGATTTTAATTACCTCGGATCACCTTTTACATCATGTCAAAACGCATGAAGTCTAACCCTACCCACTAACACTCCCAGCATAATCATTAAGGTGTCTGCTGCATGATTGTTTCCTTAGAACCACCTCTCCGGGAGAAGACGATTGTCCTAATGAAATCAGCAAGGTTTTCTAATAAGTTTGCCGATCACGGCATCAAAGATCATTATTGGTTATTACTGACCTATGAGGTTGGTTCGCCACCACCAACACAAGGTTTACAAGTTCATCCCCGCTTATCAAAGTGTAGAACATACTAATTGATCGTTCACTTTGATTGATTATAGACCCCCCACTCCCATTAAATCTATCTTAACTAAGGTGAGAATAAGAAAACATCGTGACTTACGGCACGATGTTGATATAATTAATAAAGTAACTAAATGAAAATTAAAATTAACTAAATCTACTTCAAAGATAAGTTATCAAGAATAAATAACTACGGTTTTGATTGTGTGTGAAAAGATTTGAGATATGCTCGACTTGATTAGATATTGAACAAGTTTATTAAATATGAAAAGAAAACATTATTAATTGATTTATTACACACGCGCACATACATTCACGCTCACAGAGAATCATAATTAGTCATAACATAATTTGAATAACGAGAAAGTTCCTTTCTATTTGACGAATTTATAATCTTTCCTTAGATTCACTTAAGTTCAAAGTTCATGTTTACAAAGTTCAGTAACAAAGATAAACTATTATGACGAGGAAAGTCTTAAGATTTATTTGAGTAAATTTATGTTGGTTAATTTCGAGATTGCCTTACGAGTTTCTAAATTGAGTGAGTGAACATAATATAAAACATATTTACCTAGGATTTGTCTTGGTTACAACGAATGTCGATTGGTCTGGACGAGTTTGGGTATTTCACGGAACATTTCGATTATGAGGAGCATTCACTTAACACTGACGATGTTATCAGAACTTCATAGCTTGGAGATATTTCAGTATGGAGCGCCGATCAGTCACTGAAGGGTTTACTAGCCCCTCATGACAGTCGACGCTCTTGGTATTAATTTCATAATGGTCATCGTAAATACTGAGGAATAATCAAGCTAATTCAGAACAATTCTGTTGTTAAAAATGAAAACATAAGCATCGAAATAATGAGCAGGTGATAACTCGGCGTACCGAGAATTTGAAAATTAAAAAAAACACAATAATGAGAATGTATCAATCGAAATGAATCGAATCGAAACGAATCTACCTGAATCTAATCATTGAATAGGTTTTGACTGGTATTTATAAGGGTTGGTCCATATCTTGGGATCCAATCTACCCCCAGAGTTCCCTACTCCTGGAGTTGTCGTTCAGGTCCGCGTTTGAGGTACCTGTTCACTCACTCTTTGTGCTAAAGGCAATATTTATTTTGAGACAATCTCATTTTGCAATCTCAACTCAACCAACCTTATTCACTTCACACCTCGAATGCATTCGAGGTGTGCGTGTGTTTTACCAGAACAATACAAGTTATTTTAAATTTAGAAGTCGAGCATTTATCTTTTCCTCAAATCTTTTCTATAAGTTTTATTCTAGTTAAAATTATATTTCTAAAATAAACATTTTTTAATTCCCCGTGGTGATTTTGATTGGCAATTATATTTTATTATTTAGGAGTGCATATTATATTTTATTATTTAGGAGAGCACATTATTTTTTGTTATTATTTTTTTTATTATCTAAAGGTTTTAATCATTTAATTAGACGTTTTACCGTCTTTATTTTATCAATGTGTTTTATAAATGTATTTATGAGAGAAACTATTACGAGTTACGAAAATAAAATTATGAGTGTTTTATGTTGCTTGCTGTTGTGTGTGCGTTTATCGATGCTTCCTAGATCTAATACTGATGTAACGCTGTCTAGTTACATATCTCCCCGCCCGGTGTAGAGTAAAATCCGATGCTGCGGGTTTTAGCTCGGTGAAGGAGCGAAATTATTCGGCTCTCTTCAGTGCTCTTGCATTGAACGTTCCTTTCCGTGGGTCAACGCAAAGGCGTTGTTTCCATATGCCCTGACGATCTTGTATGGGCCCTCGTATATGTCGAGGAATTTTTTGTAGATGTTTTGTCCGGGTCGACTGACCGGGTTGGCCTTTACCATCACTCTATCGCCCACTTTGAACGTATTCCGGGTTGGCTTCTTGGTCTGCGTTCGCCTTTTTCCCATGTGCTCCAATCTTCGTAGCGCTATTTGGTTGTCTTGTTTCCTATCGATTTTTCCGGTTCGGATGGTGGGCCTGTCATCGTATGGGTAAGGTATCGGTTGCCCATAATGGAGTCGGCTTGGTTCAAATCCAGTTGATTCATTTTTTGAGTTGATCATTCCCGTGATCCGGGGAATCTCCTGGACCCATTTCCGGTGATCTCCCGCAGTATACACACGGAATAACCGTCCCAATTCCCGCATTACTCGCTCGCACGGGTTGCTCTACGGGTTCCGGATCGACGTCATGTGGTGTTTGATCCCGGTTCGATTTATCCACTGCCTCCAAGTTTTCGACACAAATGGTGTGCCATGATCCGATAGGATGTACTTAGGCTTCCCAATGATAGGAAACTGTTTTGTCTCCAATAATTTGATGGTCTGGTGTGCGTTAGCCCGGGCCATGGGGTAGGCGGCGACCATTTTGGAACATAAGTCGTATGCGACTAATATATATCTCTTTCCCCCGGCCATCGGTAACGGCCCGTAGTAATCGATCGCCACGGTGTGGTTAGGTTCCCGTATGATAATTGGTATCTGAGGTCCTTCATTGGATCGATTTAGTGGTTTGGTCCTCGCACAGACATCGCATCCCCGTAATCTTACGGGGACATCGATGTCTGTCCAGGCCAGTAAAACCAATTGCTAAGGTATCCCTCAGTCTTGTTCGCTCCATAATGTCCGCGTTCCCGATGTGTCTCGTCAATCATCTGATTTCGCATTTCTTTCGGGATTATAATCCGGGTTTGCTTCCCATTCCCTGTGTTTCTTTGGAGTAACCCCCCCAGGGTGATGCATCGGTCCCGATATTTCCATAGTGGACCCCCTTCGGTTCCTTCTTCCCCCTGGTAAGAGCCCACCTTCGACTTCCCTTTACGTAAATAACCGATTATTCGTTGGCAGTCCTTGTCCTTTTCCTGGCTCCTTCGAATGTTGCCTGCTTTAAGCCCTCCCTTCTTGTCCTGTCGGGTCATTGCGGCTATGTATGCGAACTCGCTTGTCTCCGCATTCGTCTGAGTTCCTACCGGGTAACGGCTCAGCGTGTCCGCGATCACGTTATCCCTTCCTTTGCAGTATTCTACCTCATATTGAAATTCCTGCAGGGCTAGACTCCACCGCACCAATCTGTTGTTTGTCAGGAAGCTTTTGTTTAGGAATTCCAGACTCCGGTGGTCAGTGACGACCCTTACTTTGGACCCGACCAGGTATTGCCGGAATTTTTTGAACGCCCACACTATGGCGAGGGCTTCTCGCTCGGTGACCGTGTACCTTCTTTCCGGGTCTTTAAGTAGCCGACTAATGAACGCCAACACTCTCTGTTCTCCCTCCGGCCCCTTCTGGTACAACGTGGCCCCCAGCCCGATGTCACTGCTGTCCGTTTGTACCCAGAACATCTGGTCGAAATCCGGGTATGTCAATATTGTTTGTTTCAGGAACCCTTCTTTTACTCGCCGGAAACTCCGTTCCCGCGTCTCGTCCCACACCCATGCTTGCTCCTTTCTTAGTAGTTGTAACAAGGGCTCCATATCGTGGGTGAAGTTCTCGTAGAACTTGTTATAAAAGGTACACATTCCGAGGAATGCCTTAATGTCCTTCTTCTTCTTTGGGGTGGGAAATTCCTGGATCGCCTGGATTTTTTCGGGGTTAGGCCGCACTCCATCCGGGCTGACTATGTGTCCCAAGAACTTGACCTCCTGTGTCGCAAAATGGCTCTTCTTGATGTTGATTTTGATCCCCTTCTGCTCGCATTCTTGGAGTAGCCTTTCTAAGTGCCGGCAATGCTCCTCGACGTCATTGGATGCTATGATGATGATCGTCCACGTACATCGTCGCAAATCCTTTTACCTCGTCAGATAGGGTTTGATCCAGGCATTGTACCAAGCCTGCCCCACTGTTCTTTAACCCGAAGGGTACCCGGTTGAACTGGTACGCCCTTCCGTTATATTTGAATGCGGTGTACTTTCGGTCGTCGGGGTGGAGGCTCATTTGCCAGTAACTATTGGTTAAATCCATCGTGGAAAAAATCCGCTTGTTCCGGAACCTGGTCATTAGTTCGTTCATGACAGGTGGGGCGTTTGTGTCCGGGATCGTTACCTTGTTTAGTTGCCTAGCGTCGAGGCACAATCGTATTGACCCGTCCCCTTTTTTCACGGCTAGGATGGGATTATTGTACGGCGAGGTGCATTTCGAAACGACTCCCCACTCCGTCATCTGCTTTAACTGTGTTTCAATTTCTTTCCGGTATTGGAATGGGATCGGGTATGCCCTCGTCTGATATGGGTGGCTGGTGCTCAATCGGATCCGGTGTTCGTACCCTTGAATTACTCCCGGTTTGTCCGAGAAGACACTTTCGTGCGCCCCCAATATCTCCTGAATTCTTTCCTTCTTTTCTTTGTCTGGTCCAGTTATTTCCTCGATTCTTTTTTCGATTTCCCCTTTTATCGCGATGCATTGCAGCTTCCTTTGTCTTTCTGGTTCTTCGTCCACTTTGCTTTTGAAAGGCACCGTGACTGTGCTGATCCTTGCTAGTTCGGTCCCGTAATCGATGTTACATTTAGCCATTTTCATGAAGTCTGATCCTAATACTAAGTCATGGATTAAGCCTTCCAGTATTAGTACGACCTGGGTAAACTCCTGTCCTGCAATGCTGATATTCGCCCACACTTGTTTGGTTTGTATTCTCGCCTTTTTTCCATTGGCCAGTACAATTTGGGTCCCTTTTAGCGGTAGGATTTTCATCTCTGTTGGCCCTTGGGCGATCTTGTTGAAAATTTCCTGTGCCATTACGGATACTTGGCTTCCCGTATCCAGCAAAGCCCTTGCCTTGAACCCCTGGATTGACACGTCGATTATTGGGCATTCCTGTCTTCTCCGAGGTCCTTCCCCCCCCATCTTGTGTTATATTGGCTATTCTGATCCCATTGTCCTCCTCTTGGTTAAAATAATCGTCGTTTTCGATCGCCTGTAGTTTCTTCAGCACTCCTGTTATTTCGGTTTCCCTTTCAATGATTTGTTTGATCTCCCTGGGTAGGTTGCGTCCCGCTATCTTAATTTGCTGTTCCTCTGGTATTTGGTATTTGTCTATTTTTTTTAATCTTGCCATCTGTCTCTGGACGAAGGTACTGTATTTTTCCTCTTCTTCCCTTTTGTTTTGTTCGATCTCCCATCTTTCCCTTTCCTGCTGGGCTACTCCCCAATATCTTTTCATGATGGCCCTTTGATATTCCTCGAAT
Organism: Epiperipatus broadwayi; assembly: GCA_028023455.1. Classification (NCBI taxonomy): domain Eukaryota; kingdom Metazoa; phylum Onychophora; class Udeonychophora; order Euonychophora; family Peripatidae; genus Epiperipatus; species Epiperipatus broadwayi. Next base: position 9,233,593 of record JAQFVV010006223.1, on the reverse strand, counting down.
GTCTCTGGTTTGTTTTTCATTGTCTCCCACCATTCCACAACTTCCCCTTGGATGTGGCTACATGCGATCGCTATTTTGGATTCTTCGCTGAACTGCTCGCATGAAAATAGCCTCTTCAAACTTTCTATATATCGACATGGATTCTCATTTCCCTTTCCTTTGAAATGCTCTATTTTTATCCATTTTCCCTCCATTCTGTTTGTTGTCTCGTTGATCTTGATTTATTTGGCCTATTATAATTTTTTCACTACTGTTTACGGGAATGTGGTTCTTTTTTACTTTTGATTTATTTGTTTTATGGTGACAGCGACCGATCGGCGTCCGCTCCCTTATCTCCTGCTATGCTTTATTTGTTTTGTTTATTTTGCTCCGGTTCCCGATGTTTTGTTTACCCATTTGCGATGTTAAGAATCGCCGCGATTTTGTTCCGTTTGTTTATTATATATTTTTTTTTTTTTTAAGCTTTTGTTTACATAAATATTTCCGCGTCTTCTCCCAGTTCGGCCGCTTTTGCTAGTATTTAGATTTGCTTTATCTTTATGTTTAGAAGCGTCATTTATACTAGCCTCACGTTGGAAGCACCAATGCCACCGTAACCCATCACCAACCCGAGATTATGGGCTTCGAGACAAACATGACATAGCGTAAGGCTTATTTTATTTTCTTACATCGACAGTTATTCACGATCCACATAAGGGGGCGCCAGATACGATTATTTAAGTTGATTTTAATTACTCGCATCACCTTACATCATGTCAAAACGATTACGAAGTCTAATCCCACCCACTAGCTCAACACTCCCAGCATGGACCATTAAGGTGTCTCAAGGTTGTTGCATGATTGTTTCTAGAACGACTCCTCCCGGAGAAGACGCATTGTCCGCTAATGAAAATCAGCAAGGTTTTCTAATAAGTCGATCACGGCATAAAGATCATTTATTGGTTATCACTGACCTATGAGGTTGTTCGCTTACGCCCCGAACACAAGGCTTACAAGTTCATCCCCCCGCTTTATCGTATAGAACATAATTAATTGACGTTTACTTTGATTGATTATAGACCCGCCCGCTCTTAAATCTATCTTAACTAAGGTGAAATAAGAAACATCGTGACTTACGGCACGATGTTGACATAATTAATAAAGTAACTAAATGAAAATTAAAATTAACTAAATCTACTTCAAAGATAAGTTATCAAGAATAAATAACTACGGTTTTGATTGTGTGTGAAAAGATTTGAGATATGCTCGACTTGATTAGATATTGAACAAGTTTATTAAATATGAAAAGAAAACATTATTAATTGATTTATTACACACGCGCACATACATTCACGCTCACAGAGAATCATAATTAGTCATAACATAATTTGAATAACGAGAAAGTTCCTTTCTATTTGACAAATATATAATCTTTCCTTAGATTCACTTAAGTTCAAAGTTCATGTTTACAAAGTTCAGTAACAAAGATAAACTATTATGACGAGGAAAGTCTTAAGATTTATTTGAGTAAATTTATGTTGGTTAATTTCGAGATTGCCTTACGAGTTTCTAAATTGAGTGAGTGAACATAATATAAAACATATTTACCTAGGATTTGTCTTGGTTACAACGAATGTCGATTGGTCTGGACGAGTTTGGGTATTTCACGGAACATTTCGATTATGAGGAGCATTCACTTAACACGACGATGTTATCAGAACTTCATAGCTTCGGAGATATTTCAGTATCGGAGCGCCGATCAGTCACTGAAGGGTTTACTAGCCCCTCATGACAGTCGACGCTCTTGGTATTAATTTCATAATGGTCATCGTAAATACTGAGGAATAATCAAGCTAATTCAGAACAATTCTGTTGTTAAAATGAAAACATAAGCATCGAAATAATGAGCAGGTGATAACTCGGCGTACCGAGAATTTGAAAATTAAAAAAAACACAATAATGAGAATGTATCAATCGAAATGAATCGAATCAAAACGAATCTACCTGAATCTAATCATTGAATAGGTTTTGACTGGTATTTATAAGGGTTGGTCCATATCTTGGGATCCAATCTACCCCCAGAGTTCCCTACTCCTGGAGTTGTCGTTCAGGTCCGCGTTTGAGGTACCTGTTCACTCACTCTTTGTGCTAAAGGCAATATTTATTTTGAGACAATCTCATTTTGCAATCTCGCTCAACCAACCTTATTCCTTCACACCTCGAAGGCATGCGTGTGTGCGTGTGTTTTACCAGAACAATACAAGTTATTTTAAATTTAGAAGTCGAGCATTTATCTTTTCCTCAAATCTTTTCTATAAGTTTTATTCTAGTTAAAATTATATTTCTAAAATAAACATTTTTTAATTCCCCGTGGTGATTTTGATTGGCAATTATATTTTATTATTTAGGAGTGCATATTATATTTTATTATTTAGGAGAGCACATTATTTTTTGTTATTATTTTTTTTATTATCTAAAGGTTTTAATCATTTAATTAGACATTTTACCGTCTTTATTTTATCAATGTGTTTTATAAATGTATTTATGAGAGAAACTATTACGAGTTACGAAAATAAAATTATGAGTGTTTTATGTTGCTTGCTGTTGTGTGTGCGTTTATCGATGCTTCCTAGATCTAATACTGATGTAACGCTGTCTCGTTACAATAAATATAAAACTATATTATTAAAATGTATATTGTAAATTATACCAAATATTTTATATACTTGAGTATCTGAAATCAAAAATTCCCTACTACAATAACATTCATCATATATTATATCTCTTTTTTAATCTCCTTCATGTTTTAATTTTGTTTCTATTTTGTTGTAAATTCAAATTATTAACTTTAATGCATGCAGGTTTTTTTTTTCTCACTAACTTGTTTTCATAATATGTAAATGGTGTAATATTGTGTTTTTATTTTAGTTGATATTTCTTATGCAATTTTTATATTCTTCCCTACTTGAAAAATTATTTATATATATATTATGGCTATAATGTAATTCATCATCACCATTTTCTATCATCATTGATTCATTGCAGAATAAAAGTCTTTCCAAGTTTAATTCAGTTTCCCCAATACACAGCTTCTCTTCTCCAAATCACATCAGCAGGCTTCTTTATTTCAATCATCCACTTCACATAAAGACTTTTTTTTTTTAGATTTGCTTAGGATGCTGTTAAGATCTCAACTATTCATCTATTATTATCTTTTCTAACAATATGTCTAACTCAACTCCATTTCTGTCTTTTAATTTCTCAATGATGTTAATAATACCTCTTTTCCACTTAAAACTTTTTTGTTACTCCCAATGTGCATGCTTATATACTTTTTTGAATAATCTCTCTATTGTTCTTCAGTTAAATGTCCCAATCTCAGATTAATATGTAAAAAAAGTCAAAAAACATGTATTAAAAACTTTTCTTTTTAAACACTAGGCATAATTTCTTTTATTTCTATCAAAAAGCATTTTATCCAAATGTAATGCTATGATTAATTTCATCCATTAAGTTTCCATCTGTATTAAGTATTTGTAGTTATTAGTTTTTTTTTAAATCCATGATTATTATTTTTTATTTTATTTTTCCGAGAAAAACCATTGATCATTACTTTAGTCTTTTTAATAATTATGTTTAGACCTACTTTTTTTTTACTTTCACCCGATAATCGCAAAATTTATTGAACCTCTGAAGCATTGTTTACAAAAACAACCACATCATTTGCAAAGTCTAGATAACTCAAGTATTCTCCATATAATTTTATTTCCATAGTTTATTTTAATCTCTAAAATACATCTGTACATCTGTTATAGAAAGGTTTGAAAATATAGAATTACCCACTCATGCAACCTTATTAATCTTTTTAATGTTACCACATAATCTAATTACTATAATTGCATTTTGATAAATATTCTTCAAAATATGGCATTACTCTGGATCTATATTTCAATAACTTCAAAACTTTAATCAAATGTTTATATAATGAACAAAGGTCTTTTCATAAAATATATTTTCATAATCTACAAATTCAAATCACAATGCAATTTATATTCATTGATCATTTCTATAACCTTTGTGTATACTCAGATATGATTCACTGTGTTAAATCCATTTTCAAATCCAAATTGATATTTTGGTGAGTTAAATTTTGCTGTGGATAAGTTGTCATTATTTTGGTAAAGATTTTCTACAGAACTGATAGATTTGTGGTTTCTAATATCTTTCTTTATCCCCTTCCTTAAGTATAACATTACTATTACATTTTTAAAATCATCTGATGCATCTTTACTTTGGTGTATAGTTTACTACCAATTTTTTTTTATTTCTATATCTGATTCTTTCAAGTTATGAATAATAATTTTATCATTTCCTGGAATTTTTGCCTTCTTTATAATTGCACATCTTACAACTTATTTAAAATGCTTGGGATTCAGAACTTGTACTAATTATAACAGTTAATTTTTCTTGCTTTTGTTTTTGAAAATTCTTCCACACATTTCATGATATTATCTCCCTTTTATAATAGTTCATTTTTTTCTTATTGCTGAAATAACTTTTCTTCCATTACCCAGATCTTGTTTTATACTTCTATAGGTTTTCATATTAATTCATACTTATATTTTTTTACATTATTTATTAACTGTTTGTAGTGCCATTTTCCAAAACTCCAGATATATTTAAAAATTTCCATAGTCCTTCTTTTTTTTATACATTTTCTTGTCTCTGTTGAAATTTATAGATGAATTATTCCTTTTTTGTATCAGCTATCTTTATTGCTGTTTTTAGTAAAATATGAGTCATTTTCTTATTCAAAGTATATTAATATTTTAAAATTATTATAAAATTCAAATTTAAATTTATTGAGTATTTCTGAAAGTTAGTAAATTTCAACTGGCAATACAATTTTTAAAACAGGCAAAACTCTCTATACGTGTTGCCATTCAGTGTAAGCCAGAGTAATCAATGGATTCCAAAAGATTTGTGCATAAAATCCCCATCTAGTGCCTACTCTTCCAATATTCCTAGACTAGTTTCTGGCTTGTGGCCATCATCAGTGAGGAGCCTTGGATCTGAGAGTACTGCACCTAGATCTTAGGATCTAATGCAACCCTCCAGCAGCCACCTTTTATTTCTACTTAACTATAAAACTATGAGTCTTAAACTGAAAACACATTAATATTTTCAATCCAAGCTCATCAGTTTATATAGTCATATAGGTCTGAACTCAGTTTAGTACCTATACATTTTGGTGTCTCTGGTTTTTTAATAACCATAGCCCAAGAGATAAATCTGATTCATTAATTTTTTATTTGTAATATTAATATTCTTAACTTCAGACAATTAACTACTTCAGTATTTTATATTATCAATAATAAATGTATTTATTTTCTTTAAATGTGTTTCCATGTTCATTGTTGATAGTAAAAGTCACTTGCATATAAATAATTAGATTTGTATCGATTTCAAGAGTTCGATGTATTGATGCAAATTATCGATTTCTAGACTCATGTGAATCTCATGCGATCAAGCGTAGATTCCATTACAACAATAGGAGACAAACTTCGAATGGTATCTACATGGGACAAAACAAAAATTTCTGGTAAGTAGAAGTTTTAATGTTTCAGTATTTTGAAATTCAGACTTTTAATAACATTCGTAAATAAATTATTCTTTTTTTATTAAGTGCAAGCAGTTGTTAAATTTTATTTTATTTAAAGATTGATGTAAATTTAAATAATGTGAATTTAAGATGTTTGTGTGCCTTTTTTTTTCACATGGTTCCATATGTATAACTGCATAAAAATATAATTATTGCTTAAAATTAATTTCGAATATTTGCGAAACTGTATTTTACCTCTTTAATCACATGATTACATTTTTTAAAGTATAAAAATTGTTTTTTTTATTACCAAAAATACTTGATAAACTAGCAAACTTAAATTTAAACTAGCAGTTGATCTTTCCTACATCATTATTTTTTAACATTTGTATTTTATAAGTTATAATCTTTTGGCATATAGTATAATTCATATTTTAAATCTATCAATTTTAGCTGATACTTTTGATTATCACGAGTAAATGGTTTAATAAACTAGTAAACTTAAATTTGATTTTTTAAAAAGATTAATGTAGATTTACATAACATGAATTTAAGATATTTGCACATCATTTGTCACATGGTTTCATATGTATAACTTGGATGAAAATATAATTATTGCTTAAATTTAATTTCAAATATTTACGAAATTGCATTTTACTTTTTAAATCACATGATTACATTTTGGTTTAATAAACTAGTAAATTTAAATTTGATTTTTTTAAAGGTTGATGTATCATGAGTAAATGGTTTAATAAATTAGCAAACTTAAATTGCATTGGGGAGTGGGGGGTGATGAAAATGGTGATTTTATAACGAATGGTCAGATTGTTATGAAAATGGTGAATTTTGTGTTTTAATATTTTCATCATGTGATTTCATTTCTTATAACTATGAAAATTGGTTTTTGGGTTGTTTTTTTTTTTTATGAAAATGGCGATTTTGTAACAAATGATCAGATCGTGACAACGTATAGATTGATCGATGCCATTAATTGGTTGGATGTATCAGTGTGGGTTTTGGGTGGTTCTTATAATTGGAAATGGCCATGAGCACATACTAAATCAGCACCCAATCTTTAATACATAAATATTAAGTAAAATTTTATACTAAAGTTTGAAAATAATATTTCTAAAATTTAAAAATATATGAGAATAAACATGCATGCACACGCATTCCTTTCTAATCAATAAACTAAAATAGTATTAATTATTTAATATACAAATAAACAAGTAAATAATAATTACAGTTTTAAAATCATTTTAAAATATATGATCTAAATATGAATATTAATTTATTATTTTTATTGTAAAAACATGTATCCATATATAAAAAATTATCTGTTTTATAATATATTAAACTTTAATAATTATTTAATATAGTATACATATTTAAATAAAATATTAACCCTTGACATCATTTTACAATAAATCTAAATTCGTTAGTAGTAATTTTCAAAACATAAAATGTTTGTATATAATGATGTATCATAAATTTTAATTATCGTTTTATAAGATTAATATCATATTTGGAATAAGCTTTTTTTTTTTTTTTTGAAGTGTGAAGATATTTAATATTCATGCTTTCAGATCTAAGTACTTTAGACTGGCTTGGATATATAGAAAGACAAGTAAAAAATAGGGTGGTCCACCCTTTTTTTGTTAAATCTCTGTCTTGTATTTACAATCTGATTGGCTGTTATACTAATGAGCGTGAGAGATTCGCAGGTTCTCTCAATTTAATTTAAATCATTTCTGTGTATTGCAATATATATATATCAGATGACTGGTTTATTAATGAAATTTATACCCTTAAGTTAAAAAAAAAAAAGTATTATGCTTTAGCTTGAGAGTATGCATTTACTTAATACACCAATTGTATGAGAAATAATCTTGTAATGCTACATATTATTAAAACACTGGACATAACATATATATTGTACCAATCGGAATGAAAGTGAAGATCGAATCTAACTGCAAAAAACAATATCTGCACTACAAGGGCGCCATCTAGGCATTTGAGCCTAGAAAAATTTATAAGGTAGGCAGATACGCGCTATTAAGATTCCACTTTCTTTAAATATTCCGACCGTTAGCCCAAGTCACTAGCTCAGCGGAGACGCAGAGATAAAAATCTATAAATTTTATATCTTAAATATAAAAGAATAAAAGCCACTGCCAGAAATTAACACATAAAAATATTTATTTACGCACATATAAAATAATATTTAAATTTTGAGGAATAAATTTAACGTTTATAATTTTATATTGATCTTTAATTCTAAATTTAAGTAGATTGCAAATAATGAGTTTACTATTTATTTAGAGGGTCGAGTATGAATGGACTACATAGGTCTGCATTTGAAAGGAAAATATTCTTCCCTGATTTAACCTTAGGCAACAAATTTCGCAATCAACTGGCGCCAATCCATCTGATACATTCATGTATTCAATGTAGCATGATACGACAACACAAAATACTATATTGTCAGGAATGTACATCTGAACAATAAGTAGAAATAGAGAAGACATTGACTCTCCACCAACAGGAATGTGACATCTGTTGGCAAGTAGATCAATAAACAAAAAACTCCATAGGAATGGACTGCGGTCTTCTGCCGACTTACAAACCCATCCATAGGCAAACAGAGGGTGTGTGGCGTATATCTATAATCCTGCCCGTAGCGGACCTCATACTACATCTACTAATTACACAAATATATCCAATCCATTGAACCAATTCAACTACGAAATGAATAACCTAAGATTACCCTCCCTTAATACAACTTTACAAAACTATATAGCCATTCACGCCCGACTTAATTTTAACATTTAAATACGTTCGCACAGATTTGTTTAAAAATGTTGGGTATAGATCGATTACATAGATTCCACGGTCAAAAACATTTCAAAATAAACATAAACGATCAAAATACAAAATTATTGATACCGACAATCGCAGAGGGAAACTTATAAGTAACCCAATAGTATTCACCATAAGATACTTGCGTTGTCACCAATAACTTAAAAGACATCCGAATAAATACATTTTAGATACTCACCGTAAGGTATCATTATTTATCGAATGTCTATATATTTTGATCAAATATGAAAACCAAAATATAATTAACCGCAAACGAATCCATGCAAGCGTCTATAAACAACTTAAATTTCATACATTTAAATAATCTTTACAATAAGGAAAAAAAAATGGAAATGATGTTTATCAATCGGGAAACATATAAAATTAAACATTATTAATTTGATTTAAAAACTTAAAAGTCAGATAGAAGTTCATAAGCTTGAACGAAAGTTCTTAGTTATTTTTTTAAATTTAGAGTTCATGTCAATATAGCTTACAGTATAAGAGTCCAGGTTCCTGTTGGCAATTCCCACGGCGTCTCCATTGGAAGAAAATGTTCTGGAGGTAGCATTAGCTGGTTCCATTCTGGTATCACAGTCTTTTCATTTTTTTTTTTTTTAAACAAACAAAAAAATGAGAGAGAACGGCAAGTGCGTCTTACCGTTGTCATCAAATCAAGTTGGAAAAACTGACTGGAACTCAATATTTTTTCTTTTTATAGTCCTCCTATGGATTCCATGAACAAAAACGTCACTGTTCTGTTTTTTCGTTATGGTCCGGGCCTTTATTTGCTTCCATTGGTCAAGCTAAAATCTCTTTCTTCTCTTATCTAACTTTTCATCTGACTTTTTAATTAAACAGCTTTTAGATAATTAATAAACAATCATTTCCATTTACAGATTACAGGAATTAATTAATACCTGTTTTTATTTTAACTTACGTTATTTTTTTATTAAAATATTTTTATATTTCAATCTTGTATTTTTTTTATTTAAAAAAATACGTTCAAATACTTTTTTTTCTTGTTTATGAAAAAAATATTTTTAAAGTTTAGCATCCGTGCGAATATATATATGTTTAACAAACATTTTAATTTTAGCGTTTAGTTTTTTCCTTTTATTTGCGAACTTTTAAGTTTTTATTTTAAATAAATGTAACGACATATTTATATATCGTTACATATCAGTAAACTTCCTCAAAAAACAAAAACATTAAAAAAAAAAAAAAAGAATTTACTTAGTGTTAGTAATTACGTTACACAAATTTGTTATATATGAAATTTCAAAAGGACAAAACTTTTTTTTTTTTTTTAAAAGACAAAACAGTAATTACAAATATAATGATAAAAAAAAAAGTTGACTGATGATTCCTTACTACCAGCTAAATTTCTGCCCCCTCCCTTCCAAGTTTCATTTCTCCTACCTTTAAGTATTATTTAGGCAAGTTAAACGATTAGATTTTAAACAAGACTTTTTAAAAAAAAAAAATTATGATTTATATTTATTAATTACGTTTTATTTATTACTTTTTATTCCTCGAATTTATCTCTACATATGCGCAATTTTTCGACTGGCAGTACCTTTAAGACAAAATTTCAAAGTGTAACTCCACGTCAATACAACAAATCTATTTATACTATTTCAGAAAAAAAATTTACGGGCATGATTCACTTTTAAAATTCTCAGGGCACTCGTGTTTATTAAAGATCGGCCCAAGTTGGGTAGCCAGTTTGTACCAATCGGAATGAAAGTGAAGATCGAATCTAACCGCAAAAACAATATCTGCACTACAAGGGCGCCATCTAGGCATTTGAGCCTAGAAAAATTTATAAAGTAGGCAGATACGCGCTGTTAAGATTCCACTTTCTTTAAATATTCCGACCGTTAGCCCAAGTCACTAGCTCAGCGGAGACGCAGAGATAAAAATCTATAAATTTTATATCTTAAATATAAAAGAATAAAAGCCACTGCCAGAAATTAACACATAAAAATATTTATTTACGCACATATAAAATAATATTTAAATTTTGAGGAATAAATTTAACGTTTATAATTTTATATTGATCTTTAATTCTAAATTTAAGTAGATTGCAAATAATGAGTTTACTATTTATTTAGAGGGTCGAGTATGAATGGACTACATAGGTCTGCATTTGAAAGGAAAATATTCTTCCCTGATTTAACCTTAGGCAACAAATTTCGCAATCAACTGGCGCCAATCCATCTGATACATTCATGTATTCAATGTAGCATGATACGACAACACAAAATACTATATTGTCAGGAATGTACATCTGAACAATAAGTAGAAATAGAGAAGACATTGACTCTCCACCAACAGGAATGTGACATCTGTTGGCAAGTAGATCAATAAACAAAAAACTCCATAGGAATGGACTGCGGTCTTCTGCCGACTTACAAACCCATCCATAGGCAAACAGAGGGTGTGTGGCGTATATCTATAATCCTGCCCGTAGCGGACCTCATACTACATCTACTAATTACACAAATATATCCAATCCATTGAACCAATTCAACTACGAAATGAATAACCTAAGATTACCCTCCCTTAATACAACTTTACAAAACTATATAGCCATTCACGCCCGACTTAATTTTAACATTTAAATACGTTCGCACAGATTTGTTTAAAAATGTTGGGTATAGATCGATTACATAGATTCCACGGTCAAAAACATTTCAAAATAAACATAAACGATCAAAATACAAAATTATTGATACCGACAATCGCAGAGGGAAACTTATAAGTAACCCAATAGTATTCACCATAAGATACTTGCGTTGTCACCAATAACTTAAAAGACATCCGAATAAATACATTTTAGATACTCACCGTAAGGTATCATTATTTATCGAATGTCTATATATTTTGATCAAATATGAAAACCAAAATATAATTAACCGCAAACGAATCCATGCAAGCGTCTATAAACAACTTAAATTTCATACATTTAAATAATCTTTACAATAAGGAAAAAAAATGGAAATGATGTTTATCAATCGGGAAACATATAAAATTAAACATTATTAATTTGATTTAAAAACTTAAAAGTCAGATAGAAGTTCATAAGCTTGAACGAAAGTTCTTAGTTATTTTTTTAAATTTAGAGTTCATGTCAATATAGCTTACAGTATAAGAGTCCAGGTTCCTGTTGGCAATTCCCACGGCGTCTCCATTGGAAGAAAATGTTCTGGAGGTAGCATTAGCTGGTTCCATTCTGGTATCACAGTCTTTTCATTTTTTTTTTTTTTAAACAAACAAAAAAATGAGAGAGAACGGCAAGTGCGTCTTACCGTTGTCATCAAATCAAGTTGGAAAAACTGACTGGAACTCAATATTTTTTCTTTTTATAGTCCTCCTATGGATTCCATGAACAAAAACGTCACTGTTCTGTTTTTTCGTTATGGTCCGGGCCTTTATTTGCTTCCATTGGTCAAGCTAAAATCTCTTTCTTCTCTTATCTAACTTTTCATCTGACTTTTTAATTAAACAGCTTTTAGATAATTAATAAACAATCATTTCCATTTACAGATTACAGGAATTAATTAATACCTGTTTTTATTTTAACTTACGTTATTTTTTTATTAAAATATTTTTATATTTCAATCTTGTATTTTTTTATTTAAAAAAATACGTTCAAATACTTTTTTTTTCTTGTTTATGAAAAAAATATTTTTAAAGTTTAGCATCCGTGCGAATATATATATGTTTAACAAACATTTTAATTTTAGCGTTTAGTTTTTTCCTTTTATTTGCGAACTTTTAAGTTTTTATTTTAAATAAATGTAACGACATATTTATATATCGTTACAATATATATATAGTTATTGCAAAAAACATTTAGCTTGCCTCTATAACTTATAATTCATCTTTTTAATATAGTATTACAGATAAAATATATATAAAGCTATTCTTGAAAATGTAGTCTTTTTTGTTTGTATGCATATGTGTGTTCAATATATTGAAATAAATTAAATTTTTAATCACTTTAGCTGTTTAATCAAATCTTAACATTTGTATTTTGGTAAATAATCAATTTTGTCAATGTATCTTATTGTTTTGATTTATTCAAAACAAGAACATGTGTATTTTTTAATCTTTACTTCAATTTTGTAAAGTATTTTTTTCATAACAAGATTATAAAGAAGGATTCGCTTCTCTATTTGTCATCATGAAAATATTTTTTTTTCTGCTATCTAATTTTTTTTTTTCTAAAAAAAAAATATCATTATTATCTTCTTATATGGACATTTTATAGTACAGATTGAATTAATATAAAAATTTAAAATAACATATTTATATCATCTTTATTTAATCGAAATATTAATGTCTTATTCCTGTTTTTAACTATATGAACATGTACAAAATACCCTACCTAAATATATCATATTTAAAATCTGGTTGTTGAAACTGTTTTTATACTAGTATAAAATCTCAAATTAATCAAATTATCAGAATATAATAATAATAATGATGTTGATGATGATAATAATAATAATAACAACAACAACAACTATAATAATAATAATAATAAGAAGAAGAAGAAGAAGAAGAAGAAGGAGAAGGAGAAGAAGAAGAAGAAGAAGGAGAAGGAGAAGAAGAAGAAGGAAGAAGGAAGAAGAAGAAGAAGAAGAGAAGAAGAAGAAGAAGAAGAAGAAGAAGAAGAAGAAGAAGAAGAAGAAGAAGAAGAAGAAGAAGAAGAAGAAGAAGAAGAAGAAGAAGAAGAAGAAGAAGAAGAAGAAGAAGAAGAAGAAGAAGAAGAAGAAGAAGAAGAAGAAGAAGAAGAAGAAGAAGAAGAAGAAGAAGAAGAAGAAGAAGAAGAAGAAGAAGAAGAAGAAGAAGAAGAAGAAGAAGAAGAAGAAGAAGAAGAAGAAGAAGAAGAAGAAGAAGAAGAAGAAGAAGAAGAAGAAGAAGAAGGAGGAGGAGGAGGAGGAGGTGGTGGCAGCAGCTGGTACAAAATAACAAAAATACTTATATTAGCACTATATTTTTGATATCATGTAACATAGAAATGAAATAACATTTTTATGGAAGTTCTATAATTATTGAGAACTTCACTGAATTTTAAAATATCAAATTATTGTCACTCAACTTGTTACTTTCAAATTTACAATATTGTGTGATTATCACATTCATTGAATAAAATTTAATAATTAGAAATGAATTCTTGATAAAAGAAATAATTAAAGATACTGTAGAGAAAATTTATTCCAATATTTATTTATCTCCAAACAATAAACTCACAGTCTCCCAAAACAAACTAACATCACAAACAGAAAAGTTATCACTGAGTAATGAATCACCAAAAACATATCATCTTCTCAGATGATTTTTCCAATTATTAGTACGGTTTATGTTTGATGATCATAAAAAAGTATATTAATCAGATCTCTTTCTTCAATCTGTAAAATATATTAATAGTACTGATGATTTAAACTAAAGTATTATGTTATTTTATTGTTTAATCAATAGATCACACCCAATACTGACTGACTACCTACAAGAATGTCAAAACTAATATTAGCATTAATGCCTTAGAGTCTGGGACAATTTCAAAAATAATTACATGGCAATGGTAGTATTTCTATCCTTGCCACTCCCACAAGAGAAAATTCAAATATTGAAAAAACATTAAGAAAACATTCTATGGATTTGCACTCAATTTATGATTATGAAAATAGCAGAAACATTGATAAATACTCTTTTTTTAAAAAAATTTAATCAATCATACATCTGGAAAATATCAGTTCATTGTTAATAACCTTAGAATTTTTAAAAATAAGCAACTTGCAAAAATAGTTATAAATATGTTGGTGCATTGAGCATTCTGTTAGCACTGGAAGCTGTTGAAAGAAGTTTTTCCATATTAAAACTTAGCCAAACATATTTGCAATTGTCATTTACAAATGTGAGATTAAATTCTTTAGCTCTATTATCTACAGAAAGAATAAAAGCTTTCACTGGTTTAAAATTAAAGGGGAAAATACAAATAAATTATAACTCTTTATGTAAAATGAATATTTTTTTTCGTTATCATTTTTATTTGTTTTCTTTTTTATATAATATATTTGAGTGAATACAAATGATAAGTAGAAATATTAAAGTTATAAAATTATTAATTAAAAAAATATTTACAATTAGAAAGTACTTAAAAATGAGAGGGCATTACATATGGAGTATGCATAGAATTCAAAATTGTCTCAATCTAGCCCTTATCACAGCTGCAGAATATTTAAACTATTTATGAAAAAAGGATTATTTTATGGTGGAAGTATTGTCTTCAGATAACACAGTCTCTTGCAGGATAATCTAATTTATACCATAAAAACAGTCAAGTATTAAATTGAAGAACATGAGATTGATATTATACATCAACTGTAACTTTTCTTATCATTTAATTTAAATATTGTTGCACTTTTATTGGTCATTCTTGATATTCTCCATTAAAATCTCTCAGAAACCTTGAGATTTTTTATTTATTTATGAATAATGTCTTAATAATATTCTGCTAACATCTCATACAGAATAGAAATAGTTCTTAATTCAATAAGTCTGACCAAAATATTACTTTTTGCATTGGTAAAATTGAAATACTATTTGTATTAATTTTCATATATCTACTTGCATTAGTCTTCTTTGTGGGATGGGGGAGGGATTTAAACATTTTTTTAAAAAAATATATGTATATATTTGACAATATACCTTCAACTACTTTCAGAATTCTTTTTATGTCCAGAGAAATGACCATAAATTAAAGTACTGTTTTTTTAAATACTAGAGTTCACTTTCCACTTTCTAGTATCAAAACCAGATTTTTCAGTTTGTATATTCAGTGTGTATATCATTGGGTTTTCACTTTAAGGTACATTTAAATAGAATAAATATGTTTGTTCTTTGGCTTATGTTTTATAATATATAATTTATAAATAATTTTAAAATGTAGTGTCTCTCTTTTTCAAATAAAATTTAAAATTTAATGCCATTTTGCCATTACATAAAATATGACTATGAATTTTTATATATTTTATAGCAATATTTATGTTCCTATAAGTAAAAATAGATTTGGAATAAAAATATGTTAAACAGATTTAAAATATAAATTAAATATTAATCAGTGCAGCATTAACAATTACTGAATTGGTTAATGGGATATCCTCTATTTTCAGATTTGCTTTGCAATTAAAAATGAATCAATTGTCATTTGTTTTTTAAATCTTATAAGGGAAGCCAATCTGATAAATGGTATTATTATTGATTCACTATTTTCATAATAATGAGTGCAGTATATTATCACATGATCACCATTTCTTATGCTTGATCATAACTGTTATTAAAAGAGGCAAAACTCTCCATATGATTATATAAGCTAGTGGGCTTGGATTGAAAATGTTATTGTGTTTTCAATTTTATTGTCATGGTTTTGTAGTTAAGTAGAGTTAAAGGTGGCTGCTTGGAGAGTTGCATTAGATCCTAAGATCTAGGTGTAGTACTCTTAGACCCAAAGATCCTCACTGATGAAGGCCACAATCCAGAAACTAGTCTGAGGATATTGGATGAGTAGGTACTAGATAGGGATTTTATGCACAAGCCTTCTGGAATCCATTGATTACTCTGGCTTGTACTGAATGACACTACTGCATGGAGAGTTTTGCTTGTTTTAATAACTATTAATTAATATGGTTATTTATTAACAAGGTATTAAAATGAGTATAAAATAACTCTGCCTTGTAAAGTTAAATTTTTAGCCAAATTGAATGTTTCTTTGTTAACATCAGAGTATGATTGGATATTCACCTTGATTAATATTATTTATCAAATTGGTTATTTTTATAAGAACTAGAAAAACAAATGAAAATTGTTTTATTTTATAACTGTAAAGTAAATCTGACAATAGAGTGCAATACATTGGCATAAATAGCATGAAATGTCATCAATCCAATGAGTATAAATATAAATATGGTTTTACATGTGTGATGATACAGGATTACTTGTGCTTATGAATGAGTACCAAAAATTTAAACTACATAAAGTATTAAAATACAAGAGTAATATCTTATTTGGATGCCACTGAAAATAAGAGTTAAAATTTTGATTAAAAAGTCATCAATTATTTTCATTCTTTAAATTATTCATTACAAAGCAAAGGTATTTTCAACATTTTTTATAAAAGAAATATTGAAACAGAAACCATCCCTCATTAGGCAGTAAGGGTTTGATTCATGTTTGTTTTATCCTCAAACTATGAATCATTAGATGGATATTTTCCAATCGATATTGAAAGATTATTTGATCATGTCTGACCACCTGAAAAAAAAAAACAAATTTAAAAAACTTTTGATTAATTTTTACTTAGCTTAA
Source organism: Epiperipatus broadwayi (assembly GCA_028023455.1). Lineage (NCBI taxonomy): Eukaryota > Metazoa > Onychophora > Udeonychophora > Euonychophora > Peripatidae > Epiperipatus > Epiperipatus broadwayi. The sequence continues at coordinate 9,216,774 of JAQFVV010006223.1, read as the reverse complement.
AATTTGAACTCACATCATAGGAAGGCAAGTGGCTATGGCTATTCATCATGAGATTTCTGTTGTATATCTTTTGCTACATATATGTAATAAAAAATTATTAATATAATATATAACATAATTCATAAAAATTATTAAGTATGAGCCAATGCGCCTATTCTTTGGATGCTATAATTATTTCTTTGCACATAAAGATAATTTTTTGCATGCTACTTGCTTTGAATATCATTTTGGCTGGAGAAGTAATCATACTGTTAAAACAAAAAATTAAATCATTCTACACCACTACCTGAGAATTGTGGATATACAATGGGTGAAAAGTTCATCAAAATTCATATTTTATCTATACATTGCAAATAAGTTGCATTCACTTATTTATAAAAAATAAAAAAAAGGAAAAATAAGTCAATAAAATTTAAGGATAATCAGGTCTAACAAAATTCATTTCAATAAAAATTTTTATTAACAATAAATAGTGATTACATACCAATAAAGGATAAATAAATGAATAAATTGTACAATAATATGATTATATAATGTTCTATTTGTCATCTGGCTAGATTATGTTATGAGAGCACAATGTTATACTCTTATGTGGTTAGATATAGTGAAGAGATTCTAAGAACTTGTTTAATGGTATTAGCATTTTTAATATAAACATGAATATTTTCTTTTATAATTGACTATTCTATTACACTGACAGATCATCCTCCACCCTCTTCCAGTTCATGGATAGCATCCCTAATACAACACCTATAACTTTATAACCCGATAATACTCTTTAACCTTAACCAAAAAATCACCTCATGGGAAGCATACAATATAATCAACTATAATCAACAACCCATTAAAACCAGCCTAAAAGTAACCAACCAAAGACTCATTACACACTTCAAAAGATGGAGTCTGGAACCCAAATTCCTTGACTTCATCATTAAAATAAATCTTAATGCACTACCCACGAATTGGTTTCTTTATCACCGAAGAGGTTTTACCAGCATTGACCCTATATGTGGCCTGTGTGCTCGTGAAGATGAAACCATAGACCATATTATACACCGGTGCCCAAGACTTAAAACTCTGAAAGATATAATTATAATCAATTCCAACATAAGACCTGATATGATTTTCTCACTTGAAAATGCCATTCATAATGGATTTTTTTCAATAATAAGGCTTTCTACCTTTGTCCTTTATTCCATATGGATAGTGAGATGCAAAAGTCTCATGGAATTTCCCCCACCACAAATCATACCATTGTTTTATCAAACGCTCAAAAAAATCAAGAAACGTGACCAGCTCCTTGCCTCCGGTAAAGTCTTTGCTGACACCTGGTCTTTAATTGCTCTTTCCTTTTCCTGATTACCAATTCCCACCTACCCAGGTCTAACAAAATTAGATCCAAAAATCATTGATTTTCTAATAATAACTTGTAACACATTAGAACTTTTTCTTTTCACATAAAAATCTCATTTTATCAACGCATTTTAGAAAATGTTTATTTTCTCAAAATAATAATTATAAAAGCCACAACATAAAATAAAAATTAAATTTCAAATGAGTTTAATTTATTTATTCAACAAAATGTAAGACGAAATTATGCTAGACAAAAAAAGGAAAAAAAACCATCAAAATTAATCTATTAGTTTCTGCGTTATCCGACAAATAAACGGACCCTCACCCCACTTCAATTTATACACGTCGAAATTAATTACTTACACCAGTTATACATTTCTTTTAAATGATATAACATGATATCCATACAAATAATAATAATTTGAAGAACAATAAAAATGTAAAAAATGATTTAAAAATAACCTCTGTTTTTGTTTTTCTCCCTGATAAATTTGCTTAAGTTAGGATAATTAAAATAATTATATGTTTGTAATATATAATTAAATATAATGAATATTTTAATGCAAAGAAAAAAATTGATTTGCAAGCTGAACAATTAAAAAAAAAAGTTAAAATTACTTTTTAAAATTTTTTCCCCTAACAGTCCAATTAAGTTAAAATTTTTGAAATAACAAACAACATTGAATGGTTAATACATTTGTACTCACGCTTTATTACAAACTGCAGATGTTTCATTTAAATAATTTATGACTATTGTTATTATATTTGGCTTTACAACTTTTTATATTCACACCTTCGATTCATCTAACATAAGTACATGGAATAACTTCATCTCTTTCCCATGTGCAATTTTTTTGTTAAAAATATACTTAAAAATTTCACTCCACTATATATTCTTAAAATATATGAATGAAAACAATTGAAAAAAAAAAATCCTCATAATAAGGATAGTGTAAAAATTTTAAAAAAATTGTGTGTTTGCAATGTGTTACAAAATCATCTCCAAATTCTTTAATGAATGAACATTGAGAGAATATAGATACTGATAACTTTGTTAAATTTGTTCCTACTATAAATTTATTAATCAATTATATATTATAAACAGCTTTTACATTATTTATTGCAAACAAAGTTCTTTATAATAACATCTTATAAGTATTTAGAGAAGGAGAAGAAAATATTCATTTAATTTGCTATTTACCAAATAAGCATATGAGCAGCTTTTTATTTTTTTTATGTTCTAGCTTAGCAGAGCTACATGTCTATTCACAGATTAATATTTTGGAGAGTTACTGGTTTATATATATCTTGACATCAGAAGGCAAATTTTGATGCCTTAGATTTAATCCCAGATTATAGGACTAGCATGTAGATGCAAATATATGTAAGATATACTAGATGATTGGAAAAATGCAGTATTAATATTAATATTTTAAAAGTTACAGACCTATCAGTCTTTTATAAGTTTTATACAACATTTTTACCAAGATAATTATAATTTGTCTACAGAGAACTTTAGGTTTTAACTAACCAAAGAACAAGCTGGATTTAAAAATGGTTTTAGTATAGTGGATCATATTCAAATATTAAAAGATGTTATAAAAAAGACTAATAAATATGAATTGTCATGTGCTTTGGATTTGTAGATTATAAAATGGCATTTGATTCTATAACAATTTCTTCAGTGATTAAACCATTTGATTATCAAGGTATAGCCACAGGATATTGTCATATTCTGAATAATATTTATAAAAATGCGACAGCAACAATTAGATTACATAATGATACGAGGAGATCAAAATTGAGAAGAGCATATGATAGAGTGACTCCATATCTCCAAACTTTTTATAACAGTACTGCAAGAAGTATTTTGCGGATTAAAATGGGATGCTAAAGAAATAAAAGTAAATGGGGATTATTTAAGTCATTTAGATGTTGCAGATAATGTAATTGTTTTTGCAAATAATGTTTCAGAACTTTAGAACATTTTGCAAGAGTTATCAGATGAAAATAAAAAAATGTGACTAAAGGTAAACAATAAAAAGACTAAAGTAACATTCAATGAATTTTCTCAAAACATGAAAATAAAGATTGATAATGTTGAGTTAGAATAAGTTAACAAGTATAAATATTTTGAATAAATTATTACTACAATAAGAAACATAATGGATAAAATTAATCATAGAATTAAACTTGGTTAGAGTGCTTCTGAAAGAAATAACATTAAAAGGAAATATGCCTATGTTTTAATAAAAGTGTTTCACCAATTTTTACTTATTGATCTGAAATATGGACACTTAACAAAAGAGCAATACAGAGACTTCAGATCCCTTAAAATAATATAGAGAGGTTCACATTAGCAGTAACAAGAAGAAATCAAAAATGAAATACATGGATAAGGGGACAAACAGATATTACTGACATCATTGAAAGAATTATGAGTCTGAAATGGATTTGAACTAGACATATTTTTAGAAGAGATGGTAATAGATGGACAGTTGAAATCTTAAACTAGATTCCAAGAGACTGTAAAAAACCAGGAAAAAACTATATGTGAGATGTATGAATGAAATAAGAGAGTGTGGGGGATGATGTGAAGAAGAGAAAGAGATTGGAGAAGATGGATTGAACTTTACCTTCATTCTGCAATGGATGAATAATGATTGACAATAATGAATGATGATATGATAATTAGATTAGCATTCCAACACTGATTTATTGAGTAAATGAAATACTCTCAATCTAAAGCAGAAGATAAATATTTTGAAAAGATAAGAACCATCTTATCCTTTTTACCTAAATTCATTATATAGTCAAATCTAAAGCACTTAGAAAAGAAAGCATGAAGATCTTAAATTGATCAAATTACTTCATTAAAGCTATATTTCAAATTGCTTTATATAATTTCAATTTTCATTGGTTACATTTTTCAATGTAACCATGTCAATAATAAACGAAATAAGAAATGTGTGATTATAAATTTTATAATAATAATCATTTGAATAACACTTTAACACTAGTTTATTAAGTAAATGAAAATATTGTCAATCTAAAGCACAAGATAAGTCTTTTGAAAAAATAAGAATGTACCCTTATCTTTTTTACCTAAATTCATTATAAAGGCAAATGTAAAGCACTTTTGAAAGAAAGCATGACATTTCAAACTGATTTCTATAAAGTCAATTGACATTGACAAATTTTTTAAATGTACATGTTGTCAATATTAAATGAAATAATAAAATATAAACTTTTCCCAGTAGTTAATATTGTACAATAACTATATTAACTCTTCAACACTGGTTTATTGAGTAAATAAAATACTCTCAATCTTATCTTTTCAAAAGAATTATCTCATGCTTTGGATTGAGAGTATTTCATTTACTCAATAGATTAGTATTGGAGTGTTAATCAATTTATTATATAATATTAAAACATGGGAAAACTTTATAATTGCATATTTTATTTGTTTAATATTGACAAGTTATAAATTGAAAACTTTTGCCAATGTCAATTGAAATTATAAAGAGCAATTTGAAATATAACTTTAATGAAGTAATTTGATTAATTTAAGGTCTTTATGCTTTTCTTAGTGCTTTAGATTAGCCTACATAAATGAATTTAAATAAAAAGTATAAGATGGCCCATTATTATCTTTTCAAAAGACTTGTCTTGTACTTTGGATTGAGTGTATCTCATTTACTCAATAAATCAGCATTGGAATGTTAGTTTAATTATTATATAACATTAACCTCTGTGAAACATTTACATTTGCATATTTTGTTTAATACATCAATGATTGTTCATAACTTCTACAAGATGTTAACCATGGAAAAAAAACATTTTTCACTTTATTTTGAGAATAATGGAATGTTATTGAGCTAACAACAAAGGTATGGGGTTCAGGTACCAATACCTATAGTTCAATTGAAAAGTAAAGATTGTTTTCATAATGCATGCTTAGAGAGGAAGAAAGAAATCTGATTATCTGCTCTGATGAACAGTTGTAATATATGAAGTTGAGATAGCAGATGCACTGATATAAACCAAAAAATATTTTTAAATCCCCTTTCATAATGTGATAAAATTATCAAACTATCAGCATTTGTGTGGAGATTGTTGTTGAGATATCTCTCATCTGAAGACTGAAGATTGTTCATAAAATATAGATATAATAAAATAAACAGAGCAAAACTCTCCATACAGTATTGCCACCTGTGCTAAACAGAGTAATCAATGGACGCCAGAAGGCTTGTGCATAAAATCCCTATCTAATGCCTACTCATCCAATATCCTCACTGATGAAGGCCACAAGCCAGAAACTAGTCTGGGGATATTGGATGAGTAGGCATTAGCTAGGGATTTCATGCATAAACCTTCTGGCGTCCATTGATTACTCTGTTTAGCACAGGTGGCAATACTGTATGGAGAGTTTTGCTCTGTTTATCAACAATTAATGTGCTAGTATAGGAAATGTGATCATGTGATGCTTAATAATAAAATAAAGTAATATGACTTTCAAATGGATAATTGCAATATTATGTGGAGTTGAAATGAGGGCTGCACCAATAAAAATCAAAAACACTATATATATATATGTTAATTCTAATATTTTCACGGATAAAAGATGCCATATTATTATTACTATTTGCGGGATATTCCGTGTAGTGAAAAAGCTAAATGCTGATGTTTCAGTACAATATCAAGGATGCTCTGAGGAAGGGTTAGGGTTACAGCCTATAATTTGACAAGGTATTGCATATAAAGAATTATATCATGAGGACCAAATAACAAAACAGAAAAAAGTCATATATATATATATAAAGCATGGCAGATATAATTTGTTCTGAAAAATGAGATATTACTAAAATCATTTTATCTCACCAGACTATAGTGAGGTGAATTGAAGAAATTAGAAAAATCTATGGAATAAAGTTTAGAGTATAAAGCCGATAACTTTAAATTTTATGCTTTGGCAATGCATGATAGCACTGATATTTATAGATACAACTTAACTTGCCATTTTATTAGATATATTGACTTTTAGGTAAAGACTTTAGCGACCAGAGCATATTCGTCATCTAGTTTTTAAAATTAGAACTAAAATATTCTAAATCTTACATATCTGCTCCTATATTGCAATTACAGTAAATATTTATAATTAAAACGTAAAAGATAATAATAAAAAAAAAGCATTTATCTTTTTAAGCATAATTATGCCCTATGCATACTAGGAAGTTGGAGAAAAAGGTGGCAGTGCTATATCTACTGCGGAAGGCAAATTCTTGGAGGTACGATGAAAATAAAGCTCTGCTGGTACCAGATTGGAATTTCAACTTATGCTTCGCTCTCATCCACATATTCTCAATATTCTGGGTATGTATGTCTTGGTCTTCGGGATTCATGAAGTTGTCCTGGTGGACGACAACTGAATGCATATATACCCCATTGCATATATACCCCATTGCTGAGCCTGCTGATATTATTGTACGCAGCCCAGCCATCTGAAATTATGTGAGTACCTGGTAAAATGGACCACTGGATTAGGGCCTCCAATGAGTTTTATCCGCAACTTCTGTTAAGAAGCACTTCTTTGACACTTTCAATACCGCTAAAGACCCAATGTCCTCTACGTATAGTCCCCTTGTGGTATTTTCTGTGGAAATAATAAGGTTTCGTCGATTTCGAAGACTAATGGCTCCCCATTGTTATCCATTCCGCTGAGAACCATCGGATTTGTGTCTAAATATTTGGCACACTCTTCATGACAAAAATTTGCCCAGTCAATGACTATTTTCTTGCTTACGCCGATGTTTTTTTTTATTTTTATAAGTGCTATAAATCTAGATAGTTTAAATTGTTAAGTTATAAATCTAGATAGTTTAAATTCTTAAGTTTCAAATAATTTAAACTAATTATTTTAATTAAACTAATGTAATTATTTCAACTTCTTTAAAATAGTAAATATTTTTTTTATTATCTTTTACATTTTAATAAATTTTAATGTAATTGTAATGTAGTAGCATATACGTAAGATTTTCGTATAATAATTTACTTCTAATTTTGAAAACTAGAGGGCGAATATGATTTTTATCTTGTGGTCGCTAAAGTAAACCTTTACCGACTTTTGTAAGAGCTATTGAAAGGTGCAACTAAATCAAGAGATTTATATGAAGCAATAAATGTTATGTCAAAGGGCCTTTCTTTACCCACTGTCAACATATCTGGCAAAGTTACTGATTGTGCCAAAGTGATAGTAGATAAAAGCAAAGGAATTATAAAATTGATAGAAGTTATGGTTGATGAAATATTTTCACGTAATACATCAAGTACATTTATGAGCAAAAGTTCTAAAAATGAATAACATTATTAAGATTAAATTTCATAAGGGTCAACAAATTTAATCATTACCAAATCCAAGGATTTTTTAAAAGTATTGATTTTGAGTGTGGTAATATTGCTCATTATTCAGAAGTAAGATGTTTATGTTGATGCCAACTGCTGAAAACATTTTATGATTTGTGACATATTATGAAGGTTTTTATGATATTAAAAATCAAATTTGTGCTAGAACTTGTTGATGAAAGTAATCTTACAGATTTAAAATTTTTAGTGAATATAACCATTCATTTAAATGAGTTAAATATGCATTTTTCAGAAGCAAAAACTAATTTATCAATACATTTTATTCATAACAGCATTCTAAATGAAAATGAAAGCATAGCAAAGTCAAATTAAGCAAACAATTTTATGCACTTTGATATGTTGGCTAAACATTGTCCCTTGGAATAATAAAAATACAAAACCTTGCTATTCAATTTGATATAATAATTTGAAAATCAATTTTAAGATAAGATAATGATTATATTTTTCTATATTTCTGATTCCATTTTCAGCTGACATAAATATGTTATATGTTAATTTTCAAATGGAATGCATGACATTCAACTTAAAAAATTTATGATCAAGTCCCTTAACTGGACTGTTATGGATCTTCCCAGAAACAAATAATTTTTATTTCACAATTATACCTTGTTCATGTTATCATCTTTTGGCAGTGCCTACATTTGCAAGCAACTATTTTCAAAAATGAAACACTAAGTGTAAAAAATTTCAATTAGTTCAATCAAACCAGATATTGTTGCATTATTTTGTCCAAATAGACTATCAAATATCCCTCTACTTGTCAAGCATTGGTGGTTGAGAGGTCAGCACAGCTGGCTTATAAGCAGTTGTCCCGGGTCGAAATTGTATGTTAACTCAACACGATTCACAGCCTGGGTAAAAGTACCTTGAATCCAACCATATGTGAGATCAAAGATAGAGAATACTTATGGATTCTGCCCTGTTTACCCACTCTCTAAATCTGCAAACTAATTAACAACATTTTCGAGGCAAGCAATTAATCTTTTCTACACTCTGTCCCACTAGCATCAACGGTAAAGCATGGATCTCAACTAATTTGTATGTCTAACTCTAATTCCTTACTTTAATTATACTATCTATCTATTTAATTATAAAATGGTACGTGTGTGACCTTGAGTCATCAGATAGCAGCACAATAATTAATTAGAAAATATATAATTTTAGAATGAATAAATAGAGACGAACCACAGGTAGCTTAAACCTGCTAATCCAGATTAGCTGATGCTATGACACATGAAAAATATCCCTCTACTTTTATTTTGTCCTCTTTACTTTTTATAATAAATACACACGCGCGCGCGCACACACACATATATATATAAGAACATTGATGACTTATATTACTTATATGTGTACATTTTCTATATTAGTGGTCACAAACTTGAAATTGGTGTAATGATTTTAAAAGACATTTCACAGTGGGTAATGGTGAATATCCTAAAAATTATGTACAGACCTTTTTTTTTGTTATCAGGTTTTAGTAATGCTTCTGTATTAAATGTGTGGCTCAAGATAATGCATCTTCCAAAATAGTCCAAAGATGCCAAAAGGTTGAACACTTCTGAATTAGATTGAAATTTTATTATTGTAGATCAATATCTGAAATAAACTTAGTAAAATGGATAAAAAAAAAAGCTAGTCTTTAACAACATTGTTTACATATCATCAGAAGGCATATTAACTACACAGTATTTAATTAATTACAAAAACAATCTATTATGTACGATTTTTTTTAATTTCAAAAAAACTTTATCAATTTCTGTAATTATGAATTTATATCTCAGAATGAAAGTTTTAAAATTACTCAATAGTAAATTAATTGAGCAGCTAAATAATGTTAAACTATGATTACAATACCCCATCCACTATTATATAATTGACATTAAATGGACCAGATTGCCTGGAATAAAAATATCATATGATCATTTACCAATTAGTGCCTAATAAAAATGACATAGCTACAACATTTAAAAATATATATATATAAACATAATATCTCTATAGTTTTCTATGTATTTAATACTATACAAATACAATGTCTTGGCAACAGAGCCATGCTTATACTTTTCAGCACTTGATCAGCCAGAGTAAAATTTCATTAAATTTTTACTTAGCTGATTTTGAGCACACCTATATCCACAAGTTCCCAAGCAGGCATCAAAGTACAGACATCTTTAAACCTTGATTTGGATTTTAAACCTTAACTACGAATATTGTAAACTAATCATTAATTCCTATACCATAAGATTTAAAAAAGGTAATGCTAAACTTTATATTTAACACTACGCATGCATACTATTCTCTCAGGCTGAACTTGTATATATATATATGTGTGCGTGTGTGTGTACGACGCATGTTAGATGAACACGGATATAGATTTTATAAAAAAAAAGAAAAGAAAAGGAGTTTTTTTTTAAAAAAAAATCCAATATTATTTTATATGAATGTAATTTAAAATTATTTAAACCCAAACGTGCGGATCTACTGGCTTAAGGTAAAATTGTAATATCTAGAAAGGATGTATTAACTTACGTGAATATATGTACTTTATAGCCAACAAATAATTTATAACGTGGGCATCATTACAAAATATGGATCAAAAACATAAAAAAAAAGGCATTTGTAATATATTTAAACAAATGTTTTTTTTTATTATTTGTGAACGTGATTTTAAATTAAAAATTCATTCAAGCTTTTTCTTATACTAGTAAAACAAAATCTGTAATATACCAAATCATTTTTTTAAAATAATCTGTTATTTTTATTATTGTTGTTTATGTTTTTTAGTGGAGGAAGGTTTAATACAAAAATTATTCAATTGCTTTATTGTTCACATTCTCAATATTTTTAATTTATGTCACTTTATGTATATTTAAAACATATAAAGGATTAAATTGGTCATTCTTTACAAGCGATTTTTAGGAGCTACTTGTATTGCTATTGTTATTAAATGCCAGAGATGATAAATCGTTAACGCTATAGCGGTTATAAAACATCCATATCAGATTTTATTTATTAAGCTAATGCCTTATTTATATTTTACTACGGATTTTATAAAATCAGGTGAGAGTTAGAGATGATTGAGGAATTTCTCTTTGTTGTTCAAAGGTGCATAAATGTGACTAGAATACATGTGGTAAAATTTAATTTGTAACTACATCATTACACATGGAAAAGGTGGAATGAAATTGAATTAATTATTCAATGTGGTTGTGATAACAACGACAACAACAATAATAACAAACGATTTTGAAAATTTAACAATAGGCAAATGATATATGTAATTTTAGTCATTGTGAGTATATTAAATAGGTGAATTTTAGTATAAAGAGAGAGATAAAATTTGGAGAGAAAATTGATGATTTATGTGGCACTGTCTTGAAGCAAGACAGTTTCAATTTTAGCTAGGAGCCTTAGTTGCCCATCCATTAATAATGAACTGAGCCTCCACAGTTTCCAAGTGTTCTATATCCAAAAATCCATAAATTCAATAATTCAATTGTTCAAAAGTTCCCAAATGCTCTGATCACTGGTACTAGTAATCGCTACTGATAGACCTCTCCCTCTCTCAGCTCCATTTCTCACCACTCTTTACCAATTGATCCTATTTGCATCCAACTTATCAGACTTTCCCATGACTAATAAATATATATATACTGGCATGTGCCATATTATATCCAGAAGCCAAAAAAGACTTTTCTTCTGCCATACTTGGTATCATTATTCACCAGTTAATCTGCTTTTTCAAAAAATGGTCCCTGGAGTGTAAATGATTTGATTTCATATTTCATCTCAATCTACATGTGCTACCAACATCTCATTGTTTTTGATATCACCATTTATACAAAAATGTAAATCCATTCTGCACTTTATTACATGTGGCAGAAAAAACTCAACAACATCTCTTCCTGCAGTATCAAGCCCTCAATCAGATTTTTCAACAGATAATTCAATCCCATAAAAAGATACATTCCCCAAAGCATGTTTGACAACCTTTATCCTATGTCTTCTGGTGCCCTTGATGCATCTTCACCATTGGCAACAACACCAGAAGTCATCCAGCTGTAATACTGCACCCCCATATATTTTTTTCTGCCACCTGATCACTACTGAAATAACCATCCAATCTATAAAAAATCATAGTCCAACAATTACCATATTGAATAGCACTCAACATAGCTCATCTATTCAAGATCATCCACCATCACACTACAGAACTTACTCCCATCTATCACCAACCATCATATGCTTACCATATGTAGTTCTACTCTGAATAGACTTTATTCTTCATATATCACCCATAACTTGGTTTCATACCACATGAATAATAAGTTACCTCTTTATTGTACTGCAAGATTAATTATTACAAGAACGATAATCAAGATTAATTTAGTGACTGTATATAACTTCCAATAGGATGCCAGATTTTATGATCTTAAGCCATATCTATGTATGTTTGAAATTATTTTTATATTAAACTGTTTTTAAAGACTTTAATAATTAAGCTTGACATCCATTTCTGTATCCAAAACTAGTAGCAGTGTTTGTGAAAAACATACCTTGCAACCTGTACAACGGGATTGCACCTGTAACTCTTGAAATCAGAATTATGTAATTCTATGTAACCTAGAGAATTAATAAAGATTGTCATTGAAACATAACAATAATGATGATATAATAATAATAATAATAATAATAATAATAACAACAACAACAACAACTTATTGTACTGTATTTTTATTTTTAATATAAAATGAATATTGACTTGTCTGACCTTCATTGCAATTAAATACATTCTGAATGATAACCTTTTTCTCTTGTAGAACCATAATAGTAGTCTTGGTATTAAAAAACTACTATTTCTGCTATTGTTTCGATGATTTAAAGTCAGTATCAACTTTAAGTATGTTCTTAAATTTTGTAAAATTTTTAGGATTGCATTTAAAAAACATTTTTTACCCAAAATACTGTGCATTAAATTCAGAAAAGATAATAAAAGAAGAATGAAATGCATATGTTTTTAATATAAACAGAATAAATTTTATTAAAACTCATAATTATGTATGCACTCTGAGAAAAAATTAGCTGTTCACATACCATAAAATATGTTCAATTTATGAATTTTAATGGGTTTTTTAATTTGTTTACAATTTTTTAATAGTATATAATTGAAGTCATCTATATTGAAACAGCATGAGTTACAGCTTCACTATAAATTTATATATTCCAAAGCTAAAAAGAGATACATTGCACTGTTTGATTGTTTTGGATTTTTTTTGATAATGAATACAATTATTTCATTTATATGCAATTCTCAAGTCATGTAAAAAGCATTATATTACAATTGAAGTCCAGCAAAAATGTAAAAATGAAAATCTATATTTTACATTAAAATAAATGCCAATTTATTAGAGATTACTGATTGGATTGTAACTATTTTTATATGAATTTTCATTAACAAACAAAATAATCTGGATATAAATAAAACTGTACCAAAATTACTTCTGCATGTCCATGTTGTAAAATTTAAACACCAGAATGATGAATTGAGTATTCTCTAAGCTCCAGATGTTGTGTTTTTGAATTTTTTTATATAAAGATAATTCATCAAAGAAACATTAAATTTATAAGTATAAAATGTGACTCTTGTAATAAATGTGGGTAGCAATAAACTGAAATCATTAAACATTTCAGCTTATTTTTTTGAAAAATTCTAAAAAGTGATTAAAAACACTTTGACTACTTAAGCTTAAGTAATTTATAGTTAAAATCTACATATAACTCAATTCCAAAAAATCAATGGTTAAGCACTAACAAAAGGGATACATATATTTCTATATTTAAATTTTTTTTAGTGATTTCAGATTCATTGTTATTAATATTTGTTTCAAAAACCTCACACTTCACTGTATTTTCATCTCAATATTAATTCTCATGTCATAGTATTTTCATCTGGCCAAGTGGGAACTTTTTTCAAATTTCAAAAGATTTAGAATTTTTAGTTGTCAAATGGGTAACTAATTATTTTTAACTATTCAGCAAATAGTCAAGCATTGTTAGCCAAGAGGTCATAGCAGCCACCTTGCAAGCAAGTAGTTGGTTGCAGACATTTAAGAGTTCACCTCCCAGCCAATGCTATGCCATATGAAAAAAAAAAAACTATTCAGCAAATACAAAACAAGAAAAAGTCATCAAAATTATTCTTATCAAACGCATCAATAGATAAGCCTTTTTTAGGGAATTGTTAATGAAGTCTTTGGTTAGAAATAAGTTATTTAAAAATATTTTTATTCACTTTCATTTAACTTACTTTGTTTCAATTGCACTTGGGTACAACTTGATTTTCATCCACTTCCCAATTTCCAATTTAGTTGAATCTTTGCATATATGTGTATTTTTAATGACAATATACTTTTTACAGTTTGCAAACAATTTTAGAAAAAAATAATGATAATTCTATATTTTTAACTTTATAAGTAGCATTAATGCCAATGATGACTAATGGAACTCTTTGTAATTTAAAACTGAATGATTCATTAAAAATATGTGAAATTTCACTCAATATTTTCAAAGTTTGACATTCTAAAAATATAATTTAAACAAATTCATGGTATAATTGCATTTTATTCTGTGCATCTTATCTAAATAAATATGAAATTCATTTTCCTGTTGCATGACTATTATACTTTTTTTTTTTCATATGTCATAGCATTGGCTGGGAGGCAAACCAACAACTGCCAACTACTTGTTTGCAAGGCAGCTGCAATGACCTCTCAGCTAATAATGCTTGAGTATGAGTACTATACTTGTGAGAAAGAAAAGAAAACCAAACAAAAATTAACAAACTGGAACAATTGCATTACAACATATAAAACTACCAAATAAAAAAATGAAATAAAAATTTAAAGAAATGCTTTTTATTCACAAATGCACTAAAAAGAAAAAGAAATTTTTCTTCAGATTTTATAGTACTCTTAATATTATGTGACCCAAAATAAAAGCATGAGGCGTTCATGTTTAAAAAGAGTCTAAAGAATATTTACAAACGAGTGCTTCGTGCTTTTATTTTTGGTCACATACAATCAAGAATACTGTAAAAGCTATAAGAATTTTTTATATATATTTTAGTGCATTTTTATACCAAAAAAGCATTTCTTTAAAAAAAATTGTTTTTTTATTAACCTTTATATATATTTTGTTCATTGATTTATTTCGCACATAATTTATATTCTTTAAATTTATTCTCGATTTTAATTGCATTTATCCATTGTAATATATGACAAAAACAGATTAAGATTTTGGGAATTATTTAGGTGTGAACTGCTTTCATTTATTTATGTATATATATATGTGTGTGTGTGTATATATATATAATGTCATGCGTGCATTAAATATTAAACTCAGATTATTCATGTAGTTTAAAGTTGGCAAATAATATAATAATCTTCAGTAATCAAAAAATATTATCTCCTACTACTAAGAGTAATAATATGTTGTTGGGTCATTTTTTATACAAATAGAATATCTGGAATCTTGAACATTATTGATTTATCGATGGCTAAATTTTATTTTTAATACAAGCATTTTTTCTTCCCACTCTGACTTTTCCTCCATTCACTTTTTTTTATTTTTTACCTTACTATCTTTATTCACTTAAGTTGTTATAGGCACTCGTTGTTATAATCTCTGATCATGTCTGTAAATAAACTGTGGATATGAGAGTGCATGTTTAT
Source organism: Epiperipatus broadwayi (assembly GCA_028023455.1). Taxonomy (NCBI): domain Eukaryota; kingdom Metazoa; phylum Onychophora; class Udeonychophora; order Euonychophora; family Peripatidae; genus Epiperipatus; species Epiperipatus broadwayi. The sequence goes on along the minus strand of JAQFVV010006223.1, from coordinate 9,201,265 downwards.
GTGTCTAGATTATACATTCCTTAATAACATAAACATAAACTCAACTGTCCATTTATTATCATCTCTTACAGCAACATTTCCAGCTCAGTTGCATTTAAAACTCTTAATGTTTTCAGTGATGCCAATAATACATGTATTTTTCATCTCTTCCTGTTACTATAAATATAAATTTCTCCATGATTTATTATTTTGTCTAAAATTTTTGTATTATTATTCTATTGAGATTCCAAGTAAAAACATCTATTAAAATTTTTTCAAATACATAGCTGTACTTCCTTTTAATGCTTATACTATTTCTATGAAAAACATGGCATCAAAATTTAATTCAGTAATTTATTTCATCCATTATGTTTCTGTCTGTATAAATAATTTGACCAAGATATTTGAAGTCAGCTTTTTTTTAATTCATAATAATCGCTCTCATTTTTTCTTCTGAAAATATCCATTGAACATTATTTAGTCATTTTAATGTTTACATTTAGTCCTATTTTTTATTTTCATGTAAGAATTCTTGCAACATGTCATGAATTTCTGAAGCATTATTTGCAATAACAACTACATCATCCATGAAATGTAGATACTTGAAATAATTTCCACTTTTTAAAAAAATTATTTTAATCCAACAAAATATTTTTGCAAAATTTCTGTAAAAAGTATTGAATATATAGATTCATGTTATCCATATTTGCCAATATTTATCACCTTAGGGTCACTATGTAATTTTGAGAAAATTTGACAACATTCTGGATTAGAAAATGTCTTTTCATAATCTATAAATCTAATAGATAATGGTAACTCATATTTATTGAATCTTTCTATAACTTTTCTCAATATTTGACTATGATCTGTTGTGCTAAAATCTGTTTTAAACTCAGTTCATTTGTTTGATTGGTTAAAATTCAGAGTTTAGTGTTGACCAGTTATAATTACACAGAACAGATAGAAGATTGATCTCTAATTTTAATATTTTCTTTATTACTTTTCTCAAATATCAATATTATGCATTCTTTCAAACATCTGATACATCTCTATTATTTAAGAATAAGAAAAAATAGACTTCCCAAATAAACAAATAATATGTCTAAATGTTTTAACACACAGGAAATGGTAAAGCTAAGTACGAAATCCAATTAATATTAAAATTTGTACTTAACTTTACCAGTGCCTGTGTGTTAGCACATTTAGAAATATCTCTAGTATTTATACACTTAATATATAACCTTTATAATATTTTTTTCTATTTCTACTAATGTTTTTTTAAGATATCAATAATAATTGTATCGACTCCAATAATTGCATGTTTTATGTCTTCATTTTAAATATTTGATAATTCAAGAGATAATTACTATGATCTGGACCAACTGATGAGTGCTGGTTAAGCTTGAAATATGTATATTGGATTTCTTTTTTTTACACCTATATGGTCATGTGTATCAGTTATATTGGATCAAGTGAATGACTGCAGGGAGCGTGAAAGTCTGGGTTCACATCCCCTTTAATTACATCTAGGTTAAGTATATACATTATAATTGTATTTCAATATTATATATTATTCTTTGTAAAATCTTCCACACACTTCAGAATATTATTGAATTTGTTAGTAATAGTTCCAACTTTTCTTTTATTGTTGAAATAACTTTCTTTCAAGATGTGATATACTTCTGAGACTTATCTTCTTTCACAGTTTTCCTTGACAATTCACAGTTATATTTTTTTTATATCATTATTAGTTATTTTTTGTAACATTTTATAGAATTTCAGATATTTGGTTATTTTAAATGGATCATTTTTAGAAATTTTCATATTGCTTCTTTTCTTCAGGCATTGACTTGTCTTCATTAAAGATTTTCTGATTATTTAATGCTTTTTTGTATTGTATATCTTTATGACAGTTTAAATGAAAGTTATCAGGTTATTTTTTTATTTATTTAAGTTCAAGTTTGATTCATTCTGAAATCTGTAATATTATAACCCATTTGAAAACTTTTTTTAAAATTCAATGCAGTATTTCTAAAGGTTATGAATATCAACTGTTTTCTATTTGCATTTTTCTTTAATTTATGATACGTTTCCTGTATTGAATCAATTAAAAACATTATAATTTTGAAATATATATTTTTGTTGATTAAAATGTCCAGCTCTCCTGTATTTTCATTTTAATTTTTTCATATTCATTTTTTTTTAAAAGAGAATTCATAAGTATATAAAAAATTTTTTTAGAAAATTCCCTAATTTCTTTCTGTCTCTCATTTTTTTCTTCATATTTATCCACAACACGTTTATTTTTTAATTGTTTTACAATTCTAGCGTTAAAATCTTTTGTGACATTTTAAAAATGTTGCTCTATCGGATAAGAAGCATTCTACATATAAATATAAAAATCATCTGCTTCTTTATGACAATGAGTTGTTAATCTAAATTACCTGCATTTGTTATCTTCAACTAATTTAAATAACTAATCTTGGCACTCTATTTGATATACCATCAATAGTCATAGTGTTGTTCTTTGTCTTTTTATGTCTAATAAATCTCATTGCATTTGTGCTAGCAATATTTATATCTTTATAATAAAGTATATATCCACTTCTCACATCATTTTTCTCTTCACTTTTTTTTCTAACTTCACAAAATCCAACATCAATTTAAAATTAGACAATTCTTCCAATTTAAACAAACTCCCTTCAACTGAAAGCAATTAAAAATTGTAGATAACTAAATTAAGACCATTATTAATTGCTTAGTTATTTTCCATTTATTCTTAAAATACTCTATCTTTGATCATCAACCATTGCAATGGCTTTATAGCTTCAGGAATGCGAGGGTCATTTTATAATTTTCCATGATTGATAATATATAAAAGAGAATAATTGTATACCATACATTTATATCTTTATCTTGCTTTTAAAATTACTCCATCACTGTTTTTATTAAAAAATATCAGGTATCTGAGAAGATAGGTCATGATATTATCTGGTCTTAAACTCAGTAAAAGTCATTAAACTCACCAAGCTGGATAATGCATTTTGATAATTCACCCATCCATGTAAAGTGGGCAAAGTCTGTCATATTGAGAAAAAAATTAATATATTGGAAGTTCGTAATCATATATTGCAGAAGACAATAAATTAATAATAAATCGCTTGAAAGTGAGTTTTCAACAAATAGATTATGATGAAAATAAATATATATTTAGATAATTATATTTTAATAATCTCTGTCTCCATGAAATGTTGAAGACTTAAAAAGATAAACTAATAATAGATTGTTTTGCTAAATCAATATGCTTTGCAAATTACTTATATAAGTGCCAGAAATAATTATTAATAATAGTAATTGTAGCAATAAAAAAAACAGAAGTTTTTAATCTTTTTTTTTTCTAAATATAGGTATGTAATATGAACTTTTCTTGATCAAGACTTCTCAAAATCTGAAAATAAATCACATCCAAGTGTTAAGGTTTTAAATGGCTAAAACTGCACTTAATGAAATTTATCTTGCATAGGAAATTTTTTTAAATTAATAAATAGACTGCTAAAAGATCTATCTAGTCACTTTACTTTTAGAATTTCTAAAAGTAATAAAATACCAATGATATTAAACATTTATTTCTTTAATAACATTTTATCATTGATTATGTTACAATAAATATTAATAATAATGTTAACTCAGTGAATTCAAAAGATTTGTTTAATTTTAGTTTTAGCACCACGTAAATGTACTTTCTGAAAAACTACTTAATTAGAAAAATTACTACAAATAAACTCAAAATTTAATACAATCCACTAATTGGCAAATCAATGATGAAAATAATGGCAGTTTAAAAAGCAAGTTTTCAACTAAATATATTGGTAAAAATTTTAATATTAACTCTTTAGAAGCAACTACTATTCTGGCTAAGTTTTAACTAATGTTAAAATACTAAAAGTTAAAAATTAGATGTTCAAACTAGTTACAAAAGATGAATTGTTATTAAAGAGAGTATTAAAGGTAAGTTTCCTCTTGAATTCATTAAAATACAATTTATGATATTCTCTGTTTGTTTGAATAGTAAAATCAATAAGAAGCTTGATAAGCATTTTGGCATTTAAATAACAGAAGGGCTTATTTCCAAGATTTCATAAGAAGTTTAAATCCTGAAAATGACAGTTGAATCCTGATCTATGAACTTGAGTGACAAACCATACAATACTTTATAGTAATTAAGTAATTGAATGGTTTAATTTTGATAATCCATAAAAAGTTCAATTACCAGAAACTGCAAAGCTAAGTCACAACGCATGTGGCTGAATTCATGAGTCTACAACTCTACCATTGCACAAAAACATTTAATGCATCACATAAAGAAGTCTTAAAATGATTATTAAATATACCTAGTATTCTAGCAAAAATTATTGCAGTCTTTCTATTTCATTATTTTTTATAACTGCAGTATTTATTATTGAATATTATTGTTATTCCTCAGCAAAACTTTTTTTAGAAAAGATTGATTGCTGGCATTGATGAGTAAAAGATTAAGTAGAGTTTTTAAAAAAAATATTATAAATATGTTTTCTCCTAAAGAATGTATTAATAAAATGTCAGGAAAATATAAATGATCTATATATTGTTTTATTTATTTATTTAACATATGGATTGTTTAAAAATCACTTAACTATTAACAAAATATTATAAACAAAATAAAAATTCCAACCAAGACATATATTCACTAGTCGCTTTATTGAACTCTTTATTTTGCACTGTAGATTCATATTTGACAATCAATAACTATATGGTTCGTTGGTTTGTGTTTATCCACAACTACACAGAGCAGTGGTTGTTAACTTCTATTTATGAAGTAGATGAATACATCAACTGAATGTTGCCCTGAATTTGTTGATAAGATTTTAGTTGCAGCTAGAGAGATCAAAGAATATTTGTAATCTCATTATCAATGATAATAGTACTTTTAGAGAGATTTTTATATCCACCATGCTTATCAAAAGTGACCTCATCTTAAAAATAGATCTTCTTCTAAATGATCTCTTTTCACTTTTCTACTCTGTTAACATCCAGTGATTTTACAAACTTGTCAGCAATTTCTAAACCTTAGAAAAATATAAAAAGCACTGCTGGTTTTTAATTTCTTTCAATGACCATAAAGGATAAACTCTTTGAAAGCTGTTATCATCAATTTGTTGAACCTATTATAGCAAAAAAGAATTGGAAATATTCGACTAATATTTAGTTCAGTATATGGACTTGAGTGACAGAGTCTGCTAATCTCCTCTTGCACTTTAAATACTAAAAATTTAATTTATTAGTACACTAGAATGTGCAATAATTATCACGAAATATTATTATCCACTACAGCAACAATACTTTCAAGAATTTATTGAATAGATTGCTTCCAGTTATAGTTGAAGATTACTAGGAACTTAATGTGGTTTTAGGAAATCAAGAAGTTCTATATATATGATTTCTATTGTCAGACAAAGAAAAGTATCAGGAACAAAGGAATGATTTACATATTGCCTTTATTGATTTGGTCAACATTTGATTCAATTAATAAAACAGCTTTATAGCATTCTTTGAAATTAATTGATTGTCCACCAAAGTTTATTCACATTATACTTCTACATAAAGGAATGAAAATAAGTATTACTGCTACAGCTGAAAAATCTGAGACATATCAAATAGAAACTGTTGTCAAACAAAGATGTGTATTTGCTCCAACTTTGCTTTTAATTTTTATGTCAGTGGTCTTTGGAATTGTTTATAGGTGGTTTAGTCAAACAGAAATCAAGGTATGATATAGGTTTGATAATGGAATTTTAAATTTTAATCAATTAAAAATAAAACAAGAACTTTTTGAATTCTGGATTTACAATATTCTGTTGATTATGCTATTTTTGGCAGTCAAAAAATGATCTATAGAATGTTTTTAATGTTTTAAAAGCAATTTGTAAAGATCTAAGTTTATTAATTAATGTTCAGAAAAAGCAAGTTCTTCATCAGCTAGTGACAGAAAGAAAAATCCTTTGTAACTTTCATTCTGGATGATTATCATCTTGAGAATGTAAACCAGTTTAAATATTTTGAACAGTTTTATAAGTAAAAAGGTGGGTATCGACGTCACTTTTAACCAGTTAAAAGATAGAATAATTCATCATAAATAACTACTGTAACTAAGTTAAATCTGTTATTTTACCTAACCTATTATATGGCTGTGAACTTGGACACCCTATAAGTGCAATATAAAAGCATGAGAAAAGTTTAAATACAAGATCATAAAATCAATCAATATATTCTTCAGTTTGCAGGATGTGATACTATTGCGTCCATTATTGTAATATCACCCCTTCATTGAGTTGGACATGTAAAATGAATGAACAATGAAGACATTCTATAAAAGGGTGTTTCATACTAAACTTGAACATGGGTTTTATAGAAAAGATAGATCTCATCTACACTATTCAGATAATCTCAAAGCTGTTCTAAAGAAGTGCAAAGTCAATTGTTTCCATTGGGAGGATGTGACAGAGAATAGAACACATTGGAGATCTGCAATTAGACATCGTGTTGAAGTATTTAAAAAGAAAAGTTTTCTGTGGAAGAAAGTAAAAGACAACATTATAGATTAACAAGCAAATAAAACATTGGACTACCATTTTGTATATGTGGATATATTTGTGGGTTAAAGATTGTTTTGTAGAGTCAATGTAAAACTCATTTTTAGAGTAGTAGTATTTTTTTGAGTTGGAATGGCCACATTCATTTTAGAGTGGTAGTGGTGGAGGTGGGGAAAGCCACAGCAGTGGTGGTGGTAGGGGAGGTGGTAACAGTGATAGCTGTGGAAATGGTGGATGTTAGCCATACCAGAAGCATTCATAGTCATTGTAGTCATAGTAGAGTCATAGTGATAGTGATTGTTATAGTCATAGTGATATTACTATTATTAAAACCAGCAGATGAAGAAAGCTTATCAATTGCCAATGCGACAATCTATATTTTAGTAAATTCTCTAGATGCTTGTTAAATGTGAACTAAGTTAAATTTAACAATTATATTTTACATATTTTGAATGGAGTGATAGACTATTATATTTATTACATGTTTATAGAGTTGTATGTTTTCTTTATTTTTAGTTAATTCATTTGCATACTTTAAAAATTATGTGTTTGAATGTTGTTACTTAAAATATTGTACTTAGTTTATTTAAAAATATTGTATCATCTCTATGTATTTGTTGAGTTTTTAAAGTTAAGTTTCTGGGATACCTGAAGTGACAAGCACAAAGAAAAGTGCATATAGTATAAGGTTTGTTAGTCAATAAGCTTTATGGTAGAAGTGATTTGTATAATGTAAATCGAAGTTTTAGATTTTATTCTGTACAAACTGGATGAAATAATGAACTATTCAGGTTTTTTTTTTGCCATTTACATGTATGTGTGTTATTAAATTTTATTAACTTTAATCTTTTAAAATATAAAGAAAATTTTAATTGAGGTTTTATTTTTTGTTTATCATTTAATTTATATAATGCATTTACCTATGTTTTAAAATTATTCATATTCTTGATTAAAATATTCTGATAGTGTCTGAGGCATAAATCCTTTTCCAGAAAATAAACATCCTTTCCCTTCCTGCTGAGAAGGGCTGGTTTTCCTTCATCGGAATACTAAAGTCCATATTAAATCACCACACCAGGAAAATCAAAGGACCTAATGGCCTTCTAAATGACCTAACAGACATTAATATACAACTTCAAGCATCACAGCAAAATTTCACAAATACAGAAAAAATTATCTTCCTTAAAAATCTGTACAAAATCAAGCAAAAGTCCCTTGCAGAATATATATCCATCAGAAGAGCCAAATGTTTCTTAGCACAACAACACTGCTGGACGAGAGACTACCTCAGATGGGCACTGGGGTACAATAAAAAACAAATCACTCCCTTATCCATTAATACTAATGGAACCAATCTCATTGGCTTTCCAATAATGCAGCACATCAGTAAACAATTCTGCCAATTAATGCAAAAAGATGGAGCTCCTCCTATAAACAGCTGGTTTGATGTTGGTGACCCTGGCGAACATGGCATCACGGAAATCCAAATCAAAAAGAAGATAAGATCTCTCCCTGATGGCATTCATCCTGGCCTTCATGGCATCCCAAATTTCCTTCTCAAACACCTCAGTCAATTCACTGTGCCAATTATTAAAAAAATGATTGATCACCTAGCCTCCGGCAACAGAAACATAACAGATCTTTACCCAGTGGCACTTGTGCCTTTTATTAAAAAAGAATACCACTAAATGACATTAACAGTATCCGGCCAATTTCCATGACCCCATTACTTATTAAGATAATTGAGTCAGTCATTAAAGATCAAATCCAAACTCAAATTCTTAGCCATATCTCGTCAAACCAATACGGAAAAAAGGGATCATCAACCTCACATGCCATGTCCAATGTAACTGCACTCTTCAATTACATCAGAGTTCATCATAAATCAAAACCTATTGCTGTCCAGCTGGATATTGTGGCAGCATTTGATTCAGTCCAGATAAACATCCTTCTGGATATTCTGTTGGAATGTGACATTTCAGCTGGGATTGTTCAGATGGTCAGCAATCTGCTCAACAACAGAGAGATTTTTCTCTCTTCATGGCAAGATCACACCAGGTTTCAAGCCATACCCTCAAGGATCTCTGCTCAGTGCCTTTTCTTCACAGCATACATCAACCCTCTTCTGACGGATATAGAAAAAAACCTCCCTGGAATATTCCTCCCCTCTCTCAATAAAAACTTCAATGTATTTGCATATATAGATGACATCATGATTGTGCTTCCCACCATTAAATACCTTCCCCATCTCATGAACATCTTAAACAGAAATACAGCAAAACTTGGCCTACAAATAAATTTTAACAAATCTTCCATCTGGAAGATAATGTCTGGTAAACAAATTAACTCTCCCTTTTCTGCAAAACCCCAAAGATACCTAGGTTTCCCAATCTTCAAAACTCCAACTGCAATGGCAAGAGAGATTCAAAATGCAATCCTTCAATCAACTGAAGCCATCACCACTTCCATTCTCTAGAGTATACCTTTCATTATATGGAAAGGTTGGCCTCCTCAACATGATCATAATGCCAAAAATTTCATATTATCTTCCATTCGTAAAAATGTCTAAACAGTTTCAAAATAAAATTAACCGATTATGCACCAAACTTCTCTGGAGAAGAAGAACAGTTGCTATTAGCTTGAGAGGTATCCAACGACCACACAGGTTCAATGGACTGTCATTCAACTCAATACAAGCAATCATTTTACAGAAAACCCACAACACTCTACATAATCTGATCCTCTCCTGCGGATACTCCAACATTATTAAAAAAAATTACACCGACAGATCATCCTCCACCCTCTTCCAGTTCATGGATAGCATCCCTAATAGACCACCTACAACTCTACAACCTGATTATGCCCTTTAACCTTAATCAAAAAATCACCTTATGGGAAGCATACAATATAATCAACTATAATCAACAACCCACTAAAACCAGCCTAAAAGTAAACAACCAAAGACTCATTAATCACTTCAAAAGATGGAGTCTGGAACCCAAATTCCTTGATTTCATCATTAAAATAAATCTTAATGCGCTTCCCACGAATTGGTTTCTTTATCATCGAAAACGTTTTACCAGCATTGACCCTATATGTGGTCTGTGTGCTCGTGAAGATGAAACCATAGACCATATTATACCCTGGTGCCCAAGACTTAAAACTCTGAAAGATATAATTACAATCAATTCCAACATAAGTCCTGATATGATTTTCTCACTTGAAAATGCCATTCATAATGGATTTTTTTCAATAATAAGGCTTTCTACCTTTGTCCTTTATTCCATATGGATAGTGAGATGCAAAACTCTCATGAAATTACCCCCGCCACAAATCATACCATTGTTTTATCAAACACTCAAAAAAATCAAGAAACGTGACCAGCTCCTTGCCTCCAATAAAGTCTTTGACGACACCTGGTCTTTAACTGCTCTGTCCTTTTCCTGATTATCAATTCCCACCTACCCAGCATTATAGAATAGGCAATTATAAAAAAAAAATTCATGTTAATATTTTAAAAATGCTAATACCATTAAACAAGTTCTTAGAATCTCTTCACTATACCTAACCACATAAGAGTATAATAATTGTGCTCTCATAACATAATCTAGCCAGATGACAAATAGAACATTATATAATCATATTATTGTACAACTTATTCATTTATTTATCCTTTATTAGTATGTAATCACTATTTATTGTTAATAAAATTTTTGTTGAAATGAATATTCTATATACTTAATTTAAATATATTTATTGTTATCATTTTGTACTTTTGTTGAGTTTCTAATTTTAGACTTAAGGACATTTTATAATTCAGCTTCACAATTATATACATATCATGTTAAGCAATTATTAGAAAAGTTTATAGATGTATTAATCTTTGTAATATCAAATAAATTTAATATAAAAATTCTTATTCATTGTATATTGAATGAAATCATTAATATTGAAATGATTTTCATAATACTAGCTTAATTTAAATACAGGTCATCTATAAAACTATTCTCTTAAAAAATAATAATAATAATACAGGAAGATGATAATAATAATAATAATAATAATAATAATAATAATAATAATAATAATAATAATAATAATAATAATAATAATAATAATAATAATAATAATAATAATAATAATAATAATAATAATAATAATAATAATAATAATAATAATAATAATAATAATAATAATAATAATACAACAGGAAGATGAGTTTCATC
>JAQFVV010006223.1:8832931-9185431 GCA_028023455.1 Epiperipatus broadwayi | reverse complement strand
TACTATCCCATTTGGAGAAAAATTTATTTTCTTTCTCTTTCAGAGGACAAAAAACAAGAATAGTCACATAAGTAAAGTTTGAGTGCTGTTCTTCAAATAATTTTAAATCTACAAACAAAAATAAAATTAAAATTAATTAAATAACATTGATCAGGTGACAAGCTCATCTATTTATACTATTAGTCATGTTACCATTTTACTGGATGGTTTATTTACCTTTGAACTTGCAACACCTTCCCTGATTCTTGATCTATTTGTCACTAAGGGAGGTTGTTATTCTAAAATTATTTAATTACATTTTTAATTTTACAATAAATCAATGTTTTAATGCTTATCTAGATAACTAAAAATTAATTAAAACACTTTCTACTAGAATAAAATAATTAATTAAAAATTACAAATGCCAGGATAAAATAAAAATTCTATATAATTAAAATTTATATTACATTTTTAATAAAACAAATATTTCAAACAATGTTTAATATAATTTAATATGTTTATCTAGACAAATCACAAAATAGATTTTAAAATTATTTTTATTAATATTTTAAAATAAATAATATTAAACAAATATAATATTTATTCTTTCATTTAATTTTTATTTATTTACTACTTGCAAATTCCAATTTTAATTCTTAGTTTTTTTAAACTCTTTCTATTTAAATTAGTTTTAAAATATGTAATTAGAATATTATAGCTCTACTTTCAAACATCAGAAAAACAAAATATAATGGTTGAACCTCATTCTTAACTTTAAAATTAATATAAGCAGCTTTTTCAAAATATTTTAAGTGTTAAACTAAAACTAAATTAGCATTGTTAACTTAAAATTGCACTATTTATCATTGACATTATGAACTATTTTAAAATTTAAAGACTTAACATCTTAAATATTTATTTAAGTTAAAACTTTTATTATTTAAGCTGTGTAAAATTATTTTACAGCTGCATAACAGATGAAATACTAATATAGCAGTTCTAACATGTAAAAATATAGCATTATAAAGTATTAGCAATTGTTTATTAATAATAAAATTAAATTATATAATTTTTTTAGGTATTTTGGCACAAAAATTTCCTTAACATTTAGCTTCTGCCAAAGCTAAAGGTTATAATATATATATATTGTACCAATCGGAATGTAAGTGAAGATCGAATCTAACCGCAAAAACAATATCTGCACTACAAGGGCGCCATCTAGGCATTTGAGCCTAGAAAAATTTATAAAGTAGGCAGATACGCGCTGTTAAGATTCCACTTTATTTAAATATTCCGATCGTTAGCCCAAGTCACTAGCTCAGCGGAGACGCAGAGATAAAAATCTATAAATTTTATATTTTAAATATAAAAGAATAAAAGCCACTGCCAGAAATTAACACATAAAAATATTTATTTACGCACATATAAAATAATATTTAAATTTTGAGGAAGAAATTTAACGTTTATAATTTTATGTTGATCTTTAATTCTAAATTTAAGTAGATTGCAAATAATGAGTTTACTATTTATTTAGAGGGTCGAGTATGAATGGACTACATAGGTCTGCATTTGAAAGGAAAATATTCTTCCCTGATTTAACCTTAGGCAACAAATTTCGCAATAAACTGGCGCCAATCCATCTGATACATTCATGTATTCAATGTAGCATGATACGACAACACAAAATACTATATTGTCAGGAATGTACATCTGAACAATAAGTAGAAATAGAGAAGACATTGACTCTCCACCACAGGAATGTGACATCTGTTGGCAAGTAGATCAATAAACAAAAAACTCCATAGGAATGGACTGCGGTCTTCTGCCGACTTACAAACCCATCCATAGGCAAACAGAGGATGTGTGGGCTATATCTATAATCCTGCCTGTAGCGGACCTCATACTACATCTATTAATTACACAAATATATCCAATCCATTGAACCAATTCAACTACGAAATGAATAACCTAAGATTACCCTCCCTTAATACAACTTTACAAAACTATATAGCCATTCACGCCCGACTTAATTTTAACATTTAAATACGTTCGCACAGATTTGTTTAAAAATGTTGGGTATAGATCGATTACATAGATTCCACGGTCAAAAACATTTCAAAATAAACATAAACGATCAAAATACAAAATTATTGATACCGACAATCGCAGAGGGAAACATATAAGTAACCCAATAGTATTCCCCATAAGATACTTGCGTTGTCACCAATAACTTAAAAGACATCCGAATAAATACATTTTAGATACTCACCGTAAGGTATCATTATTTATCGAATGTCTATATATTTTGATCAAATATGAAAACCAAAATATAATTAACCGCAAACGAATCCATGCAAGCATCTATAAACAACTTAAATTTCATACATTTAAATAATCTTTACAATAAGGAAAAAAAATGGAAATGATGTTTATCAATCGGGAAACATATAAAATTAAACATTATTAATTTGATTTAAAAACTTAAAAGTCAGATAGAAGTTCATAAGCTCGAACGAAAGTTCTTAGTTATTTTTTTTTTTAAATTTAGAGTTCATGTCAATATAGCTTACAGTATAAGAGTCCAGGTTACTGTTGGCAATTCCCACGGCGTCTCCATTGGAAGAAAATGTTCTGGAGGTAGCATTAGCTGGTTCCATTCTGGTATCACAGTCTTTTCATTTTATTTTTTTTTAAACAAACAAAAAAATGAGAGAGAACGGCAAGTGCGTCTTACCGTTGTCATCAAATCAAGTTGGAAAAACTGACTGGAACTCAATATTTTTTCTTTTTATAGTCCTCCTATGGATTCCATGAACAAAAACGTCACTGTTCTGTTTTTTCGTTATGGTCCGGGCCTTTATTTGCTTCCATTGGTCAAGCTAAAATCTCTTTCTTCTCTTATCTAACCTTTCATCTGACCTTTTAATTAAACAGCTTTTAGATAATTAATAAACAATCATTTCCATTTATAGATTACAGGAATTAATTAATACCTGTTTTTATTTTAACTTACGTTATTTTTTTATTAAAATATTTTTATATTTCAATCTTGTATTTTTTTATTAAAAAAAATACGTTCAAATACTTTTTTTTTTTGTTTATGAAAAAAATATTTTTAAAGTTTAGCATCTGTGTGAATATATATATATGTTTAACAAACATTTTAATTTTAGCGTTTAGTTTTTTCCTTTTATTTGCGAACTTTTAAGTTTTTATTTTAAATTAATGTAACGACATATTTATATATCGTTACAATATATATATATATATAAAACTACAACCATTAAATGTCTGTATTTTTAAATCATATAATAATAATTCAAACAAATATATTTAACACAGTATTCAAAATTAAATAATATATTCTTTACCAGAAGTACTTTCAATTGTTTCACTGACAATCTTTATCAACTGTTAATACAAACATACAAAAAATAAAAACTTCCATTACCCATCATTGAATCCATTCAAATTTCCCACAATTCTGTTGTCTTTATATTAGCCGATTGTCTATTCATTAAACCACCTCTATTCCTAGATATCATCATTGCCTCTTTAATTTTATGTTTTTCACTACACCTTTCAATTTGAATAATTTTTATATCTCTATTATTAAATTTAAAACCATAATTACATGTTTTATTATGATCAAATATAATTGATGGAGTATTCATATTTACCGAAGATATATTTTCTTTCTGTACACATTTATATAATGTCTTATGATCATTATATTGTTTTTGTAATGTACATTTGGATTCCCCTATATATTTTATTCCACAACCACATTCCAACATATATATAACAGAACTTAATTCAAACTTAGACATCTTGGCTTTAGAGTTATTTGTCATATCATTTATATTATTTGAAGAGAAAAAAGAAATTCTACACAAACCACTAAAAAGTTTATTAATTAATTTAGCTTGTTGATTAGATATAAAAGGAATAGAAATCCATTTATCACTTTTTAATTTATTTAATATTTTCTTATTATTACTTTTATTTTGATTATATTTTGTAATTGTATTATACATAATATTCCTTCCATAACCAACATTCGACATATCAGTAATATATACATTAATATTTACAATTTTATCACTAATAAATTTGCACAAATAATCATTTCTAAACAAAAATGACTTCAAATCAGCTAATTTATGACCCATATAAACTTTAGAATTATATAGAATATAACCCCTGATTTCCACAGGCTTTAAAATCATATTATAATTAAACACATTATTATTTCTTTTAATAAATATATCTAAAAACTTTATAGAATCTTCCCTCCTTCATTTAACACCCATTTTAACTCACTAAACAAATTTACTATTATTTCATTATGTGCACATATAAATACATCGACATATCTACAATATACTTTAATTCCTTTATATTTTATCTGAGATAATATCTTAACCTCATAACTAGAAATAAAAAAATTACAAATCTGTGATACCACTGGAAGACCCATTGGTCAACCATAATTCATTTTATAAAAGCAATCATTAAACCTAACATATATATGATCATTTACAAATCTTAATATTTTAATAATAAAATTCTTAATATTATTATCTATAGATTTTAAAAACAAAGCTCTTTCAATAATCTCTATTGATTCCATACGATTAATTGAACCATACATTTTAGATATGTCAAGTGTACGCATAGCATCATTATTATAAATTTTTATATTTTTAATCCTATTAATAAAATCAAATGATGATGAAATCTTATAATCTCCAAATCCAAGCACATCTTGCATTATTTTTTCAATATATCTACAAGCATTATAATAAAAAACTCCCCCAAAATCAACAATTACTCTTAATGGATAACAATTTTTATGCAATTTTATATTTGCAAAGATTCTTGGAAACACTGCAGATGACATAAACTATCCTGTAATATGTCTTTGCATCAACAACTTTTTCCTTTTTAGCAGTCATTAAAATGTCATTAATAAATTTCATTCTAAGTGTATCAATATTATTTAATTCACTTTTTTCAAAACAAAGCTTCTTCATCTGATCCATAATTTTCATATTATATTCATCCTGTTTCATTAAGCACATCCGTAACCCCTTGCCCTCTTTCAAACAAATTAATTTATTACTTTTTAAAAAATTTTAAATTCATAAATTTGTTTTAACCAAACATTATCATTTTGCTTATCAAATGTTTTATTTTTTATTTCATTAATTATATATATATTTAGATAGTCCTGTGTCTCATATCATAAATAATAGTGTTTGGGCATATATATATAGAAAATAATCACAGTGCATAACACTATACTGAAATAAATATATATAAATATTAAGCATGAATCACCCCACATGGTTAAGAAATCCAGTACTGCCCTCTGTGAATGAATATATAAAATACAAACTCTAATGTATTTTATATATTAATTCACAGAGGACCATTTTGACTTGGCTATTTTGAAATACAAACTCTAATTATTTTATATATTAATTCACAGAGGGCAGTACTGGATTTCTTAACCATGTGGGGTGATTTATGCTTAATACACACACATATATATATATATATGTATGTGTATTTTTTTTCTTTCTGATGAAAACCAGTCCTCTGGTTGAAATATAATATTATTTATTGGATTTATAAGTCTTTTTTTGTTTATATATATATAAAGTTGAAAGAAAAAAATAAACGCAAACAAATTTTTTGTAGATATTTTCTATATTACACTGGAGTGATAATTAAGAGTTAAATAATAATGTTCACTTTAAAACAATTATTATAAATTAAACATTTAAAACAACCTATTTAATGTTTTACTTTGATTTTGATAATTAAAATAATCATATTTTTATATTATAATAGATATACTGGTAATTATAAAATTAAAACAGGCAATAAAATTCTACTATCTATTTTAATTAGATTAAGAAATTTTTTAAATTAAAGCTTGTCTAACATATTTTAATAAAAATCCTACAAAGATATTGAAAAAACTAAGAAATACTTTTAGATAAAAATTTGGTATTTAATTAAGGGGGGTTTAAAAAAAGTGTCATTAACTTTTTTTTCATCAGGATAAAGAAAATTTACTTTTGATTACTGTGTTTTTTTAAATTTTCATGATACAGTATAAAAATAGATTTGAATCAGTCGAGAGACTTACAACAATTTTACAGCAATATTATTAAGTTATAAACAAGGCAAAACTCTCTATACAGTACTGCCACTATGTGCCAACCAGAGTAATCAATGGATGCCAGAAGGCTTATGCATAAAATCCCTATCCAATGCCTACTCTTCCAATATCCCCAGACTAGTTTCTGGCTTGTGGCATCCATTGATTACTCTGGTTGGCACAGGGTGGCAGTACTGTATAGAAAGTTTTGCCTTGTTTATAAACAATTATGTGCTAGTATAAGAGATAATGATCTTGTGATGTTTAATGATTTAATTATTAAGTTATAAGAAAAGGCAAATACAATATATCCAGCTGCTGCTGCTACTAATGCAATGACAGTGGAGTTTGAATTCACATGGAAGTAAATGGCCTGATTTTCTGTGGTTCATCATTCATAATGTATAGTAAATAGCTGATTTGCCTGAAGATGATAAAGAGACTGAATGGAATTGACCATATGTCAACAGTTATTTGATTATATTTTTCCTGAATTTGTCAATAGGCCAGCTTACAAAGAAACTTCAGTGCTAAATGAAATATTATTGTAATAAGACTTTATATATATGCTGATTAATCTAATATAAATGGAAACAAAGTTATTACCACCATATGTATGTAGGATGCATACAAGAATAGATATTAAAATAGATATTCATGAATAGATATTAGTTGATGAGTAAAATATTTAATTTACAAGATTTAAAAGCTAATAATGTTTTTCTAAATAATTCAACTAAAGCTAAAATAGTGATAGAAACAATAAATGATGTTTCCATTTTTTATTTCATTAAAAATATTAATCAGTCATCAACACACATTTATTTTAAAATTATTATGTATTTCAAAAGTGAATTTTATTATTAATTTATAACAATTTAAAGATGAGAATTTTAAATTATTATACAATACATCTGAGTGTTTATATATAAGTGTGCTTTATGCAACCCTATTGAGATATATGTAAATTACAATGCAATGGTATATTTTTTTGTATTATTCTAATCAAAATGAGAATGCTGAATTTATAGTGCACTCAACAGCTTTAATTTGATTTTATTATTATTGATAAATTTATATATCACTAAGTTATTCCAATAAATTTATTTAATCCTAAACTATGCTTAAAACATTATGTTAGTATTATCTCTTGCTCACAGTCATATTTATAAAACTTTTGCTCACTGAGCTGGAATCGTGCACAGCATACAGTTATATTGATTGGCATTTATGTTTAGGGTTATGGATATCCAAATGATGATGATGATCCTGGTTGGTGCAAAAGAATATCCTTTAAAGTTAATGCACTATTTTATTTAATTTTTATTATTAGAAAGTAAGTTTATAGTTGGCCAGTACATTATTGGTATTAAATGGTCAGTTCATTGATGATGATTAGCATGTTTCTGTATCCCAGCATAATTTTTTTAATTGATTATTATTTAAATTTATATATCCAAATTATTGTTTATCTAATCTTCTCCAAGTTTTGAAAGGGCTAAATAATTAGCCTGGTTTATAGTAGATTCATTTTAAATTCAATCTCAATGCTGATTTTTTTTATATCATTCTTGCTTATAAATGATTGTTATTCATTTGTAATGCTGGTGAATTTATAGTTAGTCTTTGTCTTTTCTTATCTCTCGTGTTCATTTTCATTATATCTGAGAAAGAAAAAAGAATGCATTTTATGCAAAATTAATATATAAAAAAAATTAATGTGAAATGTGTTGTGAGTATTGATGATTAAGATATAAAATAGTGGTTAATGAATATTTAGAAAGTTTGTATTTAAAGTTAAATAGAAAATCTATAATTTTGGAAATTGGATTGGATATTTCATGGTTGGAGTTTGTTTAGCTGTACTTTCAATTTTGATGATGGCTGGAGGTGGTGTCATTGGCTTGAGGATGCAACTCCATAGAGTATTCTAGCTCAGGCATTGCTCCAACTCACTTTCTGATTTTCATATTTCCTTTTATTTATCATAGTGCATATAATGCAGTCCTGCTATGACCTTCAGCATTTAAGTCTCCAAGAAAAGGAGCAATGTGTAGTTTTCTATTTTCCAGCCTATAACTCTCCAAAAAAAGCAAGATATAATTTTGTATTTTTTACCTAAACTCAAAGGAGCAGGGATTTTTTTATTTAATATTAAGGGATATAGTAGCTTATAGCATCTAAAATGAGTAGCTCTCATTGTGTTCATGCTGCTTTGTGTACTTATAATTCAATCCCTGAATTCTTTATCTATCACAGAATTGCAGGTCACTATTCATTGTGTTAGGCTCTAAAAAATTATGAGTACATAGTTTGAGGTATGAACTTTGTTTTAGTTATATGTGCATATTGTGCAAAATATTTTTAGGTAGGTGTTTCATTTCTCTTTTCCTTTTCCCCATGAGGATGGATATGAGATGGTTATGTGTGTCATGGCATACAATAACATAGTAGTGTATATATAGGAAAAGAAGAAATAAACAATATTTTTGAAATATTTTCTATATTATAATGGAATAATAGTTAAAAGTTAAATAATAATTAGGAATTAAAAAATTATGGTAAATTAATCATTTAAAAATGTCTATTTGATGATTTACTCTGATTTTGATAATTAAAACAAGCATAATTTTATATTATAATAGATATACTGGTAATTATAAAACTACATTATCTATTTTAATTAGATTAAGAAATTTTTTATATTTAAGTTTGTATAACATATTTTAATAAAAATTCTACAAGGATGTTGTTGAAAAGAGTAAGAAATAATTTTAGATAAAAATTTAGTATTTAATTAGGATGAATTAAAAAAAGTCATTAACTTTTTTAAAATCAAGATAAAGAAAACTTACTTTTAATTACTGTGTTTTTTTAAATTCCACAATACAGTGATTAGAACCATTCAGGAGACTTCTCTTACAACAGTTTTACAGTAATCTTATGAAGTTATAACTGAAAACAGAGACAGTATATTCAAGTGCTGCTGCTAGTGTTACAACAATAGAGTTTGGATTCACATGGGAGTAAAGGGCTTGCCTGTCTGTGTTTATAGCCCATAATGTGTACTAGATGGCTAGTCCATAAAATTATGGTCAGATTACAAAAATTCCAGTGCTAGCTAAATAATTATCATGATATGATTTTATATATATGCTGATTAATCTAATATGAAAGGAAGCACCAACAAAGTTATTACAGCTGTATATTATAGTAAGCATATAGGAGATCTACTTTATAAACAGATATTAGTTGTTGAGTAAAATATTTATTTTACAAGATTGAAAAGCAAATAACTTTTGTCTAAATTATTCAATTAAAGCAGGGGGGGGTCATCACAGCCGCCTTGCAAGCAAGTAGTTGGTTGCAGATGGTTGTGGGTTCACCTCCCGGCCAATGCTATGACATATGAAAAAAAAAAGTAAAATAGTGAAAGAAATAATAAATGACATTTCCATTTTTTATTTTATTAAAAAAACAGGAATCTTTCTTAAATATTGGAAATAAAGCCACAAAAGTGATAATACTACTACACTCATATGTGTGCAGTTTATGCATATATTATTTACATCAAATTAATTGTCTTGTAAAAGTATAGCAACACATATATATTAAGTTTTTAACTAAAGGAATATCATTAGGATATAAACATCAGTGTATACATGCATTAGAATAAGTACCCATATATATTAAAATCAGTAATCAAACACATATATGTTAAAATTATTATGTTTTATAAAAATGAATTTTATTATTGGTTTATAACAATTTAAAGATATTAATCTAAAATTATTATATAGCATTTATATATAGGTATATTTTATGTAAACCTATTGAGATATATGTAAATTACAATATAATGGCATATTTTTTTGTATTATTCTAATCAAAATCAGAATGATAAATTTATAACATACTCAACAGATCTTAATTTTATTTTATTGTTATTAATAAATTTATATTTTATTAAGTTATTCCAGTGAATTGATTTAGTTTAAGATATTATATGTTAGTATTATCTCTTGCTCACAGTAAGTTATAGAGTGCTTGCTCACTGAGCTGGATTTATGCATAACTATCACTTATATAGATGGAGTTTATATTTAGTGTTATGGATATTTAGATGATGATGATGATCCTGGCTGATGTAAAGGGATATCCTTTAAAGTTGATGTGCTACATTTTATTTAATTTTTATTACTAGAAATTAAGTTTATAGTTGGCCAATACATTAATGATACTATATGGCCAAGGCATTGATGATGATCAGCATGTTTCTGAATCCCAGCATTATTTTTTTAATTGTTGTATTCTGATGCATTTGCATTTAAGTTTGTGCATTCAAATAATTGTTTATATAATTTGCTCTGAGTTTGGCAAGGGCTAAATATTTAGCCTGGTAATGGACCACTTTCAAATCCAATTACATGATTGACTGTTGATCTTTTTTACTGTTGGTCATTTATGATGATGAATGATTATTCTTCTTCTCTGTAGTGTTGGGTGAACTTATAATTAGTCTTCATATTCATGCTTATTCATGCTCATATTCACTTTTATTTGTATATTTTTTAGTTCATTAACAGGGATTGATGATGATGAATGCCATTACTCAGGTGCACCTCTATTTCACTGTACCATTACTATATATATATATTAAAGATGTATGTGTTTGAATTATAACTGTGACAGAACTGAAAGTGCCAAATAATTATGAATGGTTGATCAGCAGTACAAAATACTTGGCAATCAATAGCAAAATTATTATACATATATGAAAATGATAATAATATGACTAAATAGAGTAAATTAAATGTCTTAGTCTATCTCATTTTTGAACATACAACACTATATAAGTCTATGCATTGCACACTTTAAGTAATAATGATGCATTTAATTTTTGTTTGTAGATATAAGTTATATTTATTCATATCATTCCCTAAAAATTTACTGTTGTATGAATGAGGTAGATTTAGGTTTAATTTACTTAAACTTACCTCATTTTAATCACTTATCTTATAAATAATTTAAGTTTTGAATTATCAAAATTTCATATTACCATTAGTAATGTGAGATTTTGTGCTAATCTTTAGAGTTTGTTTATTTTTATATCATTAATCATCAGATTTAATATTTTAATTTAATTTTACTGTTAATAAAATTAAAATGCCTTGATACAGTTTATTATTTAAACAGCCCACAAGTTTTTAAAATTATTTTTATAAATTAATCAGCAAAAGCCAAAATATAAATGATTCCTGATAGAGACAAACAATATAAGTCTTTCTTCTTCATAATCTAAGATGGCATTAGAATTCAACTGATTTGTTGGTCCAGGATCTAATACATATGTGGTAAAAACTTAAATCAATCATGATGTTGAAGCATTTTAGCTGGAGAAAGGAAGCTATGACTGGTTTATTTTATTAATAATAGTATTGAGTATTATACTGAAGGTTACACGCATGCACATCAAAATATGTGGGATTAAAATACTTATTCAAAGATATAATTTAGAATCAAATTCCTGTCCCAACTCATGTTTTTTCAGGATAAGGTTTAGCATGATGACACTTTAATGGAGACATACTTCTTGTGTCCACTGTAACAATATGCTTCTTACCTCCACACATCCCATGTCTCCATAAATAGTAGGCATAGAATACATATACATTTTTTAACAAGTAAATTTACCAGACAATACAGGTGAAATGGTCTTGATCATTAAGTAATATTGATTAGTAATAGTAGTGTTTAATGAGGGACTCACACATTTATATCCTACAGAGAAAGAACTATGGCACTTGACAAAAATGACTTTGAATATGAGACTTAAACAAGTTATGCATTGGAAAATAAAAAATTTCAGATCTGATTCATTTTTGATCATATAAATATGACTTAATGGATAATCCAGCATTTTAAAGCTATGATCTAATTTGTTGCTGTGTTTTTATGTGTTAATTGAGAATGATGGATTGTGTTTTTTCAAACATTTTTATAAAAGTGTTTATTCTAAAAGTTTGTGATGATGAGATTTTACTTATGATTGTATAATAGATTATTTTTATGATACAGTATTAATTTTCAAATCTTTTAAAGAAAAATTTAAATTTTATTTAAACTTTTCAAATACATTAAATGGCTAGTAACAGCACACGTCACATGATCACCTCCAGCACACATATTAGTACATAACATATGTTTCAAGTGGTGTTATTTTATCCCTTCTTTATATATAGCTGGTCTGACCAGTGACAGTGATAGCATAGAAATTGAATCAGAGACATTTAGATTTATGAATGCTGAATTTAAATGACACTCTAACTAGCTATGATATTCTGACAAAGATTACAGTCAGTAGAAATTTTATATATTTATCTATGAGAGTTTTCATTTCTTCACTTTTTCCTAAACCTGTCACCTTACCCATTTTTTGACTGTTCATATCAGTTATTTGTTTTATTCTTTCAACTTTTTATTTTAGTAAATAAACCATTATTCTTTATTACATGCATTTTTAAAATTATTTCTTAAATATATAAGCCCAGAAATAAAAAATCATTTTTAAAAATAATATTTAAACTTTTCAAATTGGGAGGGGGGGATCTATTATATAATTAGAACAATATCTTTCATTATTTCATCTTTACTAATAAAAATATGCAATGAAATAAAAATTACTTGAATTCTATTATTAATATTAAAATGATTTTTTTTTAAAAATACAAAAGCCATGACATTGGGTTTAAAACTCCACTTATATTTATTTTTTGTAAATGATAAAAATGCATAGTTCTGTTGGTTACAAAAGCACTCCTTTTTTCAGTCAATCACAATCTCCTGCTTTCTATTATTACATTTCTCTTTGTATTCCTGAAAAACAAATATTTTTGAATAAAATCTGAATCTAAACATTATATTTTTATCAAAAAATAAATATTTTGCAAAAATAATCATAAACATATAAACAAACTATTAAAAATGTATAAATTTCATTTTCAACATTTGAATAAAAATGGGGTCATTCAACTGCAGTGTTTATTTTGAATACAAAGAATATGCTCTTAAAATCCAGCCCCTGGTCTTTTACATTAAATTCTTTGTATAATAGTGACATCTATAATTTTTTTTAAAAATTAATAAATCTTACTTCTAATTTTTAGTGTTAAGTAAATACAAAACTGGCAAATTGATATTACAGATACCTACAAGAAAATATTAAGAATAAAGTTAATGAATGATTTTTAAATATTATGAATTACTATACTAGATTGACTTATGGTGTTATTAACCTTTCTCATATAAGCAGCTTTTTATTTTATTTTTTTTGCTTTATCCTCCCTATCCAATATTTTTGTCTTTTTTCAGTCAAATATATGTTACATAAAACTTGCATGGTCTGCTACTTTACTTGTTTTCCATGCAATGTTTGCTACTTTATATATCAATTTTTTCTTCTCTAATCGTCAGTTTGTGTCTTTTAATCAGTTTTCAATGTAGTTCCTGATTTCAGTAGTATATGCCATTTGACATTGACATATTTTGTAGATGCAATATTTATTTTTCAGCATTTTAAGTTTAGACTTTGTAGAGGTTAAGATTTCTTGTAGTATAGTGGTATGTTTTTAGAAAGCTGTTCTGAAATTATATTGTTTGCATAATTTTTTAATTTATCTGCTATCATTGTTATATATTGATACATTACATCATATACAATTTTTTTATGTTTATTTTTATTATTTATGTAAGATTTTTTAATGGCAACTGATAACTATTCTTTGTGAGAATTTGTTCTATGTAGAACTTCTTTGCAAGTCATTGGCTTCCAAAAAAACTTGTTTTGATCAGTTTCTTAGTGATAGTATAACTACATTTTGAGTTTCTGTAATTAATGGATATATATGCTAAGCATTTTCCTATAACTTTGACTGTGAATTTCTCTTAAACTGTAGTCAAATATTTGACATATATATATAATAAAAAGTCAGATGTCACATGACTTATATATAGCTTGCATTTACCAATATGTAAAATTAAAAGCATGTTAATGAGCTCTAAACAAGCTTTTTTTATTATTTTTTATTATGACAAATGCTACTACAAGAGAAGGTATTCAAATCATCTTTATCTTAGATTGTCCCCATCTCCAACTCCTCACTGAAGAGACCCATAGGTCAAAACCGGTCTGGGGATGGGGACAATCTAAGATAAAGATGATTTGAATGTTTTCTCTTGTAGTAGCATTTATCATAATAAAAAAAATTAAAATAAAAAGATTGTTTAGAGCTCATTAGCATGCTCTTAATTATATATATATATATAATCATGATAGAAACACAAAACGTGGAGTTATTATTACCATTGAATAGACCAAAAGAAGCTTATTGGAAAAAAAACTTACATAAAATAAATTATTATAAAGAGTGGCTATTCATTAATTGCCATTTAAAAAAACTTTAAATAGACTACCCAAACAAAATATCTAAAGGAAAAGCAACTATAGGTATTTTAGTGTATTTATATACACCAAGAATAGCAGACAGAATGCAATCATATAATATTAATAACAACTTTCCAAAGCCATATCACACTACCTGGCATCCTAATATATACAAAACCTAGATTTAAAGAACTGAAATGTAAACGTTGCATGTATACATTATTATATGAATGTGGAAGAATAAATATAACAGCAAAATCAATTTTCCAGTGAAAAAAGATTAAAAGGTCACTGGTGATGATCAAAAAGAAAATACATTACTTGTAGATCATGTATCTATTAATAAAAATATGTTCAACTGGAAAAAAGAAAAAATATTGTCAGAGAGGAAAATAGAAAAACAAAAATTTTAAAAAGATTCTCACATGATAATAATAATTCCTTAAGTTTATACAACTCCATAATTCATAAATTTTGAAAACTATTCATTAACCTTAGAAAAAGTGAAAATATCAGTAGCATCCTCACAGATAAGTTTATAAAATTTCTACTGATTGTTATCTTTGGTAGAATAACTTATCTGATAAGAGTATCACACTAAATTCGATATCCATAAATCCAAAGTTCTCTAGTTTTATCCCCATGGTAGAACTGTCACTGGTCAGGCTAATGGTGTTTTAAGAAGAAATAAGACTAATATTAATATCATTTTATATATTATTTACAAACTGTGTTCTATTACTAACAAATGAATCTATTTGAAAAATTTAAATAAAATTTATAATTAATAATAGATGATGAAAATAATTCATCATTTAATTATACATTTTTTGTAGACGTTTATGGATATGTTTACCATAAAAATTATTAAACTAGAGGAGCCAAAGTAGTGAATTTATTAAGTAATATTTACTTTTATGCTTCTAGCAAAAGATATGTACAAACTTAGATAAACTGCCAAATGCTCTTCATATCAACAAAATATGCTTACCAAATGCACAATTTCTGATTATTGCCAGAGATGTAATATCTGGTTTTATTTATTTTAATTAATTATGTTTAGAGAATCAAATTTGTGATTATAAAATATTATCAGACTATTCTGAAAGACACATACCAGAGAAACTGAAATTTTTTTTAAAAGGAGCTACTGTCAAAAATATCAATACCATAGATGACTTTGCCAGTAATGAATGTAATATAGAATTTATTTTTCTTAGTAAAACAAAAGGATTCAATAATGTCCATCCATGTGAGAGAGTATAAAGTTTATTCAACTTTTCACAAATAAATATCTTGATAATTACAATTCTCAAAAAGTGAAACAAGACAATCATAATTAAATTGATTGTTAAATCCAAATAATCTATCAAAAAAAAGCTCAAAATGCAGAAAAAATTGGACTGAAAATTTTCAGTAGTTTATTGAGGGTAAGAATTCAAATTCCTAAAAATACTAAAAACTTATTGTTGGAAGAACATGAGTTGATGATTAATGAGTACATTAATTTTTATTATATTTCAGGGAATAGGGAAAGTGTTTCTGCATGTGTTATCATGGATAATTGAATCAAAAAGAAGAAAAATACTGAAAAACATAGTAGTCAGCAATGAAAAGAATGTCTTTAAAAAATGATCAAGTACAGATATGGCATCAAAAGATATATATTTATGCAATTTAAAAGGTAACTCCAAATATATATTTCCTGGATACCTAAGCCATATTATATCTAAATATATAGTTCTGGTATTGATGACAGATCAACCGAGGTGTTATTGATGGTAAAATAGAGTGTGATTAAGTCTGGATTATCTTAATATCTAGTCAAGAAAAAATGTCATATGGTAAAGAGGGATTTATGCCAACAACATTGCATAAGGACTTCATTTGATATTAGAAGAAAAATGTCATCACATTAAATAATATGCCAACACCAGAGATGTCTCCAAGAGTAAGGGTGACATGTGCTAGAGCACAATAAAATATTATTATCTAGAAATGGTATGTAAATAAGTAAATAAAAGAAAAAAGTGAACATAGCAAGATGTGATTTAATATTTGTTTATCTATTTTGAATTCCTTAAAAAATCCATGAAACATATATAGGAAAAAATCATGATAAATATGCATTTGAGAGGATAAATATACATTAGTAGAGATGGAACACCAAGTAGCAGTAATTTTTAAGAAGTTAAATATTTTGAAATAGAGCAAAATGTACTCTATAAAAAGAAGTTCTCTCTAATCATCTAAAATATATTTAAAAATTTTCACACAAAAAAAAAATATTGAGAAGGAATAAATTATTTATTAGTGATTAAAGTAAAACTAAAAGAATTTAAGTCATTATATAGATGCAATTGCATTAAATTATTTCAATTAATATTCTTAGTAGAAATGGATGAGAAGACAAGACAACTAAAAAATGATGATCAAGAAGAGGAACTGGTTTCATCAAAAATCATACCATGATTCAAATGATCTATAATCTTAAAGGTGTTTTACCAGATAAGACAAGAACTGAAGAACATACAATAAATGTAAGTTTAATAGCATATTTAAAACAATACTGTATAGAAAATAATAATAGTGGGGATTACAAATAAGTGAAGATAATAGTGACTATGTACAGCAATTTAATGGTGACATGGTCATTGTAAGATAATTTTGTATTAAACTGAATGTTATGCAACTATGTTATATCAAAAAGAAAATACTAATTATGTGTGATGAGCAACACAAGGCAGTGGGAAAAGATTTTGTGAATACTAGTCTATGAGAAAGAGAAAGCAAATAGATGTGAAGATACAGAAACAAGAAATGAATGAGTATGAGACTTTTATGCAATAATAGAAAAAATGTAAACTAAGCCACATAAAATAATCTTTGAACTAGAAACGGGAAAAAATATAAAAAATAAAATACAGGATAATTTAATAGAAAAGGATTCATGGAAAAGACAAAAATACAAAGGAAGATTTCAAAAACATCAATAGATAGAAGTGGTTATAACACCATTCAAAATGAGGCAGAGAATATGCAAAATCTTAGTAGATGTAAAATAAAGTTAAAGTATTTAGGCATCAATTTAGAATTCAAAGGAAAGGCAAAAGAGCAGATATTAATTTCAAAATAGAAGTAACTGAGATGCAGACAGTGAAGTGCAAAGATTTACTGATTTGTTGATATACCTTGATCATTTAAGCAGAAAAGATTTGTTTGGGTATTATTGGTTAGGTAAAAGAAAACAAAATATAAAAACTAGCTTATTTTTTAAAGCTACTTCAATAAATATCTACATATACTACAAAAATCATTTTAACACAGGAGACATAATATCAGAATATTCTGGGATTCCATTAAAACATACATTCTAGAAAATTAGCATACAGTATAATAAAATGAATAATAAATGAGACTAAAATATGATAATTAATATTATTACAAAAATAAACTGATAACAGTCGATAGAAAACAAGCTGAGTAATAATGAACTTTTTGCAAGAGATAAAAATAAAGTATTTGGCTAAGTCAGTGCATTATGTGTAGATTTAAAATGCACAGAAAAATAAAATTGATCAGCCTAAGTAAAAGAGAGATTAAAACTGATGTTAACACATCATCTGTTAAGTTATCATATTGGGTTTGTGTGTTCAAAATAGTTAGTGGAAACTCAAAATATATGGACTACACAATGTGTGAGGATAATCT
Source organism: Epiperipatus broadwayi (assembly GCA_028023455.1). Taxonomy (NCBI): domain Eukaryota; kingdom Metazoa; phylum Onychophora; class Udeonychophora; order Euonychophora; family Peripatidae; genus Epiperipatus; species Epiperipatus broadwayi. The sequence continues at coordinate 9,167,126 of JAQFVV010006223.1, read as the reverse complement.
ATCCTTATACTTCAAATGATTATTAAACACTTTTACAAAGTAATATGAATTATATTATTATTTTCATTTATTATTATTCTCATTATCTCAGTACATTTAAACTTGTTGTTGAGTTTTACAGTTTGTCTTAGTGTTCTTTAATTGAATGCCTTCCCAGCTGATATTATTGAAAATACCCTCAAATGCACAGCAGAATATCAGTTGATAGTTGAACCTATTTGCAGAAAAATGACAGCAAAGTGCCACAAGCAACAGCAGAGTAGTGTCAGTCTACAGCAAAACCTATTTGCAAGAAAGTTCTAGCAGAATGATCACAGCAACAGTATAATCTGTGTATATATACTAATCAAATAGAATATAATAAACATTAACGATGACATTGACAAGTCACACTATTCATGAATTTGATATAAATAGTTACTGAGTCATAATATTAATAAATTCAATGTAAATAACATGGTGACATGGAATAAATATATGGAATACATTGAGCATTTACAGTCATAAATGAAGAATTGAGAATGACAAAGTTAAATTGTCTACACTCTTATTTTTTGTGGGTAGCAATGTTTTACAGATATCTAAACAATTATAAGATCCTAAACATCCAAAGACATTCCATATCAAGATTTCAGTGAATATTGGAATGTGTATTTTCAACCAATAGTGTCTAAATAGGTGGCATATCTGTGTTGTCAAATAATGAAACAGTAATGTTGTGAGTGGTATTATAATTATAATTTAGCACTGCAAACACTAGGTAAACAATGCAGGTTTCTGCTGAGCTTGAAGACGTGTTGTTGGATCAACTGTTATTCAAAATATCAGACCATAACTTTAGAAAAAAATTACTATGTAAACCAGACCTGGTGTATAAAATAGCAATTGTAAAGTGTATTGCCCAAGAGACTATGTTAGATAGAGAATCAAAATTTCAAGCTTCAATGAGAGTGCAGAAGAACTTGTCTCATGTCAATAAAGCACAAGCTATTAGAGAAATTTTGAAAATTGCAAAAAATAGTATGACTTGTTATTGTTGTCTGCAAAAGGCCACATTAAAAAAATTTGAAGATTTAAAATGAAAAGTGCCATATGAATAATGATAAATGATATTTAGCATATGTCTGCCATCAAAAGCCAAGAATGTAAAAGTAAACCAAATCTGAACATTATATCAGGAGAAGGCAGAGCAAAAAGAAAAGATGTCAGAAAAGTAAATGATGTAGATAATGGACATATTATGATAGATGTGACCATCTGTGAAAGGAAAATAAATAGGAAAATCAGCAGTGGTGTGGTATTATCAGTATTATTACAAAATATTGAAATTATATTATTGGTAAAAATTAAAATAAGTGGAAATTGAAAAATACATATGTACTATCCATGAATGTAAACAATAATAAAATAGTCATATGTAGTAAAGTGATGGTACCAGTAAAGATCAATGCCAGAATTAAAGTACTACTTTTATTTATAGTGAAGAGAAATATACATCTTTTACTAGGGATAAACTGGTTTTAAGCATTAAGAATATATTTTCAGATAATTAAGAAAATCAACTAGAAGCTGAAGGTAGAAACAAATTTTCTCAGCTATTAGGATTAACTAAACTAAAGATATGACCAGTGGACATAGAGTTATTGAGGGGTTTCCAGTCTATAATATTTAAACCATGTAAGGTTCCATACATTTTGAAATCAGAACCTGAGGAGACAATTATGATATGGTCATAAAAGATATTTTGTCTCCCATGGAAGACAATGAAGCTGGATTGAACTATTCATCTCTTCAGGGGTTACCACATCTGAATAAATAGATTAACAAAGGAGTTTATCCCATTCCAAATGTGTATGCTGTTCTAGCTTTACTAATGAAAGTGTCAAGTTCTGGAAAGATTGATTTAAAGTTCACTTTCCCTTAGATACTTATCAAGGAGATAACAAGAGAGTTGTTAACTATTAGCAGTCACATAAGATAATTTAATTGTAATAAGCTAACATATGGGATCATAGTTGCTCCAAATGGGATCATGGTTACTCCAAACATCCTCCATGCTAAAATAAATGTGTTGTTTCAAGGTAAGAAAGGAGTTATTCCATATAGAGCATGATCTATAAGTCTGTTCAAAATTTCACAAAGTTAGTGCTAAGTTGAATACTGCAAATAGTATTTGATCAAAAGGATGAATAAAGATAGCTTGTAGCCTCCCCTGTTGACTAGCACAATCAGCTTTTAAAATGTAGTTTGATATTTTCGTAATATCCATTCCAAAATGTAAGAATGGCTAGAAATTGGTTCTTTTTCTCTTTCTCTTCTGGAATTCATTATAACAAATTTTAAAAAGTAAAGAAAAAAATTACAGAACCACAAAATTATGGATTTATAAGTGGGACAAATTATGACTTTAAACATTGCATGCACAAAAATGAAAGATATAAAAAGGACAACCATTTCATGAACTGGAAATTTATAACAATTATGAATTCATGCCTTAAATGAACTCTGACAAGATTAGTTTAAAACAAAGAAGCATTGATGAAGAACTAAAACACATAAATGGACAATAAATTCTTAACAAGTAAAGAAAACAAAAGGACTCATGAAAGAAATTACATTGGTTTAATTTTTAGTTAACCATTATATGGGTTACCTCAAAGATCAAGTTTCTGTGTTTATGTTCTGTGTTTATGCTATAACTAAACAAGGAATATATTTCAACCTGGAAAAAGAGCTATAAAAATGTGGCAAAACCTATGAACATTAAAAATATATAAGCATTCTAAGATTACTGAATTTTAAGGAGAGTTATCTTAAAGGAAAGTCACATGTTCTAACACCTTAATGTGAACTATTGTGGAAAAAACAATACTGGAGATAGACAGAGGAACACAATATGCCTTTTCAAAAAGCAAAAGGTTTGTTAATATCTATCCAGTTCTTCATGCATTACTATAATGATGTAGAATTGTAACCACTGACCTTTCAAAATTTTAAAGTTGGAGATGCAACATACACTCCCCACTGTTTTGGAGATGAACTGTTCAATAAAACATGCCTTGAGAATCTTGACATCAGCTGAAAAAAACTATAATCAATTGAATAAAGAAACCTGGCTATTGTCTTTGCAGTTAAAATTTTATATCAATTTGTATATAGGTAAAAAAATTTCATATCATACATTTCTTGAGATATTTGGTCCCAAGAAAAAAACTCCAGAAAATGTTCTGGAAACTAATTCAATGGGTTAATATATCAGTTGGCTATAATTATGACTTAACCTATGAGCCAGATAAAATGATTGGATGTTTTGCCATGTTTACCAGTTACTGATGAAGTGCAGTGAAAGTGAACTTTAATGATATAATAAACTCACAAAATTTGAACAGAACTAAAGTTTCTGGGTGGACAAATAAGAACTGCAGATATAAAGAATTAAAATATTGGATTCAATTGGGATGACCAAAATGTCAACCAAATTATGTTGCCAAGGCTATATGGAATAACGGTCAGAGCTTATCTATGTGCAATTGATGCATTCTTATGACTAACTTCAGGCTGGTACTTCAATTGTTACATAATAGACATTTAGCCATCATACAGATAAAGACTTTAGCATTTAATGAATACCTCTATATTTTTTTTTTTACTATACCACTGTCACATATATTTCCATTACGAGGTTTGTTACAGAGTTATGAGGTCAGTAAGCTTAACACTTACCAATTAAATTGTAACAATTGACTATCTCTATATATTGATCAATGATAAAGATATGTGTATGAGATTGTGATCTAGGCCAACTGATGAGTACTGATTCAGCATGAAATGTGCATTGGGGATTAAACAGCTTTTTGATGTTTCTTTCATCATATGTTTATTATTACACTTGTCCAGAAGGCATTAAAAGTGGATAGAAATCAGTCCCTACCTTGCATAAGAGTGGTGTAGTGAAAAATTATACTACAGAAATATTTACTCATTAAGTGGATAATCTTTAGTCTAATTAATGATTGATAAAAATTATTAATGCTTTGGCATCAATGTATGTTTGGTGGCCTAAATTAAATCAAGAGATTGAACAGACACTAAAAAGTTGATCTGAATGCCAGTCTATAGTGGATTTGCCTAAAAAGATGTTTCTATCATAGGTAAAATCAAAAAAGCATATAGAGGATTCATATAGATTTTGCTGTTCCAGTGAAGTATACTTGTTCCTAATTGTTGTAGATTCTTATTATTTTTGAGCCATGTACAAGCTTTTAAAAAACTGTTGCATTGCATGCACAATTGGAGACCTCCAAAAACTTTTTGCTAGCCAATGTTATCCTGAATCTCTGGTATTCAATAATGATACTGGATTTATCTCTGTAGAGTTTTAAAAATATTTCACAGTTAAATGATTACCCCATATTTTGATCCCATCCTATCACTCAGAATCAAACTGATTGGATTTGAAAGCTGTGTATTATTTAAAGTCAATCTTCAACAAAACATCAACTAGAGATTTTAATGAAGCCCTGGTACAAGCTATATTTTACCAACACTTTAACCTATATGTATTTAATTTGAAAACATTATCAGAATTATTATTGCAATGAAAGTGTCACACACACTCTTTTATCAAAGCTGTTGTTAGAAAATAATGTAACTAAAAATATTTTAGATGAAGAGGAAAATTTTAAACTAAACTTCAGGAAATTCAGGCCAGTGGGCTGTTTAAAAAGAAATGGATTTTTAGTGTCATCATTAAAAATGTATTTAAGGCCATTAGAGTAATTAAGTTACAAAATGGACCACATGTCAGAAGATGTGTCAATTATCTACATTTGTTCTGTGTAATACATCAAATGTAGTTATCAGCAAACTTACACTAGCCAATACAAAACTGAAATCTAGCAAAAGTGAAGAGCACATATATGTTACCTCAGAAGAAAAAATGGGGAAATGTATATAGATAATCAAGCTGATGAAATAAATAATTTAATCATATCATTTTACAGAAGACATGAGAGAGGGTATTTTGTCATTAAGATTGTCAGATCAAGCTGACATAATTGCCAATTGTAATAAAGAGAGATCTGTGCCTTTATCTAGACCAGCAAAAAACTGTAGAAGGCCTGAGAGATTGAAGAACTATTTTCTAGAGTAAGGGGAAGGGTAGACTGTCTTTGTGCATATATATATTTATTATTATAAATAAAGTTTATTGAAAATTTGTAAATGCATGCAAACAGTACATTGTTATTATTATTACTTCCACTAAAATGTGCATTTTAGAAAATTAGCATACAGTATAATTATTATGAAAATGAACTTATATAAAAATCTCTAAATTTAGTTATCTTCACCCTACTTTATTTGATCAATATGGAAATAGAAAAATTGCAATCTACTTTATTTGGTCAATATGGAAATAGAAAAATTCTATAGCACTATAACATCTGGTGTCCATTGATTACTGAAACTGACTGTAGATGGCTCTAGAGTAGTGATGATATCTGTTCTTGGACAGAAGTCAATAAACTGCAAGTTGAGTAATAATGAAGCTCTCACAAAAGAGACAAAAATCATTGGCCCAAGTCAGAGCTATTTTATATAGATTTAAAATGCATAGATAAGTCAAATTGGTCAGCGTAAATAATACATTAAGACAGCATCTGATAAGTTATCATATTGGGTTTGTGTGTGAAAAAGAACTATATTGTGTGTGTAAAATACTAATTAATGAAAAACTCAGATGTATGGACTATATTTACATATGGACAGTGTGTGGGAATAAAATATCTCCACTCATCAAATAGTTATTAACCATTTTTCCAAAATAAAGTGAACTATTTTCTCATGATCGCATTACAAGTAAATAAAGTTGTTGAGCTTTAAAGTTTGTCTTAGAGATACTTTATTTTAATTTTGATTCTTTCCTGGGTAGTATTATTGAAAATATCTCTGAGTATACAGCATAAGGATAAGTAATAATAAAGATACCCATGTTAGTAAGACATAAGAGGATAAGTATAAGAAGGCCTTCCCTTCGTACACTGGATCATTTAGATTTAATAACAGTATGATTAAAATGTCATTTTTAGTAGAAGGATATTCCGAAATAAAAAGACTTATAATACATAAAGCATGAAGTCACTTAAAGGCTATCAAATAATCTAAAAACTTAATAATTAAATTTTTATTAATTAAAAAAAAATTAAAACATAGATATCCATTGATTACTCTAGCTTGCTGTGTGTGGCAATATATATAGTGAGTTTTGCCTGTTTTAACAAGTTATACACAAGCATAAGATGTGGTAGTCATGTGATGTTTATTGGCTTAAAACCAATCCTACCTAATAGGATAGTGGTGGCTATGATTATTAAAAAACCAAAGACACCAAAATGTATAGGTATTGAACTGGGTTCAGACCCATATGACTATATAAGCTAATGGGCTTGGAGAGGTGTTTTCAGTTTAAGACTGATAGTTTTGTAGTTAAATGAAGATAAAAGGTGGTTGCCAGAGGGTTGCATTAGATCCTAAGATCTAGGTGCAATGCTCTCAGATCCAAGGCTTCTCACTGACGAAGGCCATAATCCAGAAACTAGTCTGGGGATATTGGATGAGTATGCACTAGATGGGGATTTTATGCACAAGCCTTCTGGCATCCATTGATTACTCTAGCTTGCTGTGTGTGGAAATATATATAGTGAGTTTTGCCTGTTTTAACAACAGTTATACCCAAGCATAAGAGATGATGGTCATGTGATGTTTATTGGCTTAATACTTCATATTATTACCTTTAAGAAAAGGAGAAATATCAAGCTGGTAACCTACTTTAAACATAGACTATTTGTAAAGCTCACATATATAAATATATATGTTTGTAGTAAAAAAAATATTGTAATCAAAAGTAAAAGAATTTAATGGAGTATAATATTTTCATTCAAAAAAAAATTTTTTTTAATAATTAAAATAATATTAACAGTTGTAATTTTAGATGTTTATATAATGTATTTAAACGTGAAAATAAAATTTATTGACATTAAGGAGAAAAATCTTGTACAGATCATATAATGAATCTTTATATTATAAATATAATGTATGCAGTCTTACTATTGATTTTGCATAAAATAATAGATCCTTATTACTTTAAAAATATGTGGATGCATGTTTTTACAGTGAAAAATTAAAATTATTTATAATTATGCAATAAATTCATAATTAAAATTAATAAATTAAATTTCAATTTAAAATAATTAAACACTTATACAAACACAAATTTATAAGATTAAAAGTAAAAGTAGAATGTTTATTGATTAAAACAATAAAATTTACAAATATTTGTCTTATACGTTGTTGTTGAGTAATTTTTTAAATTTGATATGAAATACTGTATTTATGCTAGAACATGCTTAATGTTGAAATGAATATTTTTTAAATATCGGGGGGGGGGGGGGACAATAGCGAAGTTTAAGTTTTTTAAAAAAATGAAAAATACACTTCTAAAATCTTATTATTTTAAAGAGAGAATTTCATTAATTTTTTTATATATATGCAATATTGAAAATTTAGCCGAGAGGTCAGCGAAGCGCCTTGCAAGCAAGCAGTTGTTTGCAGATGGTTGTTGCGGTTTCGCCTCCTGGGCGATGCTATGACATATGAAAAAAAAAAAAAATCAAAAAATATGTAAATCAATTAGTCAAAAAATACCACTTATATTTTCCTTCTTCTGTGCAGTATAGATTTTTATGTGCATTATTTTTTTTCAAATATTAAAATCCCAAGAAAATGTATTTATTAAGTACATAAGAAATAAACTACAAATCCTAGCAAAAACATTTGCTTGAAGTCAATAGAAAATACACATGTAATTCCAATAGTTTCAAACATTTTAAAAAAATGTAAATCACTATAAATAATACATACAACATATATACTAAGAAAAACTTAGTATATCCTGTATATATAGTATATTTTAACATACAATTAGGAATGAACCTATTCAAATTGATAAAAAAAACTTGAATATTATTTCCATACATACAAGTGGCTATCCACAGTATAAACAAAATCTGCCCTGAAACACACACAGTTAGTCTTCACATTCCTCCTGCACTAAATCATTTAATTAATAATATGAAAAATAAGCTGCTCCCAGAGCAAGTTTCCCAAGTTGAGTATAAAATTATATGCAATAGTACACACTGTAATGCAGTTTATTTTGGAGAATCTCATACTAATCTCTCTACAAGATAGCACAAACATTCAATACAATTGAGTTAAAAACAATACAGATATTAAATATATTTCCTCAAACATGAGTCTAGAAATGGTCACAGCTTTGAACCCACATCTGCAAGTATTGTCTGCTCTGAAATAAACAATGCTAAATGCAAAGTTAAAAATCTGATACATCACCAACAATATACATGTAATCAACAAGAATACTGTGTCCCCCTGTCAAAAAAGTGGTTTATTTAAATAAATTCATTTACATCTTATAATCAAATTTTATGTAAATTATCACTTTTGTAAATCCTCCATAAATCTCGCAATGTTATTGGATAATTACAGCTATGAGTATGACTATGAGTTAGTCGAAACCATACTCAGCTTACTATGTTGATGTATTTAACATTTTTATTTTAAAGTATTAAACAAGCCTTTCTTAGTATATGTGTTGTATGTACTATTTACATTGAAAATATACATATATAGTCAACAGTACTTATAAAAATTCAATTTTTTGTTTAAAATTTGTTTATTTTTATTTACAATGGCATGATAAATATGTGTATAAATGTATTTTGTTAATATTATTTGGCAAATTAAAATATTATTACATTAATTAAATAATGGAGGAAACATACATCATATGACATAAAATTTATTAACAATGGTAACAGAAATTAGATTATTTGATTTGACATATACGCTATTATTGTAATTTTTTAATATAACGCCTTATTCTTTGATTTTGCATAACCAACAAAGACAGAATATTAAAGTTAGACATACTAAAATTAAATCATGAATTTCAAATTTTATAAAAGATTAAATTGTTAAAACTAAAAAAGTAAAGTGTTTAATTCCAAATATCTACACAAGATAGAATAATAACATATTTGTAACAAAACAGCTTGCTTGAAGCATTTATTGAGAATTATTCCTACTGATAATTATCTATTAAATTATGGAATTGATAAGCTGATATTTAAGTACAAAATTATTAAGTAAAACAATATAAGATAACAATGTTCTCTGAATTGAGATGTCATATGAAAAATGAATATAGAGTGACAACAACCCATGTGCTTTGTAAAATAAATGAACAACATCAAAATAAATAAATTCCACCTAAATATAAATAATAATGGTATTTATACACATAAATCTTACCTACATGATATAGCTATTCTAAATGCTGCACATTAGTATGACAATATAGAGAAATTTACTGAAATTTAAAATATAGATCTATCTATTAGAAATATAATTTACTAAGGCAATAAACCTCAAGAATATGTGCTTGAAAATGCAAAGGTAGGGACCTCTACAGGTCTTAACCACAAGCTTACGCTTTGGAAGAAAAAGGGCTGAAAAATGCCAAATAATTTTGAATTGCTAATCAGAAGTATATGTAAACTATAATAATATGATATAAGTAAACTAAATTAAATGTAGTCATAGTCTATGTCACCCTTGAACTTATAACACTATATAAGTCCATGCATTACACATCTTAACTAATAATAATGTATTTAACATTTTTTGTTTATAAATATAATTTAAACTCATTTGTATCATATGTGAAAGTAAATTTAGATTAATTTTATCCTCTCAAATATTATTTGAATTATCTGTTTTCGATATATAAAAAATAATATTAATAACCGAATATAAGTAGAAATCTATATGAATTTCGTTTTATAACTAATCTGAATTTTAAACTATGTCAAAATTTTGCAATGCCATTAATGGTAGTAGAAGAAGAACATACAAAACTTCATCGTTTTTTTATTATTATCATTAATTGTTAAATTTAGTATTTCAATCTTATTTGTTACATTGTTTAAAAAAATGCCATTTTTTTCACTGAAAGTATCTAGAGTATGTTTACTAATTTAAATAGACCACACATTATTTAAGTCATTTAAATAAACTGATAAAAATAGAAAAGTATTATATGAAACTACGAAAAAGATAAAATATTCATGAATCATAGTTGAATTAAGCCAGATGAGTCTTTCATCTTTATAATGTAAAATGAGATTACAATCTGCTCTATGTGATGGTCAGAGATTAATCCATAAATAGTAAAAACTTATGATAAGAGTGATGATGAAACTCTTTAAGTGGGGAAAGAAAAGTATTACTGATTTATTATTAATAGGAATGTTGGCAATTCAGAAGTTAACTACTATATAATACCAAATATCATCTTCCACAATGAATTCTATCTTATTTATTAAATCTAATATCATTAAAATTACTTTCAAACTTTCATCATTTCTCTAAAGAGTAAAGATCTCTCCAAGTTTAATTCCAATATTCTTTTCTATATACCACATCAATTCAACTTTCATATTTCAGCCATCCATATCGTGTGTGGGTTTCCATCCTCTCTAGAACTTTTACAACCTCTTAGGATCAATTTAAGACTTAAATTGCTCATCTATTACTATGTACAACCCAATTTTATTTCAGACTTTTAATTTTTTTATTGATGCCAATAATACACGTTTGTTCTCTCGCCCATCTATTTTGCTTTCAATATTTTTCATAATCCCAACATTCATCTCATCATATTTCACTGAATGATCTGAAGTTTTTATATTGTTCCAAGTCTCAGATCATAAGTAAAAACAGTAAATGATTAAAACCTTTCTATTCAAGCACATAAACATTTTCCCTCTCTATATTATATTATTTCTACAAAAAGCTTTCCATCCAAGTTTAATTTAATGATTAATTTCATCCATTATATTTTAATCAGTTGTTTGTAAGTGTTAACTTATTGTTCATGATTAACAATCTTTATTTTTTCTGAAAAAAAATCCATTGAAAATTATTTTGAACCTTTTTAATATTTATCTCCAAGCCTACTTTATTACTTTTATCTAATAATTCTTAAAATATTTTATCTAACTCTGAAGTATTGTTTGCAAAGAAAACTACATCATCTGTAAAATCTAAATGAGTTAAATCATCTCCATAAATCTGCAAAATACATCCTATAAAATTATCACAAAAAGTTTTAAAGATATAGAACTACTTTGTCATATGTGAATTTTATTAATATCATCATGCAATCTATTTATTGCTGTTACATTTTGATAAATATTCTTCAGAATATGATAACATTCTAAGTCTATATCATGATAATACAAAGATTTAATCATTTGAAAATGCTTGTAGAATCAAATGACTTTATAATCTAAAAATCCAAATTTTAAATGCAACTCCTAATTATTGGGTTTTTTTTCTGTAACTTTTCTCAATACTCAAATGTGAACCATTATGTTAAAAACACTTTTAAATCCAAATTGTTTTTTGTTGTAATTATTTTGGTAAAGATTTTCTTTAGAACTGATAGATATCAGATAAGTCTTCGATATCTAATACTTCTTTATCAGTTTTCTTACATATCAATATTAATACTGCATTTTTCCAATCATCTGGTATAATCTTTATTATTTAGACACTTGGAATAGAGTTTTACTAATAATTTTTATAGTTCTTTATCTACTTCTTGTAAGATTTTGATAGTAATTTCATCATTTTTTGGAGCTTTCCCTTCTTTATACATTTAATTGCACTTCTTACCTCATCATTTAATATGCTTGATAATTTAGAAGATGTAATATTTATAGTGATTGTGTTTTTTTAATAAATACCTTCCATATATTTCATGATGTCATCCCTCTTTTTAATATTAGTTCTATATTGTATTCTTACTGCTGAGATAACTTTCCTTTCATCAGTAAGAGATTTTATACTTTTGAAACTTTTATTCTCTTTTATATATTTGTTTGACAATTCACAGTTTTATGTTTTTATAGAATAATTCTTTTGTATGCTATTTTATAGAACTCCAAATATTCAATTTTTCCTCCCTTTTAAATACTTTCATATTTTTTCTTATACTTTATTTTGTCTCAGTTGCAAATTTACCAGAGAATTGGTCCTTTTGTAACAGTTATGTTTGATACCAGTTCTTAGTAGATGAATTATATTCTTATTGCCCTCAGTTGAACCATCTTCAAAGTTCAATTAATACATTAAAACAATTAACAAGTTCTAATTTAAACTCAATAAAGTTTCTGAAGATTAGGAATATCAATAGTTAATAATTGTCTTTTTTAATAATTTTCATTTCTGTAGTTTTGCATTAATATGTATCTAATATCCTACTAGTCAATGATCATTTTCTGTGCTGAATTTATCCTAAATATAATCCCATTTACTATGCTTTTATTTAAACGTTTCCATGCCCAGTTTCTCTTAGTATTGTTTTTCAAAGAAAGAATTCATAGTATACAATATTTATTTATTTTTTGCAAATTCCACAAGTTTGTATTCTTTCTGTTTCTATCATCATAGCCAAATTTACTCATATCACTTTCATGTTTTAATCATTTTTCTATTCTAGCAATAAAGCCTCCCACAATAATTTTAAAGTGTTGTTTGGAATGATTAAAAGTATTTTGTACATTTACATATTTAAAAATCCTCTACTTATTCATCACAATGAGAACTTTTGGGGCATAAATCTGAATTATCTATACTTGATACCTTTCATTAATCTGAATAACTAATATTGCCTTTCTGTCGGATCAACTATCAATCTCCACAATATTGTAGAACTTGTGCTTCACATTTTTGGGCCTTCACATTTCAAATCAATTATCTATTCAGCTTTTCTTCTAATTTCATCGAGTCCGACACAGTCTTATTAAATATTTGACAATTCCTTTTCAAATTCGTGTAATTTTTTTTCAGTCAAAGTAATCTGTAGTTATTAGTAGTTAAATAAAACATGATCACTAAATGATAGAGTGGATCTATAAACACACGAATATTAACGTCCTCTGTCTTTGGTTGCCAATCACCATCTTGGCTGATAACTTTACAGCCTTTATTAAAATAAAAAAATTTAAATGTGATTACTTCCATATTGCAATTTAATTAAAAATAAAAAATAATTATTTGTTTTTGAAAAATTTAATCTCAAAATTATTGTACAAAATGATGTTTAAGATTGTATTAGACTATTTCTCCGGATTTTTTTTTAAGTCAGGTAAATAGTTATTATTTTTTTCTTTTGGTCCTAGTTAAATGAAAGTATTTCAAAGCAATTTTTTGACAAATTAAAGTAAAAATTTGTAATTTTAATTAAAATAAAAAATTTGTATAAAATATTTTAGCATAATTTTTGTTAAACATGCAAAATTTTTTTTTTTTTAAAAAATATGTATAACTTTTATTGCAATTTTATTACATAAGAACACTGTGTACAATAAACAATAATATTTTAAAAATTTTTACTTTAATATTTATTCTCACATTAGCTAAAAGTGATTTTCATATTTCAAATTATTTATGTCTTTTTTGAGAGTATGTTCATGTGAAACATTTGTATTTAGTGAGTTTTCTTGACACATCAGTAGATAGTTTAGCATGAGATTTAAAATTACTCAACTTGATAGTATAAATTTGGGATAAATAAAAAATATTCTTCAGAGAATTCCTATATATGTTCTTTAATAAATAATATACTGAGCAAGTGAACAAAAAACACAGAAATGGCTTTTTACTATTCTAAATTTAATTACATGCATTACTATAATTCCAGTATAAATTATGTTTATATAGGTAACATTGATTTCAAACCATAGAATTTTAGTATTGAATATAGTGTAAATATGATTTAAAAAAAAAAACCTTATATTAATAGAAATATATTCTGAAAAAAGATATATAAATAAAAATAAGTTTTTTTTATTTTTATTTTGAATAATTATGAAGTTTATTTAGTTTTATTTATTATTTAAATAAAGTGTCTCAGAGATCTGTTATTATAGTACTTTTTATGACATATATTATTTTACAGATATTGAAAATGAATAACCACACAGACATAAAAATAGAAGAAACGATCTGTAAGAAATATCTGTGTAGAAGCCCTTGGTTTTCTTTATAATACTAATCTTTCATATATTGTGAAATATGTACAGCATTTTTAGAAAGAGGAAATATCACATATATTTGAAAATTTAAAACCTTTACTTATAAATAAATGGAATAACATAACCTAGACCAGGGGTCCCCAACCTTTTTGCCCTTAAGAGCACATTCTATAATACCGGCCAGGTGGTGGGCACCATTTATTTTTTTCAACCAGGTGGCAAGCACCATTTATTTTTTCAATGTAAATTTATAGTTGGATATTGTTAATAATACACAAAATGTACAAAAAAATATTTATTTCAAAAATAAAATTTTAACATATAATCAACGTTTATATTGTTAATCAACGTTTATATTGTTACGCTGCAAAAGTATAGTATGCCCTACAAATTGATTACAATATAATACAATAATTTATAAGAAATTTTAAAAATTAAATTTATTTGTATCAGATAAATAATTTTTTATCGTGTTCGGATAGCGGCGGGCACACGTAAAATGGTCTGCGGGCATAGGGTTGGGGACCCCTGACCTAGACCATGCGTTTCACAAGTCTTATCAAATATAAAGAGGCATATTATATCTTCATGAGGCTCTGGACAAATTCAAATTTGGGCTTTGTATATAGTGTGAATGCAGAAATTTTTCTCTAAGAAAAACGAGATTGGGGGTGGGGTGGGGGTGGAATAAAAAAACTGAAGAATAATTTTAGTTAAAAAATTTATTTAAAAAAAAATTAGATATATTATAGTTATGATCTTATAAAAAATCCAAAAAGGAACTGGGAAAAATGATAAACATAATAGAATATATATTTTATCTGTTTAATAACAAACTATATCAACAAAACAAAAATTGAAATAATGTGCATTTATAAGATAGAGTTATTTAGATAAATAGAATTTTTTTTTTTACCTTCAAAAAGAAAATACAATTCTTAACAAACAAAAAAAAGTCATAATTCTAATTTAAATTAACAAAAAATTTCCAAAATATCATATGATGAATAAATGAACAAAATAAAATTATATGCATTAATCTTATTCAAAAATGTTGTTTTTTGCTCTTCCTTCCAGAAAATTTTCAGCTCTTACTACTGACTTTAGAGTTCAATTAACCTATTGGTGGGGATCTTAGGAAAATTCACATTTTGTCTAATGGATAATGTGTCTGTGCAAACCTTGTACAAAAGCACTAATAATATACACAAATATGTATATATTTAATTAAATTCAGGATTAAAAAAAGACTGACTTAATAGTGAGTTATGGATAAGTATATTAAATTTATTTTTAAAACACAAAGTTGTTCTCATTTTTTAATAGCAGAGCCTACAGACAACCTTAAACTGGATTATACAAAAAATCGAATTTTTATTAGTTTGTAAAAAAAATTATGATGTAAAAAATTTATTTTTTACAATTTACTAAGAGATTACTCTTCTATATTGCTATAAGATTTAAAAATATAGATATCCTTCACTCTCAAATAAAAGTCTAAAATAAAAGAACGAAAGAATTCTACTATTTTCTTGATATAATTGCTACTTTTATAGTCATAAGTAAGAAGATAAAAAAGAAAATCTCTTGAATGAAAATATATTTGAAATGTAAAAAAAAAAAAAATCTTGGGCTAATTGCAAAAAAAAAATACAAATCCGTGTGCAATATCTAAAGAATTCTCTTTGAACATATTAAATTTATATTCACTACATTTAGTTTATACTCATTACTGTGTTCTTTTAGGACTATCTGAATATGTAATACATATGCTTTTACAATATTTATTATCAATATCTATAATTAATTATGTTATATAGTAAACAACGAACCCTCACTTTGCTTGGTTATCTGTTAAGTCTTCATTTTATTTAAATTATGAACAATATATTATCTTTAATTAAATGTAGCCCCAATCATTGAGAATAATAAGTTTTTACTACAGCTACCATATAACTTAAAACCGCTGTACACTATATGTGCATTTCAAAAATAACTTCTGTTATCATCTGCTTTAGAGCACTTCCAACAATCCATGCAAATATAACAAGTACATATATTTGTGTGGATTGTTGTCATTGCTTCTAAGCAACTGATGGGGGGGGGGGTCCTGAAATGTATGCATATTGCAGTGATTTGTTAATTTTTTAATGTAGTCCGGCAGCTGACATCTTGTCAAATTTATTTAAACAACAACTATTGTAACTATGATTATTGCATCTTAGTAATATATACAATTTATTTCGCTTCATTTGGAAATTGTCACATCAAGTAACATAATAGGAATAATTCAGCAATAGAAAATGATGCCGCTGAACCAACTTTTTTACTTGATTGATATTATGTTTTAACAAATAATCTTTTCATTAGGCCACTTATGTATAAGTTAATAACTGGATACATTTATTTATGTGCCAAAGAATACTGCAGCATTTTATTAATAAAAATTAAAAAGTAGGTTTTTTTACCTTTCTTTTTTTAACTAAAATGTAAGTAAATATTGAATGAAAATAATAAAAGTTTATTGATTCAGTTTTTATTTTTTACACAATTTTCATGTAGATAATACTTATTAAATAAACATTTAATAAGTTTGTAAATAATAAAAAAAATAAGTGTGTTTATTTCATGTATATATTTTTAAACCGTCTACTTTCACAACTTTACCAAAGCGCTACCTTGTGTAAAGCGCATGAAATGATAACTAAGAAATGTTATTTGTGAGTCACTTCCTGCTTAAAGAAACTCCTATCTTAAAGACAAGGCTCAAACTTTGCTATCCTACATTTATGACAAGCGGTGAAAATTATGAGTGTCATTTTTATACCGACACTTTGTCAGGTGACTAAAGTCTTGCATAATAAACTCCTATAGTAACCAGAATATGTTTAGATAGTTTTATTAAGCTACGGTGCAAAAATTGTTTAAATATTTTCCGCTTGAAGTTTAGAATCGTGGTTCTACTTTATAATGTTGAACATGTGTTAAGACATTTGTAAGTATGAGATCCCGAGCTGAGCATGAGATAAATCCATCTCGTGCATTCCGTTTGGACGATACTATTTATTTTGGTGTATTAAATTTCATAATGTTGGTGATCCCCCTCCCCCTCTCACTTCTCTCTCTTTCTTTCACTTTTAAAACATTATCACAAAACGTCAGGTTGCTAAAATGAGAATATCTTTTGATCTGAGCGAAGCTATAAAAACATACAAGTTCTTTTTCTTCTTGCCGTTTTCTAGAGTTAAAACCGATCGCTCTTAAAATCCATATATCTACATATTGTTTTATGCATTGTTATTTAGTTGTTTTTTTTTAATCTGACCTTCCCCCCCCCCCCTGACATTGTAGATTAGACTTTAAAGTTTCTTTTTTAATTAAGTAAACGAGATTTTGATACGGTCAAACTTATGTTTATAAAGGAACACAAACCAAATCTTGCGTCGAAATTTCGAACTTCGCCATGAAAAAAAGTAAATATGAACAACCTGGATTGTTTTTATATAATTTTTATATTTTTTTATTTACAATTTACGCAAGGTAATGATATTTTGAGACTAAATATTCCAACCGATCCTCCGTTAGATGCTAATACAGTTTGCAAAACATTTCCTGACTTGACGAAAGAGCAATTAGAATTGTGTACTAAGTTTCCTGACGTAACCGCTAGTGCAATCCAAGGCATACAGATAGCCGTTCATGAATGTCAACATCAATTTAAAAAACATCGCTGGAATTGCACTTCATTAGAGACAAAAAATAAAAATCCTCATTCGAATGCCATTCTTAAAAAAGGTAAGTTAATTTTTTTTAATTATACAATGGAATTGTTAGCATATTAAAAGAATACAGACATATTTTTTATTAATACATACATTCTACATGTATTTATAGATATATCTATATATAGATGTGTGTAAGCCAGCACATATATCCGTGAGTAGGCATGTGTGCAAATATATAACTGCGAATATTAATTCATCTACTATAAGGCAATGAATGAATAAATAAATTTTTAAAAAATCTCCAGAAGAAAAGTGTGGAAGGAGTTTTTATTCATACTTTCTTTTTGCTTTATTTTTCTTTGTTTTCATCTTCTTCCTTTCATTTTTTTTTAAATTTCCATGTAAGACTGAGTTTGGTTACTTTCAAATTCAGAAATCCTTGTAGCAGTTTTCATCAAACTGATATCTTTTTTTATTATCTGCAAAATGTCGTCCGTGATTATATACCTTAAATCTATTGAAATATTAAGTTGTCTAAAAAAAATACTCGTATCATTCATCTCTGACATATATATACATACACATATATAGGCGCATGTTTTTAATTTAATTGGAAACATTTCAAGTATAATGTTAATAATTTTTAAGTATTAATTTTGATAATATATATCTGATTAAAAATTATTATTACTGAAAGTTTCTTTTTTCAAAAAAAAAAAAGCAACGGGTTTGATATAGCATTGTTTTAATAGTATTAGAAATAAAATCTGTGCCAAATTATTAGAGAATTTGTAATAAGGTAGTGCGAAATGAAAAATAAGTAAATAAAAGTAAAATAGCTTAAGATAGTTTAATTTAATGAATATCTTCAGATTTTATACTATACTGAAATTTTATTTTATCTTATTAAAAGATTATTTCTAAGGTAGTGTGGTGTTTGTAATATTACCATTAACAAATTAATGATATCATTTTTGTATTTGTAACATTCAATATAGCTATAGAATAAAATTTTTCTTAAAAAAAAAAAACAAGTTAATTATTATGGAAAGATTAGTAGTCTGTAAATTATTATATTATTTTAAAAAAAACTACAATTATTATCTATTGCAAAAGTCTAACCTTATCCAAATTAATAAATAATATATATTCTTGGGCTTCTATATTGTAAACATCAAGTAAGAAAAAAAGTAAAATTTAACATTAAATTACATTGAAGAGAGTTTTGAATTATATATTACAGAAAGATTCTTAACACCGAGTCTGAAATAGTATAAAAGGTATATATATATAATTCAAAGGATCATTGTTATTATTTTGAAAATGTGGTATTAAATATTTCAAAACATAAAAAAAAATAAGGTAGAAAAAGCATTATTTTTGTTTAATAGATTTCTTATATTTTTAAATTAAATTTAGACAAAGTATTATATAAAAAATAGACTATATAGTCTTTCATTATTACTTTAGTTAAGTATGCATGCATAAAAGTAATGAATGATATTTTACACATGGACTTGATAGAGAGTTTCAAATCCAAAATAGAGTTGTTGTTTTTTAGTAAGAGTTGTTAGATGTAAGTAGATAATTTTAGCTAGAGATGAAAACTCTTATTGACGGAGTTGATGTATCAGTGTGATATAACACTCATTTTAGGTATCTCTTCTCTCTTCTTTTTCACTTACATCATATTTTATATCATATTCACTCATCCATTTTATTTTATAATAATCTTAATCATCTTCATATTTAGTCTTCAATATCTTGACACATCTCTGGAGATGCATGTTTTTATTCCATTCATTTCAATTAATATACTTTTTCAAAAGAAAAAAATCAATAATTTTTTTAAATTAATGGAGGATAGAATTTTCGTTTCTAATAATATCAACAAATAAAAAATTCTTCTACAAATATAAACCGTCATATAGAGCATAAAACTTTTTATAACAAAACTGCACAAAAGTGAATGTTTAAAATGACTATTTATTAAACAAAGAATTAATTGTAATTATTACGGTTTTTAAAAATTTTCTAATAGTTTTTTAACTTGGAAGGTCAAATAAAAATTTAAAAATCTATTTACAATAATATTGGGGGGGGGGGGGGGGCAAATATATAAAAATCAAGATGCTAATGGATATGTAGAGAAAAAAATAGTTTTAAGTAATTTAAAACATTTACCTCCTATGGTATTGATATATAGTTCATATAATTTTTATTTTATTCTTATATATTTTTAGTATTAATATTAAATATTTGAAACCAGACACTCTTCACAAAATACGTATATTGGTGATTATTAATCTTTTCTACATGTGTGTGGTCATGTGTATCAGTTGTATGAGATAGTGTGGATAGTTGAAGGGTGCTTGAAAATCTGACTTCAAATCCTCTATACTTAGTATTAATATTACTAAATTTTATTCTTGTATTTTGTAATATAATAGATTAATTCTTCTGTTTGAAAATAAATATAACTTGAAATTTTATTGCCAAAGGCAGAAGTAAAAATATATGCTCTTGCAAAATTTGTCTACAGAGAATGAGTAATTTATATAGAGAGCTGCTAATATTTTTTTTAATAATATAATAGTTTATTTTTCTATTTGAAGTTACATATAATATTAGAATTGAAATGTTATCACATATACCTTCATAGTAAATTCATGTAAACGAATGAAGCAATTTTAATATAATACTGATAAAGCATTTTTTGCTTCATTTTTTCAGTTTCAGCTCTCGTAAATAAAAGAATTTTTCTTAAATAATTAATTTAACAATTACAAAGTTTTTTTAAATTAATAATTAACTTTTTTAAAAAAATTAATGTTTTTCTATTTTATAATTAAGGCAATTATTCTGTCATCATAATTTATGTTTCAATATATATATATCCTTGTTAGATCTACTGTATAAATATGTATTAATTAAATAACACTAAATGGCAAAAAAAATTAATTCAATTTAAAAAAATATTGTTACACAATTTTTATTATACTTTTAGTTAAAGGGAATCTGAACCCAGACGTTTAAGCTCCCTACGGTCACCCACTGATGATCCAGACCAACTGATGACTGCTGTTTTAGCATGAAATTCATATATTGGAGATCATTTATCTTTATCATATGTATGTGGTCATGTGTATTAGTTATTGTAGGGAGTTTGAAAGTCTGGGTTCAAATCTCCTTTAATTACATCTATGTTAAGTATATACATTATACTTGTATTTCAATATTATACATTACATATAATATATGTGGCTTTCCTCACATTATTATATTTAAAAAATGTAATGTAGTTGATAATTACAATATATTTAAATAATATTTACATGCATAAGATATGTATCTTATAAACAATGTTGGAGATCATTTTAACTTATATATTATTATTTCATAGTTTTTGATTACATTATATTGGTTTATTTTACTAATGCAAGAAAAACTGACCTACAGCTTTTCGCTTGCTAGTAGAATAATAATAAAAATAAAAGAATATAATGCAATTAATTATTGAAATATGTTTCTAATATATATATATATAAGGAGATTATATTCTTAGCAATATAAATCTTTTAATATTTTATTATCTAAATTCCATTTTTGATGTATTGAATACCAAATAAAAATTTCCCTTACTAATTTTCTCCATTTCTCTAGCTTTCTCATCACCATTATTATAAAGTTTTATAATTAAAAGAACTCTAACTCTACTCTCATATTAGTAGAAAGTCTGATATTTAAAATATACTTATATATTCCATTTTCAATTTTTGTTATATAAAATACCAAATATTTTTTTTTACTGACTAATTCTCTCCATTTCTCTAGGTATCCCTTGTGTTAATAGAAAATTTGATAATTAAAATATATTTATATAATATTTACATGAAATAATTATCAACAGCAGCATCACAAAAAATATAACTTTCATTAAATATAAAAAACAATAATTTTAAAATAAATTATTATATATTTTTCATGTGTTAATTTTTAAAATGGTTATAAAATTTTAGTGTCATTGTAATATAGCAAATGAGAAATTGAATGTATGGTCTAAACAAAGTTTAAATAATTTAAAATATATTTATTCTATAAAATTTCACCTAGAATACTAAAAAACTAATTTCTTTTAATTTTTCTCTAATATATATTTTAATATGTAAGCCACATCATCTTACTTTATCACATGAGAATATACTGAAAGAGAAATGATAAAAGTTTATCAAATTCAGTATTTCTCTTCTTGTATTCACATATTTTAAAATTAACCTTTTCACATGTTAAATATATTTAAACTGATATTCTAAAAGTGTATTAATTTCATAGTGAAAGTTTATAAATTTGGTATTTCTCTTGCTGTATAGTTCATTTTAAATTTTACTTTAATACATGTTAAATTAAATATATATTTAAACTGAAACCCTAAAAGTTTATTAAATTCAGTAGTATAACTGATCTAAATTGTCATTATTCAAATGGAAATTAAATAAGTGATTTCAAATGCAATTTAATTAATTTAAAATATATTTACAAAATCAAATTTTACCTTCTTTTATCAAAATCCATACTTTTTCTTTAAAAATTGTTTTAACTCTGTAATCTTTTATTCATTTTGTTTTTATGACATCAACCATAAACGATTATAATATAGATTTTTCATACATTTTTATATTGCAAATTACAATTTTTTTAAAAACAATTAAAGCAAAAATGTATATGCTATTAGAAAATCACGCCAGATTCTTCAAATTGGTGCAATATTTTTTTGAATTATAAAGTCACATACAAACAAATGTTCACATTTATATAGTAATATAGATATACCACACTTTATTTCAATACATATATTATTCAGATTGTTTAATTTTTTGCAACAAAATAAAAATTAATAATTGCTCACAAACAAAAAAATCCCACAATATTCTAAAATTAAACAACTCTATAAAACAATAAAGGATTATTTAAATATTGTAATTATTAGGAATAATTTTAAATTATTAATTATCTAGTTAATTTAATTTTTCATTTTAGCACAGTTGTTTAAATAGTAAATGTGTTTATAAAAACATATCAACAGTACTAATGTAGATAATTATAAGAAAAGTTTTAAAAAATATTTTATCTATATTATTTTTTTTATTTTACATCTGAATCTTGAGCAACTATAATATCTTTAAATTTAATAAAAAGCAATTCACATGTGATTATTATCAAATGTTATTCATTGTTTGATGACCATGTTTTTGTCAAGATACTATTTAGAGTAATAAAACCAACTCTCTAGAAAATCATTTATAATATGTAGAATGTTTAATATCTGTATATCTGTCTGTAAAGATCGTTGACTAAAATAAATGAAGCAAAAGGTATTACTACTAGGCATAAAACTTGATCATTATTAGTAGTAAATTATCATTGTTTATCAATCCATAAATCATAATTTATCACCATTTTTCGTATTAAAACTTCATTATGAAATAGTGTGTTGCATACTTGCGCACTAAATCTGAAAATCAATGAAAAAAAAAAGTATGTCTTAATACTTTTTTTAGTATTCACAATTAAAATTAAAAAAAATTAACTCAAAATTGAGTTTCTAGTAGATTATTTATATATATAAGATTATTGTTGGAAAGTAAATTTACACGATGAAAAATTAATCTTTTAAATGATGTGATACCATAAACAAGTCATAAAACCTGCTTTTCTACACAAACCTTAACATAATAAATAACCATTAAATTTTAATAAAGCTTTTTTATTAAATGAAAATTAATAAGAACTGTAAAATGCGCTTTGTTACAAATAAACTATGTACATATTATGTGTGTTACATAAACACATTACTGAAAGTAAACTTAAAATTCTTAATTAATATACTGAAATTATTTATATCATCATCATCGTCATCAATTATTATCAATCCACTGCAGGATGAATGTCTTTCCAAGTTCAATCCATCTTTTCTGATCTCTAGCTTCTCTTCTCCACATCACCCCTGCACACTTTTTTATTTCATCCAGCCATCTCAAGTTCTTTGAGCTTAATCATTATATCATATGTAGTTGGATATAGAATGAATTAAGAAAAAATACAAAGTTGGTTCAGTGTTAATAATAGAGTTAGTTCTCACATTCAAGAACCAGTTTATGTAATCAAAAACTTAGATTTATTTAGATTGTATAATTATTTTACAACTTCTGACTCTATGAACATATTGGGTTTTTTTCAGTTTCATGTGTCTTACATAATTATTCTGTCTTATGCATGATTAATGGTAAAAAAAAAAAAATGAAAGCATTTTGAAATACAAATAACAGTTGTTCATGCAAAGATCTTATCGATAACTTTCAATGCTTTGGTATTTAAGTCCTTTTAAAATCTGTTACTTTGAAGGCAATTTTTTATATAAGGTATGTTTTAACTTATTCAAAATTAGTAATTTATTCACTACATATTTGTTTGTAAAAATGTCTTAGTGTTTGTATTTATTTGTGCAAAATGTTAAGAATAGAAAAGGGATTCTTGTTTATTTGGTCATGTAAATGATAGCCTGAAAAATATATTTCTGTTTTATATATTTAGATTGTCCTTTGTGGGAAATTCATTTTTATTGATGGAGAAAAAAAATTTCAAGGATGCAGAATTCATCAATCCATTGAAAAATTATTTACTTGTTCTTTGTCTTCCTAATTATTTATAAGCCATTGGTGTATGGCAATTAGGTCTTTACATTACTGTGTATAGTTTTCAGTAATATTTTAAAAATTGGTCTAAAGTTCCTATTTTTTGTGGAGATTTGCACATGTAATTTATTATATTTTCTGTAACTATTATATAATTATTATACAGATTGCATTACATAAATTTTTCTATTATTTTTTTTATCTTTTGCTTTTTTAGGATGGAGCTTCTATGTTTAACTTACAACTAACATAATTCACTAAGTATTTGTTTTAACTATGCAAAATGTTAGAGATAGATAATACTGAATTTGTAGTTTGATGCTATTCAATTTTTAGATATTTGGCAACAGTAAATTGATATATTATATGATGTTGATCTCCATAGAGCAAACTGGATGACCAAATAGTTTATAATTTGAGGAAACAAAGTCCACCAATCTACTACTGCAATAAAGCAATTTACAGAAAGATATTTATTTAGACCCATATATGTTATAACTATAACAAATACAGCTCAAATGGGGTTATATTACAAAGCCACATGAAGAGAAAAAAAATTGGTAGTGAATATTTAAAATGCCTAAAAAAATTGAAAGAAAGATTAATTTATGCATATTATTAAATATTGTATAAAATTGCTTTGTAATAAGAGTGAAATAATAATAAATTGCTGTAAAGGAAGAAAACTTTATTTTGATAATTGAAAAAAAAATTGAATTGAATAATTTAGAAAAATTTAAACCATTTCAAATCCTGTTTAATATACCTTTCAAATGGAAGCTTTAATTACACAATTTGTCCATTTTTATAATAAGCCTGATGGCAGATTTAAATCTGATATTAAAATTTTGGAAATAATAAAAATAAGTAAAATATCATACTATAATTAAAGGTCAGCAATGAATTTTCTTTCTCCCTATGTTAACTAATAATGTTGATAAAGAAAGAGGGAGTAAAAAAACTGGATTTTTTTATTTATTTTATAATATTTCTTGTAAATTTGCTTTGACAACATGTTTAGAAGAGAATGAAAGAAATGTTTTTCAGAAAATATGTTGATATAATGAAAGATAAGATTTTCCCTAGCTGATAATATTTATATTGTGTAAAAATATATTAGGGGAACAACATCAAATAGGTATAAATAGGTTTGAAACAAGCAACTAGATATCTGATTTCATATTGCTTTGCATTCTAGTCCAGTAGTGTTGCAGTGATCCATGCTGAGGTGTTGGTTAAAAGTGTTTTATTGTAACTTGGATAGCCATATTTTACTGACTGTTTTTAAAGTATTTTTCAAACTCTAGTCATAACAGCCAATATTATAATTATATCTAACAGAAAACTCTCTACAGTGTGTGGTTAAGTTTTCAAAACCAGCCTGTATAGTGCTTCTATAATGTCACAAAGAACTAAATGGGTAATACCATATGAACTACCCAACACCTATTAATATTATTCCTTATATAATGTTACCAGCACTGCAATATTTACTTTCTAATGACATCAGTGTCCAAGGAAAAGAACTATCATCATCAGAGAAAGTAATGAAGATAACTATAAAGTATTAAAAGAATAGTGTCTACAAAAATCATGGTTTGTGACTGTTTCAGTATTTAATATGGTAAGATCTTATCATCAAAATACTATAAGGCCTTAAACTTAAATCTAAACTTAAATTTTAAATGTTTTATTAGTATGATATTTAATATTTATGTATAGTATATATACAACAGTTTTATTAATTTAGTGTTAATAAATTAAGTTATTTTTTTTATTAATCCATTTAGTTTGTAAATCAATCCAAACATTATGCTTCTAACACCCATATGCTAATTAATATTTTTAGTCCTAAAAAATCATGTAATCCATTGGGAGCATATAAGGATGGCAATAATAATTTGTAATTGATGATGATCATTCCATTAAAAGTTTTCCAAAATTAAATGTTCTTTTTAGAAGGTTGGGAACCTGTGAGTTTCATTTTTATTAAAACTAAAAAACAAATAAAATACCTTTGGGAATACTTACATTTTTAAAATTATAAATCATCATCACATTAATTAATATTATTATATATTTGAATTAAATCTTTTTTATTTGAATTTTATTAATCATTCAACTTTAATATTTATTTGAATCAAAATCCATGCCTTCTACTGAATATATGTGTGTATATCTTTGATTGCATATGGTTCAAATCCATTTTTCCTGTATTGTGGTAAATTTACCATTACAATATATAAAAAAAATTACATAAATAATCAATAAATCCTGTCAAGAAAGCATTAATATTGGTTAATGGTTGTAATTATCTTTGGAATAAATATCAAATATATAAATTATTTTGTATTTTAAAATAAATATATGTATCAGAGGGACATAATACTTTTATGAAGTGCAAGAAATTTGTGAAGACTTTATTTACCCAAGACACAAAAAAAATTATTCAAGGAGCAATTAGAAATAATGTCACACAATTTTTTAGGTTTTGCTCTGTAGCTATATTTACTGATGGATATATAGCAACCAATTAAAAAAGTGTAAAGTTATATTTAAAAGATATTATAATAAAATTATATTAGAATTTGCATTTTTCTGATATTAAGTGTTACGCTGATTAAAATTACTATTTCTTAAACAGAACAGCATAGTCAATACAAATTATATGTATACATCATGAAGATGATGCTGATTGTTATTATTATAGTACAGCCATGCAGGTAATCATGGATTTTATTAACTTTAAGTTTACCAGCGATTTCTTGAGTTTAATTTTGCATCTATATAATTGTGCAGTGAAAAGATTTTTTTTTTAAATGTTTAAACACGAGTGTTCCATTAGTCTGCAATCTTTCAAAATTTGAAGTGCTTTTATTTTCTTTTTCTATCTTATCAGAATTGATTGTTTATTTATTTATTTATTTTTTGAGTTTAAGTAAATAGAATTTTCACAAATCTGTTCTTCAAGTACTTCATTAATGCATAAAACTGAGCTCATGATCTGTTTTATATCTCATTCCTGTACTCTAAATAAGACAAACAATCTGGTGAATATCTAGATTATTTTGCTAAAATTAGTTTTTCCTTTTTTTATTTTATTTGCATAATTAAAAAGTATTAACATCTTTTTGTCAAGCGGACTTTTTCTGCTCTTAACAATTAGAAAGTTGTCATTTGGTATATTTACTCATAAAATAATTGGTTATATTGTAAATTATTCTATAGCCTTTAAGCATATTGATGACTACCCTTTTACATCCATTATCACGATCATTTCATTGATTGTCAATCTCTGTAGAAATTTAATGACTATTTTCCTGTTTAGTTTTTTAATATATGATAGGATAGGATAAAATATGAAAAGTGTTTTTGAATGTATTTTTTATTGATTATTTTGTGTAATAGATAAAAATATGTAACATAAATTTTGGGGTTTATTTTCTTTATGCCGAATATGAACGATTGTTCAAAAAAGATAGTGTATACTTATTTACCTCTAATAAACATTTCTTAAATCTTGACCAATATACTCAAGATCAGGTATTGAGAAAATGCATTGCCATCTTATGGTTAATAACCTCAACTTGGCTGATTAGCAAAGTTCTTAAAGACATTCTGAAGATATTTTTTTATCTACTTTATTTATCAAAATTTCTCAGCTTAAGGTCTCACACAGGAGGAATCATTTAAGTTAGTATTATAAGATGCTTTTGAATTCATTAAATTTAGATTTGTCATTTGATTAAAATAATAAATAATTAAAATCTTGCACTGTTTTAGCAACCTGATTTTTAATTTTTACATACGTTTTGCTGATCCCTACCCCCTCCCAGTATTTATTAATTTTATTTTAAAGTACTTTTTTTTTTGCTAATGTCATACTTTTTTTTCCCCATATATTTTTTTTTCAAGTTGTTTGTGGCAGTTTCAATTAATTTTTTTCTTATTGCTGAAGATAGAATTTTTCGATCAGAATTTCATTTTATGGCACAGCAGATCTCGCCGACTTTTTAGTTTGTATTTCATTTTAGATTTTATATTACATTTAGATTGTCATAAATGTTGCTTTTTTATATAACTATTTTCATCTAAGATTTTTCTCTGCGTCATAAGTTATTTAAAAAATATTTTTTTCCTAATGTAACACTGCTTTCTGTTTTAGAATTATTTTTATTACTTTTTTCTTTTCCTCTCTTAAATTATTAGAGTTTCATCACTAAGAATTTAATGTAATTTAAAAACTGTTATAACATGCAAAAATCAGAACATTTAAAGCAGTGTAACACCAGAAAATACTTATTTTTATGTAAAACTTGATTTTTCTCTAGGTTTTGCTAATTACAAATTCACTACTTTGTCTTGAGACTCCATTGTCATTCTTTAATATTAATAGGAGCATTTGCTAGATTTAGGACTATGAGATAAAAACTGCTAAGTTAAACGAAAAAGAATAGAAACAAATGAACTGGAAAAATAATTGCAATAAAAAACAACTGTGAGAGCAAAAAGAGAGAAAAAGAAAAAGAATATATTGGAAACTTTTGAGAATACTTTTAGTGATCACATGACTATTCCATGGCACCAGCGCACTCACTGCTGTTTTAGCATCATAATTTTTTTCTTCGCACCTTTGTGAAATAACAACGAGTGTACTGAATTTATGTGATAGAATCATGCAGTGGTGAGGTGGAAAAAATTTATCAATGGGCTCGCTCTTTTTTTTTAAAAAAAAAAAGTATTATATTTTAAAAAAAACATTATACTATTTAAATGTTGTAAGACTGCAACATTTATTATAATCTTGGAAAAATTAATAAAGTATTTAGTAATGAAAAGTATTGTAACAGTCCGTCCGAACAACGTTATAAGAGAGGGTACCATCTGACTACGGTCAGACCCAGGGTCTTTGGTAGGATGCTGGAGCTGGCACGCTGAAATACATGACCTATGATCACATCTACATTTAATAGACTACATCAAGATTCATTTATTAAATTTAGATGTAATTTGGGTGAGTTTATTTACATCTCAACACTCTCTTTCGGACCTGTTGCCTCAGTATTCGAACTCAGGAAAAATTCGCATTTAACTCTCTTAATAGTGATGTACCTATGCAAACTTATGACCAGATTAACTTATCCAAGTTGATATTAATGCACAACTTTCATTTAAAACTTTTCTACCCTAATTATAAAGTAGTGATGTATGAAAGTGTGTGTAGGTGTAAGATATTGATTTTATGGATGAATGCAATGGCTGGTCCAATAAACTAAGAAGACTTTATCACTTCAACAAATTTTACAACCTCTATGAGTGGCTTAATTTTAGAAAATTGTTTAACAATATCAATTATGTTGTTTCTTATTATCTGTTTGCCAAAAATACCAATATCATGTAACCCCAAGCCATTTTTATTCAGTGGATGACAAAGTTTTGCCATTGATATTGCTATGACTTTCCTTGACCATAATAGCTGATTGCAAATGGTCTTAATTTTATAGATAAAAGCCGTTGAGAAAGCAACCACCGACATAAAATAAACTATCTTAGTCATCATCAAACTGTTAATTAATTGAATCTTAGAATATACAGACATATAGGTATTGGCTAGAGACTCTGCTATTTGCTGGATTTCATTTTTCAATTTTTTCTACAAATGACATCTCATGCTGGTAGTCCCCAGATGGAATGGAAATCCAATGAATGAGCCTGGCTTTGCCTGAAAGATGGGTGTACATGGCCTTCCCATGAAAAGGGACCATGCTGCTGTTTTTCTGGATTGAAACCTAGTTTAAATTCCTTTGAGTATTCTTCTAAAATCATCCGCAGTTTTGGTATCTGCTTTTTTGATATCAGGAAAACCGTAATATCATCCACGTAGGCAATGCAGGTTAATTTTTGACCCGTACCTAGAATTTCCATTCCCTTGAATTCCTGTTGTAGGAAAACAAGAAGAGGATTTTTATATAAAATAAATAAGATGGCACTAAGTGGAGACCCCTATGAAAGTGATTTAGTTAGTGTAAAAACTGGCAAATTTCTGCCATTTAGGGTGATGTGAAGCTCACAATTTAAGAGTAAATTTCTTATAATATATATATATTTGATTTAGCCATTTTGGTGTCATTCAATAATCTCAACAGTACAGATATATCAACATTGTCAAAAGCCAAAGTGATATCCAGCTGTGCAACAATCGGGCCATATCTTTTCTTTTCTCTAACCGATGTCAAAATAGCATTAAATAACATAGCAGCTTGTGTGGTAGATGAATGTTTTTTTGCAAATTGAGCTGGAGAAATCATCTGCAAAATAAACAGTTCTATTTTATCTTTAATTACTTTCTCTAAAATCTTTATGGGCAAAGGACCCATTGATATTGGCCTTATCTCTGATAACAAAGGGATGGGCTTTTTTTTATTAAACGGCACCATTGTGATCATATTAACTCCCTCCATTTTTTATTATTCCCTGTGATAAATAATTAGCCAGCTGGCACAGGCATTTGCCAGTTAGCTTGTCAAGGTGTTTTAATATGAACAGTGGAATTCCAGGGCTTCCTGGGTGATAGTTGTTGGGCATTTTTATTCATTTTCATTATAAAATCATCTATTGTATATGATGATTCAATCTCTGCCATTCCAAATACTTTTGGCTGGTATTGAATCAATTCCCTGGCCCCAGCTTATCTTTAAAATAGTTAAGAATTGGTAAGATTATATTATTTCCAGTAAATGTTTTATTGTTGATTTTAATTGCCAATGGCACTTTGATTTCAAGTACCCTCCCCAGTGCCCATCTAATGCATTGCTGAATCCATATGTGTTGATGCATTAGGCATATTCTACTTTTTTATTTTTTAAATAGCTCTTAAGCATTTTACTTGCTTTATTATAGGCATTTGTTAATATATGTATACATTTCTGTGTGTGCTGAGTAGGGGTTATCGCCCTAAGACATTTATGAATTTGTTCTGCAAGCTTCAACAACCCTGAGGGAGATGGCTGATTTTTTTACTATATGATTAATGTTAAATGATATGATATTAATATAAGTTAAATATTGCTGAATTGGGTTAAAGGCCATTGAAAGAATCTTATTCCAAATAATATATGTCTCTGGAATCAATATTCTTATTGTTGTAGTTAGTGGCAGTTTAGAGACGTATATTATCGAGATCAATTGATATGAACTGAGCTGAGTGATCAGAAATTGCTGACAGGATTAACTTCACACTTATCAGATGATGAAACACCGGAGAGTACAAATAAAGATCAATTAATGTTGAAAATTGGCCATTATGAAATAAAACAACATCTTCAGATAAGAAGCCCCCTGCACTCATCAGCGGAACTGATATTTTATGTATCCACTTATTTATAAACTCATCATATGTTACATTGTAGTCTCCGATCAAAATTGTTGGATTAGCTGTAGATGCTAATGTTGAATTAATTGTAGCAATTATTGTAATTATTTTGTATTTTTGCAATGGAATGTAAACAAAGATTACATTTATTTTAATTATCTTGTGAAATAAAAGTAATGATTAATAGATCTTGCATCTATGTATACGATTTGAAAATTGGTCAACTGGCAAGCAGTAGCTATCAAAAGACCAGTCCCGGCCGACGACGAAGAGGTAGAGTTTCTTGAACATGCAACAAACCCCTCACTATTTAGAAATTTTGCAGATCATTTTGTGACCCTGCATAGATTTTGGTTTCAAGCAGCCCATTATGTGAGGTTTTGATTTCCTGATCCATTGTTTCAATTTAAATATTTTTCCTATTGAATTCAAACCCCATACATTAAAAAAAGCAATTTTAATTCTCATTTATATAATTTTACTTAATTATCATATTTTGAACAATTAATATATCAATGTAAAATGCATTCAAAAATCCCAGAGCAATGTATTAATAAATACAAATACTGGGAAATTTATAAACTAATAAATGATAATAATAACACAATTGCTTTGGAAACCGACACTGGGAATTAATAATAAACAACTGGTTGAAAGGTATAAACGATGAGCATTAGAATCAAAGTTTTTCAATTTTCTGATAAAACTTAACTTATCTGCATTACCTACATATATTTTCTTTGCCATAAAAGATTGTATACAGCAATTGATCCCTTTTGTGGGTTATGCATCAAGCTGAGGAAACCCTATCACATCTGCTGTGAGAGACTTAGGTAGATCAAAATTCTGATAACTAGCAACTACAGGAAGTCTAATGTAAGAATGCATCACTTAATTTCTGCATTTAGAGAGGGATTAACACCAAGTATTAGGGCAGCAACCTTTGTGCTCTGTGCATACTGGTATAATAGATGCACCTTCTTAATTGATAACAATTCTAGGAGACATCTGGCTATGTTTTCAAATAAACTTGCAATGATATAGAAAATAGATAAAGTGCTGGCCAGACCTGACATTTATGCAGCTACCTGGTCGTTACATAAGATTAAATCAATGTTATAGTGGTAAAAATGATAAAACTCTTAGGAACTGATATAGTGTGGGTTTTTTTTTGAAAACCTGACATCTGATTCCTCAGTGAATTCTGGGAACAGGACACATTTAAAAGGAACATAGGACCAAAACTTGGGAGTTAGATCTATTAAGATCTTTGTAACACCAGTTTGAACATTCTAATTTGGAAAAATAAAACATTATAAAGAAACTTAGAAGTATAAACATGTCAAATTAGCAACAAGGACAATTTAGCAACAATTTCCCCCCTTCTACTATAAGTGATTGATTTGCTAATGGGGTTCAAATGATAAATTATATCATGAACCATTTGAGATATAATAAAATTGAAAATTGTGTTATAGCATTTGGACTGTTGACCTAGGCAGAATAGACAATCCAGGATATTAAATTTAAATATATGTAGATAAGAACTATGATTTAAGCTCCTATAAATCCATAAAGAACTCTAACAAAAATGACAATGTAAATGTAAAAATTTGTAATCGACTTGTAGCAGTATGTAACCCCTAACGTATTCTTTTGAGTCAATAAAAGATATATTGAAACATAATAATAATAACAGCAGCAACAGCAGCAACAACAACAACAACAATAATAATAATTAATAATAATAATAATAATAATAGTAATAATTCGTTTATTTAAGTGCTAAACAACAGCATATTGCCAATTATACTTGGCACATTAAATTAGTAGAGATAATAAACCCAATGCATATAACATAATAAAAAGAAGATAAAAAACAAAAAGTAATATATATATATAAACAAATAAAATAAATTTAAATTAATTAACAATGACATTTTAATTTAAGAATATTACAAAATTGTTTGTGATCTAAATTAAAATGATTATTATTAGGAAAATCTGATTGTATAAAAATAACTTAATATTTACTAAGGCTGTAACCTTAGGAATAAGCGTCTTAAAAATTCGAAGGTAGGGATCTCTACAGGTCTTAGCCACAAGCTTACACTTGGAAGAAAAGAGGGTAACCCTTCTTTATTTCAACCTACTTTTATATATGAATAGGTGAAGCTGAAGTGGTTAGATATAAGAGTGTGAAGCTATTCAATACTTCACTAATTAAGGCCACAATTCTTATTATTCCTAAGGTTACAGCCTTAGTAAATATTACTTAATATAATAATGTGCATTTAATAAAATTTATAATTACAACTTTAAATTATCGTAATAGATTTATTACTATAAGATCTTTCCATTGACTCATTGTAAATCGTAAGATTTCACGAGTATTAATGTATAATAAGAATTGTGGACTTAATTAGTGAAGTATTGAATAGCTTCACACTCTTAGATCTAACCACTTCAGCTTCACCTATTCATATATAAAAGTAGGTTGAAGTAAAGAAGGGTTACCCTCTTTTCTTCCAAGTATAAGCTTGTGGCTAAGACCTGTAGAGGTCCCTATTTTTGAATTTTTAAGATGCTTATTCCTAAGGTTACAGCCTTAGTAAATATTACTTAATATAATAATGTGCATTTAATAAAATTTATAATTAAAAATAACTTAAATAAAGGAAAAAATTAAAGGCCTTGGAATGACCAGATTGACAATAACAGACAAAAGCAGACATAGTATCATGCTCAAAAGACCTAATTATAATAGTTGAAATTATATGGATAGAATAACTTGTTGATTAATGATTTTGTAAAGATATTTAATATCCCTATATTTCAATTTAGAAGAAAGATAAAGATCAACTTTATTTTCCAAAGAAGTGTATTTGAAAAATTTATTAAACAATAATTGTAATAAAGTACATTCTTCTTTAGAGTTAGGATTCCAAATGATTGAATAATATTTAATAATGGGAAGAACCAATGACAAAAATAATTTGAATTTTATATCATCACTGAAATGATAACCATACTTAAAGATGGCACCAATAATTTTAAAATCTATGCTAACATAATTTCTAAATGAGGAAGAAAGGATCCATTACTAGAAAATAAAAACTCCCAAATCTTTTTGAGATTCAACAAAATTAATTTTGTGAGAATTAATAAAATAAAATAAAAATTTAAACTTCAGATTCCTTAGAATATAAAACAAGGCAACATTTACTAAAATTAACTGACATTATTTAGATCACACCGAGCACTAAAGTTACCAATATCTTTCTGAAGAAGAATGCAATCAATCATATAATTTTTCTAAAGATTTTGTAGTCATCAGCGTAGCACAAAATATAAGATTTCAGACAATTCTTAAGGGCCTTAATATAAATGTTAAAAAGCATGAGTACTAAAATATTACTCCAGTGAACACCTAAATTACATTCAACATTAGATGAAATATTATTTTTAAATTTGACATATATGCTGTATGATTACAAAGAAAGGATTGAAACAAGTAAGTTTAGTAGAAAAACCCATTTTATGTAAATTTGTGAAGATAAATGATGTCTACTTTATCAAAGGCTTTTGATGAATCAAAATAAATAAATCATATCTCTGATGATCATAAATTACTAGAAAATTAGTTTCTACAAATCTATTGGGAATAAAACCATGTTGTGATGAAAAAATGATTTTACTATCATCTGAAATAGTTTATTTTAAGCACACCTCTTAAAAATTCAAGCAATAGTATGTAAAACAGAAATAGGTCTATAGTTTTTAACATAGTCATCTGTGAGCCAGGAAAAACACAAGAGTTATGTGACAAATTAACAACAAAGTCAAGAGATGCGGCAATAAGGTATACTTTTGTAAATAAAGGAATATTATAATTTCCTAAACTAGAATGAGTTTTAAATCACTTGATTACAACCATGCAGTGGACAATAGGAAAATTGCAAGGTAATGAGTTTTTGAAGATATTATATGATGTGATGAATATCAGTCAGCATTTGGAAAAGTCATCTGCATTTAATATGAAATAATGAGTAGTTTGAACTTTTTTTTTATTCAAGCCAGAGTTATTAATAAAATCTAAAAATTCTTTAGTGTTTGAAGAAATCTTAAATTCAATTTTTTTAATATAATTTTTACTAAGGCATTAAACTTTTAAGTATGTGCGCTTAAAAATGCGAAGGTAGGGACCTCTACAGGTCTTAACTACAAGCTTATGCATTGGAAGAAAAGCTTGTGGTTAAGACCTGTAGAGGTCCCTACCTTCACATTTTTAAGCGCACATGCTTAAAGGTTTAATACCTTAGTAAATATAATTTTGTAAATCTCTTTTAAAAACATATTTATTCAATCTTCTTTATGAATAGCACTAAAGGTATTACATCCTTTAATAGTCAAAGTGTTCTATTTAAAAAAATTGTTTAATTTGGCCACATTTAATTCATATTCCTCTAACATTTATATAAAACAAGAAATGCCTACCATGTTATCCAGAAAGATAATAAAAATAAAGCAAATAAAAGGAATTTAAAAAGGGATAAGATTAATTCAATAAAAGCCTTAAAGAGTTTCCCAAAGATCCATAAAAAAAAATAATGGTAGCAGTGCAAGGCCATAAATAAGGGGATATTAATTCATGTTTATTTGCAAGAGCAGAAATATAAAAGAAGACAGTATTATCCAATTAACTTTACAACAAACAATGTTAGTTTAAAACTTTTCAAGAAATAATTTAACATCATTTGAATTCACTGGCATATGAGAAAAAATATCTATTATTCATTGTGTTGATATTAGAGTGTCATCAAAGAATCCAGTAAAATTAGACTTGTTCAAGCTAGCCAATATGTTTGCTTTGTTAAGCATTGAAAAGTGAGATATGGTACCATTCTTATTAGAAGATAAAGAAGAGTATCCAAAATGATTTTTCCTACAGTTAATATTATTATGGTTGCTATTACTAAATTGTGTGCATTGGAAATAATAATAGTTGTAGTAGTAGTAATAATAGTAGTAGCTATTCAGATCACTAGAAACTATTTTCCAGACTAATTGGGTGTCATTTCATCTTCTATAGTCTTGAATATTTATACTGATTTATTTACATAGAAATGAAAATTATATTAGTGGATAAAACTAATTCTACATTAAAAGGTAAGCTCTTCTAAAGGCTAAATTTAAACTTAAAATAGTATTGAGATATATTTTGAAAATTTTACTTTTCAAAATATCTGATATTTTAAAAGCTTAAGTTTTTTCTATTAATAATCATAGTAATTTGGAAAAAAAATTATATTCTACAAAAACCTAAACCTATAGATAAGAATACAACTGAAAAGAAACCTAGTTCCAAAATGTGCTATTCTACCTGGAACCATTTAAACTAAAGTCTGATCTGTTGCAATTAGTGATAAGTTTATTAAAAATAAATCTAATCATTTAATAAAAATACTAATTTAATTTATGACAAAATAAATTATGCCAGTTATTAGTGAGAATATTTAAGAATTTAATCCCTGGTATGCAAGTTTTTTTTTAAAAAAGGGTACTGGTGGAGATAGTGTACTACCACTCCTAGAAACGTCATTTCTGCATAAACACGCAGAAATATCCATAGTAGGGGGCCCAAAGCAGCAATGCTTGTTCCAGCCACTAGGTGGCGCTGTTCACCATGCATAATCACAGGAATTATTGGTTTTTATGCTGGGTTTGGGAAAAGATAAGGGGGATTTAGATATAAAGGTTATAGAGTTGACAAAAATTATGTTGTGGAAATGGGATAGAGCAAATTATGGGTAAATTTAGAGTGGGGAATGTAAAAGAAAGTGGCTAACAGGTTTATCTGGGCATAATTGCTGAGATATTCTTGACTTCGTTTAAGGAGAAGCCATAATACATCACATCACATCACAGGAACATTCCACCAGCTAGCTGGCCTCAAAGCTGCCCGCTTGGTGGCGCTGGTTGCCATGTACATCACATCACCTAAAAAGGTAATAATAACAAAGATTTCCAAATGATTAAATTAAATGAGCAAAATATTAGTGATATTTTTAATCTAGACAATGAAGAACGAAATCAAATGTCAGATTTAAATCAATGTAGTTCAAATAAAATAACTACTAAAGATTACAAATATAAAACACAGATTTAATTTAAAACTCCAAAAAATTTTAAATGACAAAACTCAGATTTTAGGTGTAACAGATTTCAATATATCAATAATGAAATTTTCCACAGATGAGTTCTATAATTTACTAACTCAAAAGAATCTGTGGAATATGTTATACAAAATTTTAGACCTTCCAAATAATTGTTATCTAACTCTGGAACTTCAGAATACAACACCGAAAAATATTTTTTAAAAACACATTCAATTTGTAAATGATGAAACAATTTGTTACATTAATATTAATAGAACCACTTCTCTAAAAGATCAGATTAAAAACAGATATGTAGTCCTATAGAGAACAAAATTTGCAATCCCTCCTCAATATTTATGGCAAAGTCTCCCAATTTAGATATCTATTGGAAAAGAGAGCAGTTGTACCTGTTTTAACAAATAAAGCAGTATTCAACATCCATTTTTAAAAAGTACAGCCATTTGATATACCTACATTGCATTCTACCAATTCATATTCTCTCATTATCATCTTCAAACACTGGTTTTATTGTAAAGCCAGGGATCATATTATTAAGTACTGCCCTGACTGATTTTGCAACTAATGTGACAAAATTTATCAGAACTCACTATTCCAAGAACTCAATGCCTTATTAGTTCTGAGCAATAAGTACAGTCTGTAGAATTTATAATCATTGGTAAATAGCCAGTTATTAGATCATCAATGTCTGATGAATGCAGAACTTTTTACTAAAACAATTCTACCTCTTAATAACTCATCCAATAAGGAAAATTGTGATACAGAAATGGATGGTGTCTCAGACAACAATTATACAACATCACTCTCATCTGATGATAAAAAGGATGAATTTAAAATTGTCAAAATCAAAAAGAAATGTGCACTAAAGCTAAATAAAAAATTCAAGACTACTACTGTCAGCAAGAAAACTCACTCTGCACCCTGTTCCTCAACACAAAATACAGCATCACTAATTCCTAAGTATTGTACTAGACTTAATTCTAATTCACCCTCCTCTTTTAATTCTCAACAACAGATTTTCTTAGCTGGAATAGATACACATAAGCAGACTTCTAGAAGAAAACATCTATAGATAATTTCTCAATGTGATAACTGAAACACCCAGGCTTATTATATACCTGGGTTTATATATGTAATATATAGGGTATATGAGCACAGACTTTCACATGACCCACCACTCTCCACACTGTCTCATAACACTGATACACTTGAACTCATATATGTTGAAAAGATAAATAATCACCAATATGCATATTTCATGCTAAACCAGCAATCATCAGTTGGTCCAGATTACCATCTCTACACATACATGCTATAAGTGCTCAGATGTGTGTTAAGATAGCCAATTCTTATACTTTAATGGACAGGCTTTAATCTACTCCACACTCCAACTCTTCAACTGTTCATCCAATAGAAAATCTGACGATGGAACTCTCAAAGGCCACTCTAAGGCCGAGCTGTTCATCCAATAGAAAATCTGATGATGGAACTCTCAAAGGCCACCCTAAGGCTGAGATTCTTGTCACACTCATGTTGACCTAAAGTCAATCTGACCCCTCATACACAGGACATAATCCAGTACAAGGCATGGGTGGACATCTCTACTATGTAATAACTGAAGCACCCAGGCTTATTATATACCTGCTCATATACTCTACGTGATAAGTGGAAAATGATTTCCTCACCATGGATGAATCTAGCAAAAATATAATTAAATCTCAGATTCAATTAGAACTTTAGTCAGCCATTGTCAGAAACTTATATAATTTCCTATAGTCTAATGAGACTATATAAAGAAACCACAAGAATATTATCAAGGTCTGTTCTTTCAATCAATCATATATGAAATACGCACCACCTTTTACCTTTTGAAGCAAACTACAAATAGCTCATGTAAGTCTAGAAATTTTTCAGTGATATTTTTAAAGGTTAAAAAAAGAATATAATACTCAATTTGTTATTATATAATTCAAATTTTTCATACTATATCATCCTTTTATTATAATTAACAAATACTATTTTTCTGACTAATTCTACATCCTTTACTTTCTCTGCCTACAACACCTAATGCATATTAAAATCACAGCAATTAATACCAGGGGAGTCAAATTTCCGCAGGGATTATTTGCAATTAAAAATCGGATAACACAGGTTACACACACAATTTATTATTTGTTTACAGAGATTAAACATACAACACATACTAAAATGGACCCTCTGAAATATCTTGGTAAATTAGAGTTTTTAAAATTATTTCAGTCGAACATCACTGCAGCTAGAGTAGGAGTCTTAATTCATAAGATTCCATTCCTATTTTTCATAATTCTTTATCTTGACTAACACATGAGTATGATTATCTTTATGCATACCCGTTTTACCATTAATGTAATTGCACTCCCTAATACAACAAAACAGAATTAATAAAGCAATTAAGCAAATAAATTTTTATCTAAGTACAAATCTTATCCTATAACTCTAATGGAAGACTTTAACATGTCTTATGCAGACTTTGTTTCCAGATTTCTACATTACATTAATAGACCATTTATGGGAGCAGAAAGCTTCTCCTCAAACTTTATTTCCTTCCATACATGAAGACATTCCTGTCTGACTGATCTCTTTTATTTACCTGATTGTCATTTTATCCTTAAGTCTTCTCTAACTCTGTCTTTTTTTCTCACCATATTGCTTTTCATGCAGTATTCAAGGTCAATATTAAAAAGTTTTCCTGTCCTTCCTTTCATCAACACAGTAAAAATGCTATTAAAATCATCTACTCCTGAAGCTGTCCTCTCTGAAACATATATTTATCTTTCCAAAAAATCACCATCATAACGTTTAATCCAGTAAATGCTTGGCTTTCTTTTGTCACTAATTCCATTATCAATTTTTATACATACAAAAATAAATCTCAGTGTTAAAAAAATAACATAATTCATCATAAATTACAAATCACATCATGCGATCCTGATGCAGTACCCTCCATATTACATCTGAAAGAAGAATATACAAATACACAAAAAATATTAGCTGGCTATCTTTCTGCCAAAAAGACAAAATATTTTTAGCCCAACTTTACAATTGTTCCAAAGGATATATATGCTGGGCTTCAGTTATAGAACCAACAAATTCACTCCTTCTTCCATTATTAAAATTTTACAACTTATTGCTATTAGAAAATATGCTACCACATATTTTTTTATCATTTCAAAAATAAATTTCAACTCCTTGAAGCACCTAATATATTCCAGTTGCTTGTTTGGTCATGGTGATGGCAATAATGAAATTCAAAATTCAAACAGTTTAATCTCTATCTCAGATCATTCTCATCCAGGTTCTCATGTAATCCCTAAATTTGTTTTTACAAATCTTAGCCATTTTACCATTTATAATCATTTCATCATTATCACCAACCATTACCAATCCACTGCAGGATGAAGGTCTCTCCAAGTTTAATCCATCTTCTCCAATCTTTAGCTTCTCTTCTCCACAACACCCCTGCACATTTTCTTATTTCA
Organism: Epiperipatus broadwayi; assembly: GCA_028023455.1. Classification (NCBI taxonomy): domain Eukaryota; kingdom Metazoa; phylum Onychophora; class Udeonychophora; order Euonychophora; family Peripatidae; genus Epiperipatus; species Epiperipatus broadwayi. The sequence goes on along the minus strand of JAQFVV010006223.1, from coordinate 9,125,460 downwards.
TCCATCCATCTCACATGTGGTCTCTTTCTGGGTCTTTTACAATCTCTTGGAATCCAGTTTAAATTTCAATTGTCCATCTATTATCATCTCTTCTAGCAATATGTCCAGCCCAACTCCATTTCAATCTTTTAAATTTTTTCAATAAGGTCAATAACACCTGTTTGTTGTCTTACCCATACATTGCGTTTTCGATCTCTTCTTGTTACTCCCAACATACATCTCTCCATACTCCTTTGAGTGGTCTGAAGTCTCTGTATTGCTCTTCTATTAAGTGTCCAAGTCTCAGATCCATAAGTAAGAACTGGTAAAACACATTTGTTAAAAACCATCCTTTTCAAACACATAGGCATATTTTCTTTTAGTATCAAGTTATTTCTACCAAAAGCACTCCAACCAAGTTTAATTCTATGATTAATTTCCTCCATTATGTTTCCATCTGTATTAATAATCTGACCAAGGTATTTGTAACTGTCTTCTAATTCTTCATAATCAATCTTTATTTTCATATTTTGAGCAAATCGATTAAACATTACTTTAGTCTTTTTAACATTTATCTTTAGTCCTATTTTTCTACTTTCATCTGCTACCTCCTGCAACATCTCCTGCAGCTCTGAAGCATTATTTGCACAAATAACTACATCATCTGTGAAATCTAAATGACTTAAATACTCTCCATTTATTTTCCCTCCTTTAGTTTCCCATTTTAATCCACAAAATACTTCTTGCAGCACTGCTGTAAAGAGTTTTGGAGATATGGAGTCACCTTGTCTTACACCTTTCTCAATGTTGATTTTTCCAGTATCATTACATAATCTAATTGTTGCTGTTGCATTTTTATAAATATTCTTTAAAATATGACAATATCCTGGATCTATACCTTGATGATCCAATGCTTTAATCTCTGAAGAAATGTGTATAGAATCGAATGCCTTTTCATAATCTACAAATCCAAAACATAATGACAACTCATATTCGTTTGTCCTTTCTATGACTTCTCTCAATACCTGGATATGATCTATTGTACTAAAACCACTTTTAAATCCAGCTTGTTCTCTTGGTTGGTGGAAATCCAAAGTTCTCTGTAGACGAGTTGTAATTATCTTGGTAAAAATTTTATATAAAACTGATAAAAGGCTGATAGGTCTGTAATTTCTAATATCTTCTTTATCACCTTTTTTAAATATTAATATTATTACTGCATTCTTCCAATCTTCCGGTACATCTTTATCATTTAGACATTTGGTATATAACTTTGCTAAAATTGTTTCTATTTCTTCATCTGCTTCTTTTAATATATCAATTATAATTCCATCATTTCCTGGAGCCTTTCCTTTCTTCATACACTTAATTGCATGTCTCACTTCTTCATTTAAAATTCTGGGCAATTTGGAAGATGTAATAGATATAGGAAGTACTTGTTCTTTATTACTATATAATTCTTGATAAAAATCTTCTACCAATTTCATGATGTCATCTCTCTTTTTAGTAATAATTCCATCTTTTTTTCTTATTGCAGATATAAATTTCCTACCAATACCAAAATGTTGTTTAACATTTTTGAGACTTTTATTTTCTTCTACAGCTTTCCTTGCTATTTCACAGTTATACTTTCTTATATCATTTTCAACTCTTTTCCATACCATTTTACAAAATTCAAGATATTCAATTCTTTTTAATACATCATTTTTGTATATCTTCATATTCCTTCTTTTCTTCATAAATTCTCTAGTCTCAGTAGAAATTTTATTAGTCAATTGCTGCTTTTTTCTACCAGCTATGTTTGTTGCAGTTTTTAAAAGTGTATCAGTTATTTTCATATTAATTTCATTCAAATCTGAATCATGTTCAAAATCTCCTAACACTTGAAACCTATTTGTAAGTTCCAATTTAAATTCATTAGAATGTTTCTGAAGATTAGGAATATCAACTGTAAATATTGTTTTTCTTAATAATTTTTGTCTCTCTAGTTTTACATTAACAAGTAACTTACACCTTACTAATCGATGATCACTTCCTGTGTTAAATTTATTAAGAACATTACAATCTTGAAATATATGTATTTTCTGTTAGTCAAAATATAATCCAATTCTGCTGTACCTTCATTTGGATGCTTCCATGTCCATTTCCTTTTAACATTTTTCTCAAAAAATGAATTCATAATATAAAGTTTTTCTTTTTCTGCAAACTCCACAAGTCTATGTCCTCTCTCATTTCTATTACCATAACCAAAATTACCTACAGCAATTTCATCTTTCATTTGTGTACCAATTCTAGCATTAAAGTCTCCCATAACAATTTTAAAATGTTGTTTACTCTGATCAAAAGCCTTTTGTACATCCATATAAAAATCTTCTACTACTTCATCACTATGAGAACTTGTTGGGGCATAAACCTGAATTATCTGCATTTGGTATCTGCTATTAAGTTGTATAACCAATCTTGCCACTCTGTCCGATACACTATCAATCTCCACAATATTGCTCTTCCACTTTTTATTTATAATGAATCCTACTCCACTTGTATTTCCAATATGTGTGCCTTTATAATAGAGTATATGTCCACTTTTTAAATCAATTGTTTCTTCTCCTTTTCTTCTAACTTCACAAAGTCCAATAATGTCCCATTTAATATAAGAGAGTTCTTCTTCTAATTCTTGCAATCTTCCTTCACTTGAAAGTGATCTGCAGTTGAAAGTACCTAAATAAAAAGTCGTCATCAAATGGTAGCCTGGGTCCGCAATCAGGGGGTTCTTAGCACCTTCCGCCTTTGGCCACCAACCGCTGCCTTGGTTGGTGACTTTACAGCCTCCTGAGAATAAGGGCCATGCTTTATTTTTGTCTGTCATAATTGTATATATGTATTGGAAAAATATTTATCATTTACACAAACATTCATTCTGCCTTATCAGGCACTGAGAAGAAAGACCACAGTGTTTCTTGATCTTAAACTCAGAGGTAAAAAGCCAATAAACTCACCACGCTGGATAATGCATGTTGGTGAGCAGCCCATCCATGTTCGTATACTATATGAATAATCACATAGTAATAACAGCTGCAACGACAAGAATGTATGGAGTGGACATTAGGAATTTGCCCTGCTCAGTTCCTTTAAGGCCTCCAAGAGGAATCAAAGGGTCTCCTTTCAGTTAATAGCAAACTCCTTTCTGCAGCCCTATAATCATTTACAATCTTGTAAATCACTTCACAGAAATTCATAAAAGTGATCAGTTATACACAATCTCATTGGTACTATTTTTAAATGTAAATATTACACCATTCATCCTCAATAATTTACAACCAATCTACATATTACCATTACTAATTAAAGATATTGAAACTCTAATTAAGAACAAAATTCAACCTATTTTGTTCTCCAACATTTCAGCTTATCATTTTACTAAAAAAAAGAACCTGCACTGGCAGTTAACCTTTTCTGGGTAGTTATTGATCAAGTTAGGCAATATGAAAAGGCTGGTCCTGTTGTTATACAGTTGATTATAAAATCAGTTTTTGACTCAGTTCCAATAACGTAAGCTCCTGAAATTACTCAAACAACACAATATTCCTACACTTTTCTATATACTGTAACTATCTTCTTCTCTAATAAAGAAATTCATGTAATTATAAATAGTAAAACATCTGGATTTACATTTCATAATTGAATACCTCAAGGAACTCTTATTCATATTGAAAAGAGTCTTTCTAGTGTCCACATAGAATCCATCAATCAATCTATTAAATATATCTCTTACATAGTATGATCTTATAATTATTCTTCCTTCTAAACAATACATACCACAATTAATTGCTCTACTTGAACAATATACTAAAAACTATTCTCTAAGCTTCAAAATGTTTAAATTATTTGTCTGGAACATTTTGTCTGGGAAAACCACTGCTTTCCCTTTCACAACATTTTTTTATAAATTCCTTGGCTACTCTATACATCTTTCAGTCAATGAAATGAGAAACACTACTCAGAACAAGCTCATAAATTCTATACAAAGTATCTTTCATTTCATTTCTCATGCCTACCTCTCAGTCCATGTAAACATCTCTCTTATTAACATGCTAATCTTTTTTCAAAACTACTTACTATTCCCTTATTATTAAATTCACTAATGTAAAATTAATTCCTTACACACTAAACTAATCTGAGGTAGAAAACAGTTGTTATTAAGATCTATGCAAAAACCTTCAAATATTAATGAGTTATATTTGCATTGTATTCCTCCCTTCTTTTTTTAAAGGGCAATAAATGAAATCATCAGGTTTTTTTAACATTTTTCTTTACACTCAAAAAAAAAATTTTGGTCACTCTATAGTTACAGTTACTCCACCACCGGCAAAGAGTAAATTCCTAGATGACTTACTCAAATCAATCATACCCCATATCTTTATAAATCATACAATTTTTTTAAAAAAAATTCACTGCTGGGATGCCTATAACTTACTAAATCAAAATCAAGATGCCACTTTTATAAAGCCCACTCTAAACTTCACAAATAAATACATTATTCATAATTTTCTAGATTGGTATCTTGAACTTAAATATCTGGATTTTCTTATTGGAATAAATCTGAATGCACTTTCCACCAACTTTTTATCCAGAAGATTATTAATGCTAATATACATGTCTTTTGATAATTATGTCAAGAAAGAAGAAACTATCCAATACTTTCTTCATAGTCATTCTGCATTACAGACATATCGCACACTCATTAGCTGAATTACACATTCTCACTCTTTTTCTTTTTTCTCTTGTCAATGGCATAAAGAGAGGAATTTATCCTTAATATAACAATATCTAACTTCATACCTTTCACACTACTTTTTGAAATGTCATTTTTGCTTTAATCCTACATCTCTTAAACAATTTTCTCTTCTATAATAAATGGAATAAAACTAAAACCAGAGACCAGGCTTTCGCATCTGCAGACATATTTGCAACTAGCTGGAGCTTGGTCAAATTGTCTGCAACATTGTAATTTTTAGGTAACTAGTAAAACCCTTTTAAAAAGATTGTGCCTTTTTTGTTCATTTTGTTATTTGTAATCAAAAATGATTGCCTGGTTATTACTTGCAATAGGATTTCAATGTAACTAATTTACTCATATCATAAACTTCCTTCAAATGTAGTAGGAGTAATAGTAGAATTAGTTGCAGTAGTAATGAAAAATACTTTTTGGTAAGTATTTCATAATCTCTACAATGTTTTTAAAGAAATGATAGCAAAAAGAAGATAGAAAAGAACTGAAATCACATATTTATGGTTAGAAATAAAGGAAATACTTTTATTGACTTTACTATGTATTGCTTTGCTATTATTATCTATATTAATATTGTATCTATTTCCATTGCTTAAATGAGCAAGCCATCAATTATGGTGTCCTAGCAGATTCTGTGAAGTACACCATTTTTAAATTGGCTTTTTTTAGATTTTCAAATTTAATTCCAATGTATTTTTTTTTCATATGTCATAGCATCTTCCTGGAGGTGAACCCACAACAATCATCTACAACCAACTGCTTGCTTGCAAGGCAGCTGTGCTGACATCTCGGCTAACAATGCTTGACTGTTCCAATGTATTTATTACTGATTTGTCACACATGCAAGCTTGTGCAAAAAATCCCCATCTAGTGCCTACTCATTCAATATCCCCAGACTAGTTTCTAGCTTGTGGCCTTTGTCAGTGAGGGGCATTGGATCTGAGAGGACTGCACCTAGATCTTAGGATCTAATGCAACCCTCCAGCAGCCACCTTTTATCTCTACTTAACTACAAAACTATGAGACTAAAATTGAAAACACAATATTTTCAATCCAAGTTCATGTGATGTTTAGTGGTTTAATATATATATATATACACACACACACAATTGTGTACAGCACTCTAGGATGGAAAATGGCTACTAATATATAAAAATTATTTAATTTTTTTTTTCAAAAAAAGTGATCGTATATGGCACTGGCAAATCTAAACATTGTGAATTTTCATATTTTTTTTATTTGTTTATTTACATTATTGTTTGAATCATATATAATTAAAGTTGTGTAATTTAATACAGTGTAGTTCATGACTCCATTTTACCGTATTTCCCAGTATTATAAGTAATTTCTGATATAGTCACTGCTGTTAATACAATTTTAGCAATCCTATGCATACTAGATTAACAATGCAAATGGTGTTTTTACATTGGGATAACACTTTAGTAAGTACAAGAATGGTAAAACAGTATTGATGCTTTATTATATAGTCAAGAAACTGAAAAGTAGGCAAATATGTGTGTGTGTGCGTGTTAGATTAAAGGCTGCAAAAGCAAAAATAGCATTGTCAAAAAAAAAACACAGAAATCTTATCAATTAGTTTGTCATACATAGAAGAAAGAAGTGGAAAAACAGAAAATTCAACAAATATTTATTGTGACAAAAGGCAAAATAGAATTAACACTATTATATTTTCAGTAAAAAATAAAACATATCAATGGTTACTATAACTTTTTTTAGGAATCAATTGCATCCAATTTTTAATATAATATTAATTTATTAGTCATAAACATTTGCAGCAAAAATGAAATAAGCAGATATGACATAACATAATTACAAACATCTTTCTCTACACATCCTTATTACTATATAAATCTGAAAGTTTGTTTGTTTACTACTTTATAACTCAACAAATATTGCACTAATCTTGATGAATCTTGCATGATTTTCTTTTTTTTTTTTTTTGAGAATTACATAAGCTATGGGTTTTTTTGTTTGAAAGTACTCAACTATGTTAAAATTGTCATAATTTACAATATGCATTGAAATTGTATCATTTTTGAATGATGTCATAAAACAAAAAGTAGCAGCACTAATTAGTACAGTATTGTGGTTTGCATATTGAAATGCATACAACTGAAATGGACAGAATTGTAGTTTTTGTTAATGTGAGATAAAATTTGATTTTGTAAATATATTTTTAATTAATTAAATTTTGTTTGTAGTATATTTTTAATTTCTGGTTTGCAAGTGGAGCATAAACAAAATACCAACAATGTTAAAATTTCTTAGCTATTTGTAAAATTAATTTATCATGTGAGAAATATATTTAAACTAATATCCTAAAAAGTTAAATAAATTCAGTAGTATAAATGATTGTAAAAAGTTATATATATATATATTTTTGTGATATTTCATATAAATAGTATGTAAATATATAAGCTATGAAAACAACTACATATTGTGTTATATTCTTTTATTCTATTAACTTTAACAAAGCTATAGTTATATATATGAGATTTTTATTTATAACTATATATTATTATAAATATATTTTAATTGTTATTCTTTTATATATTCATTTATAATATTATTCTACTAATGCAAGAAAAGGTACAGATACAGCTAGTATATAATAATAGCATGGAGCAAAGGGATAAATAGGGGGAGATGGGAAATCATTATCTTCATACAATTATTAAATATAATGAATAAATATATAAGCAAGCATGAAACCAGCATGGAATAAACAATATAAGTAGTTATATTAATAATGTTATAAACTATGAATTATAAAAAATCTACTTCAGCATTATACATAAGCAATTATTAACTAATAACTTTAAAAGTGAAAATTTAATCAAAATTGTATTATATATAAATTAATATGTAAATATGGTTTACAATATATAATCTAAATGTACATTAGAAAAAAGAATAAAAGAACATATAGTTTTATATAAAAGAGTTCAAAAACATAACAGTCAGGAAAAAATGAAAATTAACCATCATTATCTGTTATATTTGATCATAATGAAATTTGTAAATACTGATTTAAATTTGATTATAAAAACATGAAAATTATACAAATTGAATGTTCGCCACACTAAACGTAAAATAAAAGAGGCTATATTAATTTCAAAAAATCGTCAAATATTAAAGAATCATCAAACATTAAAATAACAGAAATGTAGGAGAACTGAATTGAATTATGGAACTTATGAAATGATATCTCATTTTTGATTATTCATCCTTATATAGTTGACAAAGACTAAAAGGAATATAGTCGAAGAAGTTAAATTTTATGAATATTACTTTATTTAATATATATAAATTTTAATATTACATATATATATATAATTAAGAGCATGCTAATTAGCTCTAAACAAGCTTTTTTTTAATGATAAATGCTATTATAAGAGAAGGCATTCAAATCATCTTTATCTAGGATTGTCCCCATCCCCAGATTGGTTTCGAGCTATGGCTCTCTTCAGTGAGGAGCTAGGAAGCCAGATTCAAAAAACAACTCAATCTAAGCATTTATCTAATAGTTAACAGTCAAGAAGAAGATCTGAAACTTTTAAATATCTACATGTCTTTAAAGTCAGCTCTCCAACTGAAAAAATCACATGGGCCTGAATTTAATTCAGATATTCCATATATTAATAGGCTTAGCCATTTAATTTAGCAAAGATGATTTAAATGCCTTCTCTTCTTGTAGCATTTAGCATAAAAAAGTTTGTTTAGAGTTTATAAGCATGCTCTTAATTTTACATATTTGTAACTGCAAGCTATATGTATATGTCATGTGACATCTGACTTTCTATATTACATATATATATATATGTGTGTGTGTGTATAATTTTAAGAATCTGCTCACATGACAAATAAATAATCCTTGAAAATTACTTATTTATTAATATTTCCTTTAAAAGGAAAAGTTAGGAGGACTCCATAGATAAGTATGTAAAATTTATGATTGTTTCTTTTAATAGTATAGCCCAGTTGGTTAGTGATCATCTTAAATTTAATATTTCCGAATCTAAATATCATTGGTTCAATTCTTAATCTAATTATCACTAGTCTATGGAAAGAAAAGAAAGTAATATCACTAAAAATATTGTTTCAATGTATTCAGAAAAATGTAAATAAGTTCGAATTTTTCTAAAACATTTAACAAGTTACAAATGGCTCAATATATAATCACAAATATATAAATCGGTTTGCAGGAAAATTATTCAGGATGGCTTAAACCTTGCAGTTTCAATAATTTTTTATCACACAACTTTTTAGTTTACCGCTACTGCATATCTTGTTATTGAAATTTTGCTTTTTAAATAAAAGTACAATTTATTCTTTGTCAGAATCTCTATATTATTGTGAGTGGAGAAAGTTTGTCAATGGTAAGTGAAAATGTAAAAAAATAAATTATTCGGTAAAATGTTGCTTTCATTATATACATATACATCCGTGTGTATGTAGATATGTGTATATGTTAAACTGAAAGATAAATTCCTAACTTATAAATGCATATCACAATAATCATGCTATAAATATTTTGAATGTAAAAGAATATTTTATATCTAAGCTTTTGACGTCAGCAAGCAAGAAGTCAACGGAGACTTTACAACTTTATTCAGATCATACATGTATATGAATCTCTAACAGGATTTGCCAAAATAATTTTTAAAAGTTGAAATGAACTACTACTGACAACCAAATACTTCTCATCTACTAAATCTTAAGGGTTATTGTGAGGAGTAGCTATGTATCTACTTTCTAACGATTTCTATATTCAACTTTATATGCCTATATTCTTACCTTATGATTTATTTTTAACTATTGTACAATTAGATTTTTTTTTTCTTCAATAAGTTAAGTGTTCTTATTGTAATGCTATAAAAATATTAATGTTGATAAAGTCTATTCTAAAATAAATACGTCTACACAGTAATAAAATTATTGTACATATTCAATTATAAAATAAAAATGTCGATCAGTTCTTAGTAAATCTAAAAATCATCATCCTCATTTTGAACCATTATCAGTCCATTTCAGAATGAAGATCTCTCCAAGTTTAATCCAGTTTCTCTGTTCTCTGCCATCTCTTCTTCACATCACACCTGCGAATTTTCTTATTTCATTCATTTATCTCACATATGTTCTCTTTCTAGGTCTTTTACAATTTCTTAGAAACTAGTTTAATATTTCAACTGTCTATTTATTATAATCTCTGTTAATATTTCTAGTCAATCTTGCTTTAGTCTCTTAATTCTTTCAATGGTGTTAGTAAGAATTCATGTATTTTATTTTCAATAACATATTGTTACTTCTAATAATATATCTCTTCATACTTCATTGAATGACCTAAAGTCTTTGTATTTCTCTTCTGTTATATTTCCAAGTTTCAGATCCATAAGTAAGAACTGGAAAATACATTTATTTAAAACTTTTTTCAAGCAGATGCATTTTTACTTTTATTAAGTTACTTCTGCTAAAAACATTCCATCCTAATTTAATTCTATGATTAATTTCATCCATTATGTTTCTCCCTGTATTATTAATCTGATCAAGGTATTTGTAATTGTTAACTTCTTCTAATTCATCATTATCAATCTTTATTTTTTTTCTTTTGAAAAAATCCATTGAACATTATATTACTTTAGTCATTTTAGCATTTATTCATCTTTAGTCCTACTTTGTTATTACTCTTGCAACATTTCCTAAAGTTCTGAAGCATTGTTTGCAAAACCAATCACATCGTCTGCAAAATCTAGATTATTTTTTCTCATTGACAATATACTATGGGGATTCATCCCAGAGATATGATTAACAACATTTGTATTATTCTCACTATGGTACATGCAGTGCTGGCTCACCTTTAATCATGCACTGGAATGTCCGCTCGAGCTCTATATTAACAAGATGGAAAAAATCGGGAAAGGGACCAGAATTTGGCCCCCTCTTACATCTACGATTCTACATGGAGATTATTGATTTGGCCCCCAAAAGCTGATCCCTTTTACTCCTAAATAGAAAGCTCCTACCCTGGAGAGTGATTTGAGGCTGAATGGCCTGCATCCCTTTGTGATGACTCACCTTGATCTACATAATTATTGCCCAGACCCCGAGTTTTATTGAAATAACCTCCAATATGAAGGGTCAATTTGATCATACAAATCATGGACAAAGATTTAGATTTATTGTTGAACTGTATGAGACATGCAAGCATGATCACCTATCAACAAGATACTATTCCGAACTCATTCTTTGCTGATATGCTTCATATTAGTTCTTTTAACTGGTGTCAAGCAAGATATCAATATTGAACGTTCATCCCCCTAATTATCATGTAATATATTCTATGTTTAACTGTTATCATATGTTGTAACCAAATTTCTGAATAAAAGTTCTATATTTTATAAAAAATAAATCTAGATGATTTAAATAATCTCCATTTACTTTAACTCTACAAAATATTTATTGTAAAACTGTTGTTAAAAGTTTTAGAATTATGGAGGTACCCTGTTGTACACTCCTCTCTATGTTAATCTTTTTAATATCACTATGTAATCTAATCATTGCTGTTGCATTTTGATTAAAATTCTTCAGAATATGACAACATCTTGGGTCTAATTTTGATGATCTGATCTTTATTCACTGAAAAAATGCTTATAGAATCAAATGCTTTTTATAATCTACAAATCCAAAGCATAATGGCATCTAACATTTATTGATTCTTTCTATAATTTCTCTCAATACTTGGATATGATCCACTGTTCTAAAATAACTTTTAAATCCAGCTTGTTCTTTTGATTGGTTAAAATTCAAGATAGATAACTTGTAATTATCTTGGTAAACATTGTGGACAAAACTGATAAAAAGGTGATAAGTCTGCACTAATTAATATCTTCTTTATTGCCTTTTTAAAAATATCATTATTACTATTGCATTCTTCCAATCACTTGATATATCTGTATCATTTAGACATTTGATATATAACTTTGACAACAATTTTTCTATTGCTTCTGCTTCTTTTAAAGATATCCAATTATAATTCCATCAATATCTAAAGTTTTTCCTTTTTCATAGATTTAATTGCATATCTCACTTCTTTATTTCGTATTCTGGACAATTCGTAAGATGTAGTAATTGTAGGGGATACCTTTTCTTTATTGCTATACAACTATTTTAACAATTATTCCAAGCAGTTCAAGGATGTCAACTCTATCTTTAGTCATTATTTCACATTTTGTTGCAGAATTAATTTTCTACCAATGTCAAGATATTGTTTTATACTTTTGAATTTTTCCTTCTTTTCTATAGCTTTCCTATAGAATGGAATAAAAGACTCAAAAATGTAAAACAACATATTGGTATTGGTAGAAAATTTATTTCCGCAATAAGAAGCAATAGCCAAAGAAATTGTTTGTGCATAATCAGTCTTATAAATATTGAAGCTACATCATAATATGTATATATATATTTAAAAAAAGAAATAAAAGAAAAAAGATATACCTATATCATATGGCATGAAACACAGCTTAATATTTTTTCTTATTCTCCATTAAAAAAAATTGTTAAATTAACATTAGCACAATATCAAAAATGCTTGTCAGGCGTTGGTGGTCGAGAGGTCAGCGCTGCAGCCTTACAAGCAGTTGTCCCAGGTTAGCGGGTTCGCTTCCCGGCCGATGCTATGACACATGAAAAAAAAATGCTTGAAAAGTCCAGCTTCAATATTTTATAACCGTTGTTTAAACTTCATTAAGAAACAATCTAAAATCGATCTTACTAAGCTGCAATCGCTGAGCTAATAATTAGCAATTGAATAAAATAAGTTTTTTTGTGATATGCTTTTAATAAAATGCTTAGTTATTGACAATGTGGATTTTACTAATTTACGTAGATTGCAATTATCTGAAGTTGCCGACTAATATGAAGAACACAGTTGTAACTGTATTTTCTTAGAACATAAAAAGACAAAAATGCCGTCTGTTAAACTTCTATGATATATGTATATAAACTTTGTGTGTGCACCTGCATACATATATATGTACGCATAATAAATTATCATTAGTAAAAATCAGAGCATTTCATTTTGAACATATTTTTAACTCTCTTATCGATATACATAGTCATTAATTAAAATTATATTTTAATAACTAATTATATATGCAATCCAACTTCGTGGGAAATTTTCTAAAAATAATGTAATTAACTTATATTTATCTATCTATACGCAAATATGACGTGCGTTCTATTCGCTTATGCTAATTTGCTGACAATTTTTCAAAACCTTTTCGCCCATTATCGGAGAACGTCTTGAAATATTCAATTTATTTTTAAATTTCAATTTATACTGTCTTCATAAATGTTTGCAGTCTTAAAAGATTTGATTAAATTAATCGTATACTTGATGGAATTCGATAACGATTACAAACTTAAGCTGTCAATCGCTTTACGTTTAAAGAGAGCCAACATTGTCTTAGTTACTGCCAAAGAAATATTTTTATTATCACGTTATGTTCACCCTTGAGCTATCAACTTCAACCAGTCTCTTAATTACTCCCCTCAGAGACTCTTTGGGCATTTATTGATAATATGCTATAGCATTAGAATAACAATATCTTGAAAAAAAAAATACCAATGTGAATTTAAATAATCACAAGGATTATTTACATTTATAAAAATTAAATCGCCAATTATTTGTTTTAAGAAATTTAAAATTATTTAAGTCATTAAATGTTTGGTTGTTTTTTTATCGATTACAACATTCGATTTCAATTCAAACAAATATATTATTAGAGATGACATTTGAACTGCAAGTTTTATCAAACCATCATAGACATTTAGTAATTTCTAAAGATTAGATATATAATCCCAAGTCAATTTATTTTTTTTTATAAAATATATTTTAAAAGAGAAAGATTTTATAAATTCCTGCATATCTAATAATTTTACGTAATCATTATGATAGAATAAATATGAACGAATCATGGCGATATATTACTACTGCCAAAACTATTTTTTCAGTAGCATTTTCGCAGAATAAGAAATCTAGCAAACGAAATTCAATTTTCCACAAACTCATCTGTCTTTCAACATTGAAAAGAGATTATGTAAAAAAAAAAAGTGTATTTTTTTTCATTAATCTTTCTCATCTTGCTTTGCCGAATCTGTTTTGCGTCATTACAGATTATTAATATTTTCCGAGAAAGGGGAAAGATATATTCCGCTACTTATATATAATTGCTTCAAAACTTGTATAGCAAACTTTAGTGGAAATATTTAAAAATATCATTACTGTATTTTTATAATTTTATGTTGAAAATGCGCATATATATTATCAATAATATTTTTCTGCCGAAGGGTGTTACGTGTAATGTTAGTAAACTAAGTTTAAACATTTAAAAGTCATTTTCCCAGACTAATATGTTTATTTGAATTGACAGTGCTCAAATGTTGATTTTTTTTTATTCATTATAATATTGTAATAAAAATAAAATCTAACTTTAAATGTAACTTAAAAGTTTATGATTGTATATAGGTTACGTGAATGTGTTTCAGTTGATGGAGTTGTTTAAATGCTCGCTATTTCAACCTAGGACTAACATCTTAATATAAACTGAGCACTGATTATATATATGGGAGATGATAATCTGGACCAACTGATGAGTGCTAGTTCAGCACGATATACATATATTAGTGATTATTTATCTTTTCTATACGTGTGTGGTCATGTGTCTGTGTTCAAATCCCCTATATTTTTATATATATGTAGACGGTAGATATGTCAATATAGTCATATAATCTTGTTTTGTTTAACAGGAAGGGTAATCCTACTTGTTATTTGATCAAAACATCTAGAAATATGGTTTATAAACATACTAAAATACAATATGATATGGGGAACTTTTACGTAAAATGTTTATTCGTTTTATACTTTACACCTATATGATCCCCCCCCCCCCATCAAATGGAATAATTAGGTTTGGAATAGATATGTCAAGCTTTTGTTTTTTCATCAGATCAAGCTAAAAACGGCACATATCTAAGCAGATAGTTTTTTGTCGGAAGGCAGATTAATAGTATTAGTGTAAATTTAATTAGTCCTATTTAATTTTTTTTTATCTTTATATTTTGGAATAGTTTATTAAATTCACGAAGTTATGCATTGCCAATCAGACTTTATACTCACAATAAAGTAGTACAAAGCATAATAAAGTAATCAAAGCTTTAGTGTAGACTTTATAAATAAATATAAAATTTAATGCCAGCATGCAAATTTGATTACCAAAGTATTTTATTAATGAGTAGATTGATGAAATCTAGCTGTAGTTTAAAACTTCACATTTTAAATCTCACAAGTTTTCTATTAACTTTTTGTTTTATTACTTCTTTTTTTTTCCCCCATAATTTCTGCTTTTATAAATTCTGAGATGCTATAAAAGTTGAAAATTTCCAAATATAATTTTAATTTTAAAAAAAGTCACTATAAAAGTAAGTCCTTATACTTAATTGCAGCTTCTGCATTATCAAGTGAATCATAGTTTAAATTAATAAATTAAAACAACTGATATAATTATAGAAATAAAGCAAATAGATATTTTTAATGAGAAAAGTATTATTTGCATATTGTAATGAAATGTAAATTTTGCTAAAGCTTAAAAGATTTACTTTTGATGTTACTTACAGCCACCCATCTGCAAATGGGTTGGGTATATTTATCCTAAAATAATAGAAAATTAACCAGGCTGTAAAATTTTACAAATTAAATAATATAGCTTGTCAAAAATTATTATCAGCTTTTACACTACTGCAATATCATAAAGAAAAGGAAGGACAACTTAAAAGCAGCCTTAATTGCCTATATCAAAAACAATAAATAAATAATCATATGTTTTGTTTTTGCTTTGGAGTTCATAAAGAGTTCTAATTGTGGAAGTTCCATAACTGGAATCAACCTGAGAACTCTTTTTCCTCATGTGTCATAGCATCAGCCAGGAAGCGAACCCGCTAATCTGGGACAACTGCTTGTAAAGCAACTGTTGCTGACCTCTCGACCACCGATGCTTGACAACTCTTTTACTCTAGAGTATGACATTCTATTACTGCATTAAACCATGCAAAGCGTCATTAAAAAGTATGACTAAAGTATAATTTTAATTATGTGGAGATATGATTATTATATGGATGTTTAACACATAGATCCAACTATTATATGAAAATCTTGAATTAAACCAAAAAGGAAAATAATCTAAAGGGATCTACTCTTATTCAAAAAAAAATTCATTCTGCAATCAATAGAGATTATTTATAATTCATTCACAAAGAAGTTATTATTAAATTGTGGTGATAATACTTTTTCCAAGCTTGAATAGCTCGAGCAAAGAAGAGTTAATCTATAAAAATTTATAGTCTATAAGGTAAATCTTGCTAAGAAGTTAAAAGAGTTATTTTAAGGGAGTTAAAAAATGTTTATGTATTTGTAAATTAAGTATATAACTCACACAGCTAAACTTATTAAATGTTTTTAAGTTGTGGAGATCTTCAACAAGGTCTTACATTTTTTTGGCAATACTAACTTTTTTTTTTAATTAGAATTTATTAGTCAATTAGATATACAAGACAAATACAATGTATTTTCATGATTATTAAGCTTTTCTATCTATGGATTGTCCTGTGTTTAAGCCTCCGGTGATGCCTGGTTTAGCTTGTGGCTGTGATGATATGTTCGTGATTGAGAGTTTTTGGATTTTTTAGGCGTGGAATATTCAGGTTTAGGCAACTGTTCCCATACAGGCTACTATTCTGTTTCATCTTAATTTTGCAGAATGTAGAGATTAAATGACAGTTATTATTTTTGAAGATTAATTGACATCATAATGACATATTAGTTTTCCAAGATGATTGCTGATCTACATAGAGTAGTGTATAAATTAAAATAACATATTTGACTTCATCCATCATGTTTCAGTACCCTGATAACTTATGAAAACCCAAAGCCCTAATGCATGAGGTGCTTAACTATTGTTAATAGTCAAATGCAAAAATTAGTGATGATTTGCAAAGCTCCGCACTGCTATTAAAATGACCTGTGAGAGACTCTGTAAGAGATTCGATGTAGAATGTATGAGTGAAAATCAGAGTAACACTTGAAATCAAATGTTCAAATATGGTTTGTTAATATTCACTGTTGGGCAAATAATGTATTAAATAAAATCTATGTCTTACAACACAATCACTGAACCGCAATGTATAACATTATTACTAATAAATTGAACAAGATATTCGATTCAGGTAACAATCTCCATAGCACCCTTCTCCCAGCCCCAACCCACATAGGGACTAGGATTTAGGCCCCCAGGGACCCTCCTTGCAACCACATACTCTCATTCAGTCAGCAAAGTTGAGTTAAATCTAAATTTTCCTTCAAAATTGAATTTTCCAATAGACTTCTCTAGAAACATATTTGTTAAATTTAATGCTAATTTTGGTGTTGAGCATTTTAAATAGAATAACATTTTGAGAGACAATTTAAAAAATCCGATAGAGGATGTAAGGGTGAAAGTTTGATGAAACACTTGAAAATGATATTTAAATCCAGTCAAAAACTAATCACCATTGGCCAAGGTATTCCTTGAATTTGATAAAATCTCTGGTTTGTAATGCAAGTAATCAAACCGCCATGAATAATAATTATTCTTGTTAACAAATGAATGAGCTATCCAATTTTTGTTAACGATTCCCATAGTGCCCTTCTTCCAGATTTGGACCATAAAAGAACTAGGATTTAGGCTTCCAGGAACCCTCCCAACAATCAGACACTCTCATCCAGTCAGCAAAGTTGAGTTAAATCAAAATACCTCTTGAAAATTAAATTTTTCCATAAAATTCTCTAGAAATTTGAATGGCTGCCATTTACTTCTAATAGAGTTATAAAGAAAGTTGTTATCATTCTTAGTTGCTATCAGTTGGTGCCATAATTCTTATGTGAAAAGAGACCTAAGAGGTAACTCTTGTCAATTGGAATCAGTTTAGGGAAATGTCATTCCCTAAACTATAACTAAGGTAACTAAAATGGGGAGTCAGTAACAGAGTGAACTGGAATACTTGACTCCCTCTAGTGAACTGAATACTAACTTTGAGGGACCTTCTGTATATGTAAATCAATTACTCACTGGTTTTATCAATATATTAAGATAAAAAAGATTCATATTTTAAAAAATGTTAAAATCTTAACAAGAGCTCAAGTTTTTAATCAATTTACTAAAAATGAAGACTTATTCATGTACTTTTTAAAATAGAAATATACAGAAATGGTAGTTTTTAAAATCGAATTTAAAATGTTTGATGAAAAGTTATAAGCAAAATGTAAAAGATGCTTTAAATATAGAAAAGGTCTCCCCAATAGCTCTCTGTTTAAAGGATGAGCGTTTTATTTAGTTTTTTATTCTTGATTTACACTCTAGATAAAAGTAACTGGAAATTTTCATTGAGTAGTAATTGATTTATTAATGGAATTGACTATGCAATAGTTTCCTACAAAAATCCTAGATTAATGGGCATGGCAGTTGAATATATCACCCATTTTATCAGAGGTTCTTAAGAAACAATGTATACACATACACAAATGCCAAGAACTGTTTCTAATATTTTTTACTTGAAAGAAAAAAATTAAAAACTTTAAAAGAAACATTTTTAATTTTTTTCAGGCTTATAAGTGCGTCTCTCATTTCAGTTTCAACAACCATTTGTCTGCACAAAGAATAAGATCACTCTCTTTCACTATCTTTAAGTATTTTGCAAACAACTTTCTCTCCTCAAGTGAGTGAGATGTGTCAAATTTCTTAATCTTCAGATTTATGTTGAGGGCTCAATACTTTTCACCCCCTATTCCCATGCAAAGTAGACACTAGATTCTAACTATTTTCAATACCTTATAGAAGAAAAAGCACTATTGCACTCTAACTACATATTTTCAAAATTTTATTTTAATTTTTATCAACGCATTCTTCATCTCAACTCCACTATATCACAATCATCTACTAATGCAGAGAATGAAACTAAACCACTCTCAAAAATTTGTGTTTGTAGTTTTAGAAAAAATATGAGATGATGGAAAACATTTATTCTTAGAAACCATATATAATATATGTAACAGCATAACTGTATATAAGGATTTAATAATAGCAATATAAATAATTTTCATGTATTCTCTTACAAATTTTAAATGATGCATTAATAGATTATGGATTATTGTTATAATAAATTTTTTGTAAACTTAGTAATTTAAAAATTATTATAAATTTCATTACATATATATCTTGTAACTTATGAAAAGTGATAAACGATGAGAGAGGCTTGAGGCCTCAAATTATAACTGTACAATACTGAGAAAGCTGACTCTTCAAATGCCCCACAGATTTGAGTGGCAAATTGTAATTGTACAAAAGGGGGCTTTGATATTTATATACTAAATTGTAACAGCAAATAATATGAATAATACAGTAACTCTTGTATATCATATTGTATAAAGTGGATAATTCAAAATTTCAATAATAAAGAAAAGGATAAATCAATCTTATTATTTCTAAGTTATAAATCTAACTTCAAAATTACTATTAGAAATATATTAATGAGGTTCAAAATTACTTGTTAAATATCATTCAGAAACAAAGGGAAGATTTTATTGAATCTGGATTATATTTGAAAAATATATAATTTATTTTAATATCTTAATCTTTTAACATTCAGTACTGTGGCAGTTTGTTAAAGTTTAAACAAGTAAGCAAAATAATGTTTCAATATTTTCAGATGAAAAATGAATAAATTAATAAGACCAAGCATTTTACTAAGATCCACAAATGTAGATAAGTGATGTACCCTTAAAGGGAAAAAAAATCAAATCAATCTTTTAAGTAAAATAATTAGTTCATATTTTATTTATAAATATGTGTTATTCTTGCTATTAAAAAGTGAGATTGCCTTGACAGCAGCGAGAAATATTGATTATTTTTATTGTGAATGTTTAGATGGTTACTGGTTGGTATCTAATTACATCATTATCCCATTTAGCTTTAAGCGCTATTTCACTTAGTATTTCTAAATAATGCATGAGCAATTTAAAAGTATTGCAGTTTGTAATGTTATAATTGATTATTTATTAGTCTGCATTACAGTGACATGTTTATTTCACGTTTAAAGAGATTTATTTAAACTTCATTGTATCAATATTTTATTCTCTGTGGTCAAGTTGCAATCTTTAAGTGTCCATATATATTCAATGGACCATTAGTAAGAGTGGATTTCCATTCTTGCTATTAAAAGGTGAGAAGATTGCCTTGACAGCAGTGAGAAATATTGATTATTATGTTTACTGTGAATGTTTAGATGGTTACTGGTTGGTATCTAATTAAATATGTGTTAGGATGACAATAAAACAAAATAGTATCAATAATAGTCATTTCATCACCCAGGCTTTTTAATCAATCTACACTATTCATATGTTTGTATAGGATGTATTTTATATTTTATAGATAAAGACAATTTCAGATATATCATCCAATAATATATGATAATAATAATTTAGCTTAATATTGACCAAATAATTAAAAAACCAGAAATTCATTCTTTGGTGAATAAAGCTAATTCTTCGACTCACCAAAAGCCTCTTCAGATCAATATGCATGTGTTCCTTTAAGCTATATCTTCGTAATAAAAACTAAGTATGAACTATGCCGGAATGTTTATCCCTTTTATTCAGTGACAAAACATTATTTTAAATACAACAAGAGCATCACTAGATGTTTATACAATGCTTATCTTCATGACATTTAATAGGGATTCAGTAACTAATCGCTATAACAATTCTAAAAAATATCCTTTCATAGTAAACATTGGAAAATAACTTTTTAGGTTTCCATATTATTCTTACTCAAAAAGAAATATATAAATATTATAAAAGCAAGTTTATGTCTTGAATGCATTTCTTGATCAGAAGAATTATTATAAGTCTTGCATACCTGAAAAATACATACATGGCTAATAATGAAAGAATTTAATAACTTAAATAATCTTTATCCAAATATATTCTGTTATAGACTTAATTCAGTACATCAATGTTATATAATGAATATATGTATGCGCTAGGAATCTTATGATCTAATCGTAACAAAAATTGATATCTGTTATTTCAATTACAGTTTTTCCAAAGATAAATACTAAAGAAAAAGAATACAGAGCAATATCTATGTATATACATGGTAGTTAAAATATGAATTATACCCATTTGACCTTTATTTTCTTTTTGTAATTAAGAACAAAAATAATAATTCCAAGAGTCTCTGCTTCAGTCTTCAAGCTTGGATAATTGTGGTTATGGCAGTTAACAATAATTTTAATTGCAGGATTTTGTAGACAGGATGGACTGGAAGAATTTATTAGAAGTTTTGGAAATGCCTTTTTAAATCATGTTAATTCTCTTCTTCACAGGTATGGATAGATAGTTGTTTAATGCAATTTTTCTTTTATATATGCATCTTTATGATATTGGTATTCCTTCTTTTCTTCATAAATTCTTTAGTCTCAGTAGAAATTTTATTGGTCAATTGCTGCTTTTTTCTACCAGCTATCTTTGTTGCAGTTTTTAAAAGTGTATCAGTTATTTTCATATTAATTTCATTCAAATCTGAATCATGTTCAAAATCTACTAATACTTGAAACCGATTTGTAAGTTCTAATTTAAATTCATTAGAATGTTTCTGAAGATTAGGAATATCAACTATAAATATTGTTTTTCTTAATAATTTTTGTCTCTCTAGTTTTGCATTAACATGTATCTTACATCTTACTAATTGGTAATCAAAAGAAAAGAAGGAATATGAGGATATACAATAATGATGCATTAAAAAAGATTGAATATCTCGAATTTTGTAAAATGATGCGGAAAAGAGTTGAAAATGATATAAGAAAGTATAATTGTGAACTAGCAAGGAAAGCTGTAGAAGATAATAAAAGTCTAAAGAATGTAAAACAACATTTTGGTATTGGTAAAAAATTTATATCTGCAATAAGAAAAAATGATGGCATTATTACTAAAAAGAGAGATGACATCATGAAATGTGTAGAAGACTTCTATCAAGAATTATATAGTAATAAAGAACAAGTGCCTCCTATACCTATTATATCTTCTGAATTGTCCAGAATTTTGAATGAAGAAGTGAGACATGCAATTAAATTTATGAAGAAAGGGAAGGTTCCAGGTAATGATGGAATTATAATTGATATATTAAAAGAAGCAGGTGAAGAAATAGAATTTTTTTTAGCAAAGTTATATACCAAATGTCTAAATGATAAAGATGTACCAGATGATTGAAAGAATGCAATATTAATATTAATATTTAAAAAAGGTAATAAAGAAGATATTAGAAATTACAGACATAGCTATCAGTCTTTTATCAGTTTTATACAAAAATTTCATCTACTGAAAACACTGGATTTCCACCAACCAAGAGAACATGCTGGATTTAAAAGTGGTTTTAGTATACGATCACATCCAGGTATTGAGAGAAATTTTAGAAAGGACAAATGAATATAAGTTGCCATTATGCTTAGGATTTGTAGACTATGAAAAGGCATTTGATAATGTAAGCATCTCTTCAGTGATTAAAGCATTGGATCGTCAAGGTGTAGATCCAGGATATTGTCATATTTTAAAGAATATTTATAGAAATGCAACAACAATTAGATTACATAATGATAGTAGGGAAATCAACATTGAAAAGGGTGTAAGACAGGGTGACTCCATATCTCCAAAACTTTTTACAGCAGTGCTGCAAGAAGTATTTTGTAGATTAAAATGGGAAAATAAAGGAGTGAAAGTAAATGGAGATTATTTAAGTCATTTAGATTTTGCAGATGATGTAGTTGTTTTTGCAAATAATGCTTTAGAGCTACAGGAAATGTTGCAGGAGTTATCAGATGAAAGTAGGACTAAAGATAAATGTTAAAAAGACTAAAGTAATGTCTTAATGTTTTGTTTTTTTTTAAATGTCATAGCATCATCCGGGATGCGAACCTGCAACCCGGGCAACTGCCTGCAAGTGCAAGGCAGTCACGCTGACCTCTCCACCACCAATGCAAGACAAAGTATTGTTTAATCGATTTTCTCAAAATATGAAAATAAAGATTGATTATGATGAGTTAGAAGAAGTTAACAGTTACAAATACCTTGGTCAGATTATTAATACAAATGGAAATATAATTGATGAAATTAATCATAGAATTAAACTTGTTTGGAGTGCTTTTGGCAGAAATAACTTGATACTAAAAGGAAATATACCTATGTGTTTGAATAGGAAGGTTTTTAATAAATGTGTTTTGTCAGTTCTTACTTATGGATCTGTGACTTGGACTTAATAGAAGAGCAATACAGAGACTTCCGACCACTCAAAGAAGTATGGAGAGATGCATGTTTGAAGTAACAAGAAGGGATCGAAAACTCAATGTATGAGTAAGAAAACAAACAGGTGTTACTGACCTCATTGAAAAAATTAAAAGACTGAAGTGGAGTTGGGCTGGACATATTGCTAGAAGAGATGATAACAGATGGACAATTAAAATTTTCAACTGGATTCCAAGAGATTGTAAAAGACCCAGAAAGAGACCCACATGTGAGATGGATGGATGAAATAAGAAAGTGTGTAGGGGTGATATGGAGAAGAGAAGCTAAAATAGGAAAAGATGGATTGAACTTGAAGAGACCTTCATCCTGCAGTGGATTGATAATGTTTGATAATGATGATGATGATGATACTGGTATCCGACTAATGTAATTTACTAGATAACAACAAGGAGGAGCAAAACCTCAGATAGTTAGGTTGTTTATGCATGCATCTGCATAGTTGTATGAACGATAAATGAACTTTCTTTTAAGTAAACAAAATTAACAAAGACAATTTTGTTAAATTAGCTAGAAGTCAATCTAGAGTAATATTAGTAACAATAACAATGTCCATGATTCCTCCTTGCATTTTTCCTATTATATAAGCAATTTCCATAATATTTTTAAAATATCCAATTTCACAAATCAAGGACTATCAAACTTTAATTGTTAGCCATTAGATCCAGACATATATTGAATGATATTCCTTTCAATTTTATTTTTGAACAGCTTAGTGTTCAATTAGTGATATTGAATATTTTTTAAAAAAGATAATAATGCTAATAATTTTAAAATAAAAAATATTTTAAAAATATTTATACATAAATAAAAAAAATATAAATTACATATCCATTTTCCATTTTTTTTACAAACAAATATATACGTGCACCTTTAAATAATTTTCTTATTAATATCCTTTACAATATATATTTCCAGTAATTTATTTATCTTTTCTTTTCTTTATTATTAACATTGCCTTCTCACCAACTTAAACAAAATATCAACTATAATAATAATAAGAAGTAGAATAATAATAATAATAATAATAATAATAATAATAATAATAATAATAATAATAATAATTATTATTATTGTTGTTGTTGTTGTTGTTTATTTATTATTAATTAAACAATGCATATAAGAAAAAGAAATACTCCAAACAAGATAAACTTGTGCTAGGAGTCTTTCTTAAATTATTAATTACAAACCAAAAACAAAAACGCCAAAACAATAATAATAATAATAATAATAATAATAATAATAATAATAATAATAATAATAATAATAATAATAATAATAATAATAATAATAATAATAATAATAATAATAATAATAATAATAATAATAATAATAATAATAATAATAATAATAATAATAATAATAATAATAATAATAAAATACATTACTATACTATAAATACTAAAACAAGTAAACCAAAACAAATAATATAAAAATAAATACAACCAAAGAGATATACATATTAAATAAAATATATACATATTAATTAATCAATATGTTACACATGAGACAACAAAAATTTTAAATATTTTTTAAAAATATAAAAAGATAAATTATCACCATCAATTAAACAGTCAATAACAAAAGAAAGAGCATTAGTCCATTGTAACTAAATTGCCTACGACTGCTTTCTAAAGAAAAATCTGGAACCACCAGTTGAAATTTCCAAGCGAGTACCTATAATTGATACTTTACGACAGTAAAAACAATGATAATATATATCAAAGACAATTCTAAACTTATATAGTTTAGAAACAGATAACACACCAGAATTGACATATATATCTCGCACAGAGGTCAATCTAGGTCTACCAAAAATAATATGCATTGTATAATTTTGCAAAGTATATAATTGAGTATTGAATAATCAGTAGAGTCACCCCAAATGGAAATATTATAACATAATATACTCTGATAACAAGCAAAATACGTAGTCATCAAAGTAGATCTAGATATGAATTTCATCAGATAATAAAATAAATAATTACTTTTACATAATCGAAAACATAAGTAGACAATGTGCTTAGACCAAGATAACCTTGAATTTAATATAGATGCCTACCCTTATTTAATGATAATGTCACATTATGTACATGATTATAAATAGCATCTAAAGTACTCTTTCCAGCAACAAGGCCAAACTGATACACAGAAATCACTTTATGAACATTCAAAAATGATATCATCTTATCCTTAATTTCCATCTCAAATAATTTAGCAACAACAGATATTATAAAAATAGGTCTATAATTGCTAATAATCAATGGATCCCTTTTTTAAAAAAATGAGTGTAATAACCCCTACCTTCAAACATTCAGCAAATACACCAGAAGATAAAGATAGGTTAAACAAGTAAACTAATACAGGTATAAAAGTTAATTTATTATCTTTCACAATTTGATGCCAAGCCTTCCTTTTATCTATAGACATAGTCTGTATGTGTTTTCCGATAATGTTGAACATGTATAATGCATATTGCAATTACAACCATGACGGGAAATATAATTGCCATTTTTTTTGCAATAAATTATCACAATTACCACACATATCCATGTTAAATATATCAAGTTACTTTAGAAAATAAAAAATAGGCAACAATAAAAATAATAAATCATATAATAATTAATAAAATTAGCTAAAATAGTAATTATAGTAAAAAATGAACGTCCATTCAGCACTTAAGCTTCACAGTTGTTAGTAATAATAATATTAATAATACCAACCAAACATCACATTATCACCATCTCCTATGCTAGCACATAATAGGGATTTTATGCACAAGCCTTCTGGCATCCATTGATTACTCTGTCTGGCACAGGGTGGCACTACTGAATGGAGAGTTTTGCCTTGTTTAATATTAATAATACTTTATATAAGGGACTTGAATTCAGACTGTCAAGCTCCCTTTAGCTATCTGCTCCATCTCATACAACTAAAACACATGATCACTTTCATGTGAAAAACATAAATGATCTCCAGTATATGTATTTCATGTTGAACCAGCACTCATCCATTGGTCCAGATCATCATCTCCCACACACATATATAATCAATGCTCAATAGAGCACATGCTCAGCATTACATTAGGTTGAGAAGTTTCTGCAGCTAATAAAAATTTATATCGTATTTTCCCCACCACAATTTGCCAATGGGAAAAAAAGGCAAGAAGTCCCATGAGGATAAGGTGAGTGCATTAAAAGATAAGGATAATAAGGAGGGAGTTCAATCTGTATATACTCGCCAGAACAAAAAAGTCAATGACAGAAAATGGTGGCTCAAACATTCAGCAGCTTTCTACTAATGCTAATGAGATTAAGCTAAAATTAAGACAAGTAATTAGTAACCCTGAATTTAATACTTCCCAAAATGGTGTAGATATAAAAATAAATCCTAAAAAATCAAGATATGCTACCTCGTCCACAATTGAGTGTGGTGGTCTCTCAGAGTTTACAAACTTAAATGGTAATGGTGAAGCTTGCCAATGCACTGATTGGAATGTCCTCTGTAGGCACACAAAAAAAAGAAAAATTGATAACCATAACGAAAATTTTCAACCACAAACTTTGATTAATGAAAATCAACCTAACAGCCAGTATGATGCCAGCAATAACACAAAGTTATTAGATGATAAAATTGAATCAAATAAATCAACTGAAAATATTAACAAACCGATGCAATTCACAGAACTGAATGATAAATTATCACATGCTCACCTGTTAGTGTGACTACCCTCAAAAACGTTCATAAAGTTAAACTCATATTGGAAAAATTTTTTATTAACTGCATGTCCCCTAATACCTCCATTTTTAGTTTGATTTAATAATCAATGCTCAGTTTATATTAATGTAGAAAATCTTCAAACTTTAATGAACAGGCTTCAACTCTTCAACCATCCATACTATTGAAAATCTGATGATGGAATGCTCAAATCCCTTGTTGTTGCTGATATTATTGTCATACCCATGTTGAATTTTAGTCACACTGATGCCTCATGTATAGGACATTATCTATTTAAATACACAGAGAAGGGACAGGCATGATACAGGCTGAATCTGTAATATTTGATTGAATCCAAGTATAATTTAAGTACTTGGATTCTGTGTTCAAGACCTTTATGTAATTACAACTAAAACTCCAAGTATATAAATTATACTTGTATTCAATCAAATATTACAGATTCAGTCTGTATCTTGCCCATCCCTCTTCTGTGTATTAAATTGGATAAGATCTTATACATGAGGGGTCAGAGTGACTTAAAGTCAAAATGGGCATGACAATAAAATTGGCATCAACAAGGGATTTTGGCATTCCATAATCAGATGTTCAATGGTATGGATGGCTAAAGAAATGGAGGATGGAGTAGATTGAACTCCATCCATTAAAGTTTGATGATTTGTTATCTTAATATAAATCAAGCACTGATTATATTGTAACGGAATAAGGAAAGAAAAAACGTATGAATTTGTAGGATGCTTGCTTGATCACTTACTTCGACAATTATTAGAATTTTTTGCATGCATCTAGCCAATATAGTCAAAGAACTCATATTATAAGTATTATTTTTATGACTATGTGTACCTGTAAGTTGTAGGGAAAAAATTAATTTAGTGTGTAAGATTTTATTCAAGCAAGATATATGTTTGTTTGCACTTATAGAACTGTTTTTTTTCTATTTGTGTAACAGATAGAAAAAATATATATTTGAGCTTTATTAATAATAAAAAAAGACAATTAACAACAACAATAATAACAACAACAAAATGTTAAGTTAAAAAGTCAAAAAAGAGAAAACTAAGTTTTTAATACATAAAATGTTAATCCTTTCAAATAAACTATTAATAATGCTAATAAATTTATATTTATCATTACATGTAACTTGTAATATATATATATATAATATTTAATATTTCCACAGTTATATAATGTAAATAAAGTATTCTTTTGGATTAAACATTGGGAATTTAAACAAAATAGTACTCAGTGTTAATCCAAAAAATACTTTATATATATTAATAATAATAATAATAATAATTATTATTATTATTATTATTATTATTATTATTATTATTATTATTATTATTATTATTATTATTATTATTATTATTATTATTATTATTATTATTATTATTATTATTATTATTATTATTATTATTATTATTATTATTATTATTGTTGTTGTTGTTGTTGTTGTTGTTGTTGTTATTATTATTATTATTATTAAGTTTCAACAATAGTAAAATTTATTGATCCTTTTAGTTACATAGTATTACAATGCCATAGCAAGATATATGTTGAATCTTATTATTGTCAGTTCAATTTCAAGTGCTATAATATTCTTTTTTTTTAAAGGTACATATCTATACAGGTAATTTTACATGATTCTATCCACTTTAGAAATGTTAATTAATCAC
Source organism: Epiperipatus broadwayi (assembly GCA_028023455.1). Lineage (NCBI taxonomy): Eukaryota > Metazoa > Onychophora > Udeonychophora > Euonychophora > Peripatidae > Epiperipatus > Epiperipatus broadwayi. The sequence goes on along the minus strand of JAQFVV010006223.1, from coordinate 9,096,818 downwards.
ATTATTGTCCAATAGGAGCACAATCTGGACCATGCTTTATAACTTTGCAGTTTGTCTGAGCAGGGACCAAGTAGCTGCACAAATATCCGGGCTGGTGATCTGCTTGTCTCTAACTTGAATTTTATTCATTTTCAAATGTGGCTGGATACCTTCTGGAGTTATTACCCAATATGAACACACACCTAGTGCACCAAAGTGCATATAAGACAAATGTTGAGGCCCTTATGGCTGGTACAGACCTCCCTTTGTAATTTGACATAATTTGCATCATTGTAGTATTTTTTTTCTGTATTTGCCCTGCAGAATGCATCTAGTCTGCTCCAAGGCCTTGCAGTTGAAAATTATATGCTGTAAAGTCTCCTCAGCCATTATTATTATTATTATTATTATTATTATTATTATTATTATTATTATTATTATTATTATTATTATTATTATTATTATTATTATTATTATTATTATTATTATTATTATTATTATTATTATTATCATTATTATCATCATCATCATCATCATCATTATTATTATTATTATTATATTCTACTGATACCTCTTCTTCTCACAATTTTCTAATAGCAAATCATTAGTTAGGCTGTCTAGCAAAGAATATTACTTAAAACATAATATTTTAGACGAAATTCAAATAAATTTTGTAAAAGAAATTTTACTAATTATTCTTCTAAATTTAGATAAAATATTTAAAGTTGTAATTATAAATTTATTAAACGCACATTGATTACGTAAGTAATATTTACTGAGGCTATAACCTCGATAATATGCATATAAAATGCGATAGTAGGGACCTCTACAGGTGTTTTAACCACAAGCTTATGCTATAAATATTTCTAAAGTCTGTTTTCTTATAGAACTCCTAATAATAATAAATTCTTCTATTAAGGATGTTAAATGTTATAAATGTTTGATATCAAATATAATAGTAGAATTTAAATATACTAATATGAAGAGATTTCTGAAAAACACATTTCAGGTTAAAGACATGTGTAATAAGATTAACATGTTTAACTTCAATGCTAATAGTGTTTTTGTCCCAAAATATAATAAGCATTGGGAATTTATTTCTAGTCACTTATTGCTTTGTGGTTATACATTAAAAAAATTTTATGGTTTATCGGCCAGTTCATTAATACTTCCTAATTAACTTTATTTCCCAATATTATCCATTTTTAATATTATTTTTTCTTAATTATTATTTATTATCCTATATTTTTTGTTATCATGTATGGATTTTTTTGTTATTATATAAACAATTGCAGAATGAGAACTAAAACTGCAGAAATTAAGCAGTTCTTCAGTTCTGAAAATATTATTTTTTATCTTAGAAACACACTTTCTCATTACATTTTTGATATTTTTATGAACAAAAGGTATAATGAACTTTGAACAGATAGACTTCCGATGTTGCTTCCAGAGGTGGAGGCACTTTACACATACATGTATTCCTATTTCATTATTATTTTGTGAAGATATTTGGTGTAAAATATATTTGGAAAATAATGTTAAATTTTTGGGGGGCAATGTCTACATAATACCAACATTATTCTTTTTATAATTTAATAAATTACTTTGTGTTATTGAAAGAATTTTTAACCAGATTCAAATCATATATTGTTATTACTGGTGGTTTTAATATTTCTTATATATAATCAGGTAATACTGTCAAGATTCCATCTCATTTTCACTTAAAGCATTGTGAATGATTCTGTTTTGTAATTTGTTAAATCTAAAACAATTTAATCCCCAACTTATTTCAATAACCATACATTAGATTATATTCTTAGCAATTTTTTTATAATTGAATGTTTAACTATTTCTTTTCCTTTTTCTGTTGATTTTCATCATTTTCCATTAAAATTTTATATTAATATTTAATGTAATAGGAATTGTCTTTTCAGAACTATTACAAAAAACGACAAAAAAAAAAATTGGAACTTTGCTTACAATTGTCTAATTTTAACTGGAAAAATTTGTATTTTTTTCTCAGATGTAAATTACTATATAAAGTTTTCTGAACAATCATTTAATGAACTAATTAACAAATTTTTTCCTAAAATTTTAGTATTTTTTAAAATCCAAATTTTTCAAATAATATTTTTTTCTACTTTTTAGATATATCTTTTACTAATATAAATTAAAAATTTTTTTTTTTAATTATTACAAATTGTCATCATTTAAAATGTTAAAATATTTTATGTTAATCATATATTTATCTTGATCTGAAAGATACATTGCTATTTTTTTTAACTTTTCCAAAGCTTTCTATAAAAATATTTAACAGAAATTTATTATTAATGAAAACTTTTAAAACATTTCAAACTGATAAACATTTTTTGTGATAGTGATTAAGCTAGATAGAAAAGTATAATAAGTGTGGAACATATTCTAATGCTAGCTATATAAGCATTAATGTTAGACAGCAGTTCCAACCAGAAATTCATATTAGCTTTTGACTATTTATCTTCATCAGTGAAAAAGTTCTGAAATTGTACAAATCTTTTCAGTAGCATCTCTTTAATTTTTATACTCTTCAAGCTAATAACAAATATCAGCAATCTAAAATTTCAAACACATGCCAATTTGTTAACATAAGAGTCATAGATCACATGACCCTATCTCTTAAGCTTGTAAGTTATAAAAAAGATTGCCAATTCCTCAACAAGCTTTGTGATAAATGTTTAGCCAGAGCCAGCACTTAAAATATCTCTGTCAGGACCCCCCCAAACCCTGACCATGGTTTCATGCTTTGGCACTCCTCAGAGAGGTGTGCCAGGGTAGGTTCAGACAAAACCCTGACCATGGTTTCATGCTTTGGCACTCCTCAGAGAGATGCCAGGGTAGGTTCAGACACTAGATCTAGTGTCTGAACCTACCATTGAACCTCTCTGAGGAGTGTCAAAGGACAAAACCATGGTCAGGGTTTGTGGGGGGTCCTGACAGAGATATTTTAAGTGCTGGCTCTGGCTAAGCATTTATCACAAAGCTTGTTGAGGAATTGGCAATCCTCATTGTTCATGCCAATTTGCTTTTATATTTATGGAAGTTTGGTACTTAGATATATAAATGACTTGAAAAAAAAGTTGGCTTGTTTATTTCAATTAATCATTATGCTAACATGTTTTTGATAGTCTCTAGTGGTTGTTTGTTAAATTTTCAGCTTTTTATTTTACTGAATAAAACCTTATTTTGCATTATATTTTTATAATTTTCAAATTATTTCTTAAAAATATAAGCTAAAGAATAAAATAAATGCAAACATAACTTGAAATATGTAATCAGAATAATAGCTTTTGTTATTTCATGATTGCAATAAAGTATATTTAAAATGAAATTGAATTTATTTGATGTTTATTTTCAACACCCAAATGAATATTTGTCAAGAATATACAAACCAATAAAATTATGTTTTAAAATTTAAAATTCCACTTATAATTATTTTTAAGAGACAAAAAAATAGCAGCTATGATAATTGTAGAGGTATTATTTTTTCAGCCAATAGAAACTTTCTCCTTTATATTATTACATTTTTCTTAACTAGTGTTTTTTAAAAAACAAATATTTTCTAATAAAATCTGAGTCTTATCACCATATTTTTGTCAAAAAATAAATATTTCACAAATATTTTGCAAAAATAATCATAAATATATAACTTTTATTTTCATGATTTAAATAATAATCTCTTGCAAGTGCAATGACTATTTCAAAACAAAGAAACTACAAACATTTTGTATTAGGTTTACCATACAATACTAAAATCTAGAATTTTTTTAAGATAATAAATCAACCTATATACATACACATTAGTGACAGATTTTATCATTAAATAAATGCAAAATTGACAGGCAAAGTACTACAAATAACTGCAAGAGTGTGAATTTATGTTGAGTGACTAAAGCTTCATCATTCTGCGCTAAAAAATACTGTAAACAGGAAAGCAGTTTAAGGACCGAAAGCATTCAAATCACTAACTTGAAATTTGTTTAATTAACATCTTCTAAATAAATATGTGATATCTATTCCTTCTGAGCCAATAATCAGAAACTAGTCCAGATATCTAATTGGTACTATAATTATAAATTAACAGGGAAAGTTACAGAAGAGAATAAAAATCTCAAAAATGTAAAACAATATATTGGTATTGATAAGAAACTTATCTCTACAATAAAAAGAAAAGGTGGAACTATTACTAAAAAGAGAGATGCCATCATAAAACTTGGAAAAATTCTATAAAATATTATATAATAAAGAAACACAAGAAAACAATTACTACATCTTTTGCATTGTCCAGCAATTTAAATGAAGAAATGAGACATGCAATTAAATTTTTAAAAAATTAAAAGCTCCAGGAAATGATGAAATTGTAATAAATATTTCAAAAGAAGTAGGTGAAGAAATAGAAAAATTATTGGCAAAGTTATATACCAAAAATATAAATGATAAAGATGTACAAGATGACTGGAAGAGTGCATTAGTAATATTGATATTTAAGAAAGGTGATAACAAAGATATTAGAAATTACAGACTTATTTTCTTCTATCAATTCTATAGATAATATTTATCAAAATAATTATAACTCATCTATCACAATGTTTGGATTCAAACCAACCAAAACATCAAGGTAGATTTAAAAATAATTTTAACACAGTGGATAACATTTGAATATTGTGAGAAGTTATAGAAAAAAATAAATGAATCATCAAGACATAAAACCAGGATATTGTCATCTTCTGAATAATATTTATCAAAATTCAACTGCAATGATTGTATTACATGGTGATACTAATATTAACATTGATTAAGATTTTCAACAGGATGATTCCATGTCTTTAAAACTTTTTATAACACTTTTACAAGAAATGTTATATAGATTAAAATTGGAATCTAAGGGAGTAAAAGTAAATGGAGGTTATTTAAGTCATTTAGATTTTGTAGATGATATGTCCATTTTTGTAAATAATGTTTCACAGCTTCAGAAAATATTGTTAGAGTCATAAAAAAATAGAAAAGATTAGAAATAAATGCCAAAAAGATTAAAGTAATATTCAATGCAATTTCTCAAAAAAAAATTGATAATCATGTATTAAAAGAAATTACCAACTATAAATACCTTAATCAGATTATTAATAGTCATGTAAATAATAATGAAAAAAATCAGAATTAAACTTGGATGGAATGCTTTTAACAGAAATAACTTAAAGGAAGATTTTAATAGATGTGTTTTTACCAATTCTTACTTACGTAATTGAGTCTTGAATACTTAACAGAAGAAAAATACAGAAATTTCAGATCACTCACTGAAATAAAGAAAGATATATATTAGGAGAAATAAGAAGGGATTGAAAATGAAAGAAAACAAATGGACCAGTATCATTAAAACAATTAAGAAACTGATACAGAACTGGATTGAACATATTGTTAACAGAGATGTTAATAAATAGACAGTTAAAGTCTTAAACTGGATCTGAAGAAATTTAAAAGAACTGGAAAGAGACTATGTGTGAGATTGATTGATGAAATAAGGAAGTGTGCTTGTGTGATGTGGATAAGAGAGGTAGAAATCAAAGAAACTGGATTAAACTTGGGGGAGAGACCTTTAATGGTTGGATAATATTTGAAAATGATGACGATGAAAATATCACACAATATCTGTTAATCACTTAAATAGTTATATAAATAGATCTTAAGACGGAATAGTTTGTTGTTAGAAAATAAATAAATAAATAATAGATTATTTTTTAATAAATGTTCATTTTTATATAAAGATACAGAAAATTCTTCTTTAATGCAATATGATTAACTTTCATTTATATCATCTACAATGGTAAATTGTTTACTATTATTTATAACTAGCAAATATTATTTATTTTTAATTTTTTTTTTTACATCTTCCTTTATTTAATCTAAAGTTAGCAATGTGATAATCAATCGCATTACTTCTTTTCAATATTTTGCTTTTCATTTATGTTTGGCTACTTTATATTTCATTTTGTTAATTCAACTAAAAATTCATGCTAAAAAAATTTCAAAATTAAAAAAAAAAAAAGAAAATTATTTGTTTTTTGTTTTTTTTTATAATTTTCACTTTTAAATATCACTAACTGTAAGCGATAAATTTTAAACTATGCTTTATTAATTAATTGGCACTATATTGAGAACGTATAAAATAATAAAAGATATGAGAATTTATTTTATCATATACTAAGAAAGATATGTTTATATAATTATAAAACATTTTATTTTTTTCTAAGTTTTATTATAATAAAGAAACAAATTTAATTATCTCCAATACATTTGTTTTAAAATAAGTTTATTAAACATAGTAACATAGTAATATACAGTTAAACTTTATAAAAATTTACATAGCATTCAGAATGAAACTTGAAAAAGTCAATGCAGAGAAAAGGGTATCTTAATAAGATTAAGAGGAAAATAAAACTTTTACCCAAGTATCATCATGTAGACTCACAGGCGAAAGCAGAGAGTCTCGCTGCTTGACTTGGTCAAGAAGCTTAATAAAGACACTTAGAGCCAAGTCCTGAGAATGACCAAAGATGAGCCTGTAATGTGTCAAGAGAAAATGTTATAAAGATAGATAATCTTATTGCTGAAAACGATCTCTTCTTAAGAGTATTAGAAACAGAAAGAGCACCACTAAGATCCAGAGAGACATTCGCTACAATAAAGTCCCTAATCGACTTAAGAGCAGGACAAATATAGAAAATATGGTGTATTGTCTCATCATATAATCTACACAACTGACACTGAGACAAAATCCTAATGAAGCCTCTGCTGGTCACTAAAAAATAACTTGTTGGGAGTGCATTTAAATTCATTTAAAACCAAGAGTGTTTCAATATCTCTATATGTATGAACTAACAATATACATATTTTTATGTATGAAGTTTTTTACTCAGAATTGAAAATTGCTTCACATTTTTTACTTATTATTAATATATAGACAAATTTATTTCTAGTTAAACATAAATAAATATCGGTTTTCTGAATAATATCTGATAACTAACAAGTGTTATGCTTAAGTTGATAGCAGATAAGGAAATAAATAAAAGTGCTAAGAATATCTCATATTGCCATGTAGTGTACAATTTTGGTTCATTCAAAACCAAGTATGTTTTTGATGCAAACAACCTTTTCTGTGTCGTTTTTTTTTTTACTTACTGTCTTCAATCAGGGTAGGATACAGTTATCATGAGTTTCTCATGTTTATGCAGCCACATTTCCATACTGTAACTATGTACACAGCAATTCTTTTTTAAGGTTCAAATCTTTAAGAACTAAGAAAGTAATTATGAAAGTAGATTTAATAGTCTGGCTGTTTTTATCTTTGCTTAAGGCAATATAAACACTAACGAGTTGCATTAGAACTGGATTTGAGATAGAAGTTTTGATCTGGGCAATGATTTAGGAAGCCCTATTTAGGGATTTCCATGCATACCACAAAAGTTGGAAGTATCCTAGAAAATGTGGTCTGAATGGTCTCCAATATCTAGCTAGTTTGCATCACATTGTGGAATATTCATTAAAGTAGTAGAAATAATATTATCAGTAGTAGTGATAAAGTTAGAATCAATGGTAATATTAAAGGTAATAAACATTGCATGATCACCATTTCTTATGCTTTCTCTTAACTAGATATGGATTTTATGCACAAGCCTTCTGGCATCTATTGATTAATCTGGCTTGCACTGAGTGACTATATGTATAGAGAGTTTTGCCTGTTTTAATATTAAAGTTAACTATTATAAATCTTTTTTTCTAAATATAGGTATGTGGAATCTGTAAACATTATTAATAGTAATTCTCCAAAACCAAAACAGAGGACAGTACTTATGGCTTAAGTATTATCAACTTTTAAAATCATTTTATCTGCTCTTAATAAAACTCATCTTCCACAAAAAGAAAGTTCAAGGGACTTGATAATTATAAATTTTTTTGAAAAGGCAGATCAGTAAGTGAAAATAGAATACCTAAGGTTGGGTTTGCTGTAAAATCTAATTTAGTATCTTCTATTCTTAGAATTCTTTCATGTATCAATGAAAGGTTGATGGTGTTAGAACTTGATTTGTGTGTTAACTGTTTTCATTTTATTAGTATATATGCTCTAATATTTGGAGAATTCAGAGAAAAAAAGTGTTTCTTCCTTGCTGAATTTTCTTCTTGAAGACTTTAATGAGTGTTTAATGTGTGTTTAAATATAAATAATAGATGTTGGCCTAAATAAAGTCTAATTTTCTATTACTCTTGAATTTTTGGACAATATATGAATTTATGGACTAACAGACAAAAAAAATCACTATAAATGATTATGGGTGTTTCTACATTTAAAACAATGGTATTTCATATATTGCACTTTTATTAGGAAGTATGTGAGAACTTAAACCACAGATTGTTGAACAGATGATAGTTTAATATGCTTCAAGGTGAAAGTGATAGTTCCATTTAAAAATAGGTCTTATTTCAATCGTATTTTCAAAAAGTTGATACATGTACTTTAGAATTGTCTACTATTTATGCTAAATTTCAACAATTTTAAACAATAAAATTGGTAATTTAGACTTTCAGTATTGTCATGTTACTAAGATATGGAATTAATTTTTTAAAAATTTTTTTGTGTATATAAGTAAATGCATTTTTTGATTCTCTTAGCAAGAAGAATTATGACTGTTTTTCTCACAATGATGTTGTTATTAGTAATTTGATTAAAAGAAAGGGTGGCATTTTCTATTTGACAAAATAATAAATTAAATGTGGAGCTTTATAATAAGTATATAGATTTAAAGATTGACAAGAAGGCTTAAAAATGATTGATGGATTAAAATTACAAATAAGATATAGATAGACATCTATTTATATTAATCTGAAAAACAGTATCACAATCCTATTAAAACCAAAAATAATACTCTTATATGATGACAATAATGTCTTGGCAGGTGGAATATTTTGATCATCTTTGAATAATGATACAAGAATTGAAATGATGATTTTTTTAATAATGTCTTCATTTTATCTCCTCACTTAAATATGGATAAAAATATAAACTTACTGAAGTCAAAATAGTTTTTTTTGCATCATGATTAAATACTTGGAAAAATTTAAAAATATGGTGACAATAGAAATATGTAGACTTATAAAGTTGTGTCACATGTTGGAAATAAACAAGATTGCACTAATTATCATCAAATATCATTATCCATTATAACAAAGGTACTTTCAAGGATATTGTCGAATAGGTAGGCTTCCAATAATAGATGAATGGTTACCAGAATCTCTGCATGGTGTTACAAAATCAAAAAACTTGTGGTTTTTGAACTAATTACTAAATCAAAGTCTTGATATGTTGTGTTTAGAACAATAAGAACTTTCTACAAATCACTTATTGAATAATCATCACCTTAATTGAATTCAGAATTCAAGAAAGTGAAATTTCTTACTTTTGCTTTTAATCAATTTAAATTACAATTTTTTCCAAAAATCTATATCACATTTTGATTTTTGATTCATTAAGCTGCATTTACAAAAACACAGTCATAAAAATCATAAATAATGGTAGCCACCTGTTTTCATTTCAAATCCTCAGATTTTCCACCTATATTAATAATAATATAAATAAATTTTGGCAGACACCTAATTAATTTAAAACAATGCCATAGATCTGTTCACTTAATTGAATCAAATGCTTTGACCAAATCAATAAAAATAATAAAATAGAAGAGTGTTTGTATTTTGTTTTATTGATTTGGTCAAGGCATTTGATCAATTAATTGAACAGATTTATGAACCTGTTTGAAATTAGTTAGTTGTCTGACAAAATTTATTTGTAATATTATTACAGGCAGAAAACCTGAGGCATTTGAAATGAAAACTGGTATTTAAAAGAATGTGTACTCCATCTTTGCATTTTGTAAATTTTTATGCAGCTTAATGAATCAAAAATCAAGATGGGATAGAAATTTGATTGGGGGAATTTTTAATTTGAATCAATTAATCTTCCGATTTCTCAGGAAAACAGAATTTTGCCTTTTGACCAATTTGCCCCTGTGAATTTTTTCGTATTATCTGTTAAAATGCGTGTAAAACGATATATTTTATTATATTAAATTTTCACTAAAAAATTTATGGTAGAAGGTGTGAAATTCAAAATTCCCACTCTTACAATAGACATAAGCCCCATCCTGACATGTTCAGCCATTGTCTGTTGCCAAGGCTGTAAAATGTTTGGCAGTTTATGACATTGATTAAAGAAAATAATCCCAATGACTAAAAAAAACATGTTTGTTTTAGATATTTTTAAAAAAATAATTTCCACTATATTTATTAGATATCAAGAAATATAAATTATTTTGACTTGAAATACTTTATTTTCAAAAATATAACATTATATTAACAGCGAATGTAAACATGGCCTGAAGCAATTTACAAGATTAACTTTTATGCAAGCAATATACTTACTTATACTTACAAGTATGAAAATATCATAATTTTGCAATAAATATTCAAAAATTTAAACTTTTAACACATAATTCATTAGATATAAGAGAAATAAATAATTATTCATTTGGATATTTAAAAAATAATAAGAAATAAGAAATATTTTGTTGATTTTGAAAACTGAAAATAATCTTTCTAGAAACGATGATGTGTAAAGTCTTTGTTTTGATTATGATCTCATTTTTTTAATATTTACAAAAACAAAATGTGAACATTTAAATTTATTTCAGTAGTAAACAAAAATATCTATCAAATGAAGTCAAATTTATTATTTTCTGATAAGTAATAATCATTTATCATATATTTTACGTTGATGTGTAAGACAAAAAAAATGTCAGAAAATGCAGACCTAGAGGATTAAAAACACAAGTAAGAAATTTCAATTTCTTGAATTTTGAATTTATAATATGCTGATGATTGAGCTATTTTTGTCTGTTCAAAACTAATTTATGGAATGCATTTTCTATTTTGAACACAACATGTAAAGACTTTGATTTAGTAATTAGTTTTTTTATAAATTAGTGATGAAAGAAAAATCTTAAATAATTTTTAGTTTAGATGGTTATTAACATGAAAATGTAAACTAATTTAGATATCTTTCAACTTTTTTAAGTAACAAGAAAGGTTTAAATGTTGAGGTTTAGCACAGACTCCAATGTTCTGCTCCTCCTTTTAACAAATTAAAAGATAGGGTATTTCACGATAATAAATAATTACTGCAATTGAATTAGCTAGGCTCATCAGGGCTTAACCTGGGGTAATGGAAATCATCACCATCAATCCCAGTTAATATATAATTAAATATAAATATATAAAGGAATGACTATGAAGAATGAACAATGACCATGAGACATCAGCACATTACTAACTAAGTAACTATAAGTTTACCAGCATTACACAAGAAATAATTATCGATCATCATGAATAATCACAATAAAATAAATCAACAGTCAGTCTATAGACCAGGCTAATTATTTAGCCTTTGCCAGCTTGGGGCAGATTATTTAAACATTAATTTGTATACACAAAGTTAAGTGCTAATCCATAAGAGTACAACAGTAAAACAATAATGCTGTAATAATAAAAAATGCTGATCATCATAACGGTCTGGCCACTTAGTATCTTTAATGTACTGGCCAACTATAAATTTAATTTTTAATAAATACTAAACTAAATAAAATGTAGTGTATGGACTTTAAAGGATATCCCTTTGTGACAATCCAGGTTCATCATGAACTGGGTGTTCATAACCACTGAATATAAATCCCTTTTATATAACACAGTTATTTATGAATCTAGCTCTAGAACAAAAACTCTATAATGTTACTGTAAGCAAGAGATATACTATAACATATAATGTTTTCTATCTATTCTAATCTATTTGGGATTGATTATATTCACTGAAATAACTTCAACAATGGAATATCAATTTATTAAAAACAATTAAGATGAAATTAAGGTTTGCTGAATATACAATAAATATAAATTCTGCATTCTGGTTTTGATTAATGTACAATTAGCTATCACATTGTGATTTATAAATACCTTAATAAGTTTACATAAAACATTTATTTACATGCATATTATCGAGGTTATAGCCTCAGTGTGCATTTAATAAATTTATAATAAAACATTTATATATATCAGCACACAGACATGCCTGTATAATATAAAATGAACATGTTTAAAAATAATAAAAATATATAATTTTAACATATATGTGTCTACCTTACATGCATCTATATGAGCATACAGACATGCTATAACATATAGGAATTGTCATCTACTAATAATAAAAAAAAAAGTTATTATACTTTACTGATATATAAATAATGATTTTTTTCACATATATATGTGTATACCCATGGAAATGTGTGCACACACTGATGTTTATATCATATGATATTTTAATTTGTCAAAATAATAAAATTATTAAAACTTATAATTTTCACAATTAATTCCATGTTGAAAGTGTACATAAAATTCACATATGCATGTGTATATATAAAAAATATGAGGCAGTTATTAATTCCTTCATTATCTAATGGTAAATTTAAAAAATATTTTTTGTTTTACTTTTTTAAAAAAAAATATTAATTCTTTGACAGACCTTCATAAAAGTTTTCTTTTTCTTTTTTTTTTTTTTAAATTTCACATCTTTGACAAATTATTCTTGATTAATTATAAATTTCTTTTAAAAACAGTACTCCACAAGTTTTTTATTCTCTAATCTAGAAAGATTTTTGGAGTTTTCTTTTTTTAATAAAATATATTGGAAATGCATTTTATTTTTTACGTGAATAATATTATTTACTCAAAAAAATATTTGTAATTAAAATTATAACTCATTTTTACTAAAGAAATTATTTAAAGTAATTCACCAGCTGTACTTTATATATATATATATTAGATGCAGTAAGTTTATGTGTGGTTCTCTGCATATAAATAAAACAATATACATATAAACTAATTATTCAGCAAGCTAATGGACTCTCTTGGTAAGCTGGTCTTTTTAGAAGAGTAGACTAGCTTATTGTCACTTTTGGGAAAGGTATAATCCATATAACCATTAGCCTGCAGTGAACTCCCTTCAGTCTCTATGCTGTCTAATACACACATATATATGGGCCAATGAATCACAGAAAAGGTGACCCTGGCCTCCATGTGAATCAAAACTCTACCATGGTGAACTAGTATCAGCAATTGGATACACAGTCCTGCCTTCAGTTATGTTTTCATAGTCTCTTTGCTGTCATAATCCATCAGAACTCTTTAAAAAACTCCTCTAATATTTTTCTAAACTTTTTATAGTCAGGGTGAAAAAAATAGAATAATTAAAATTAACTTTTCTTATCATGACTGAAAAAAGTTAATGACTCTTTTCAATTTACCTTTGAAAAACAACTTTGTGAAATTTTATCAAAATATGTTATATAAGCATTAATTGCAAAAAAAAATTGCTAATCAAAATAGATAGTGGAATTTTATAATTACCAGGATATTTATTGTAACATAAAAGCCATGCCTGTTTTAATTTCAAAATTAGAATTAATTAAATATTAATTAGACCTTTTTAAATGTTTAATTTATAATAAAATAATTTTGAATTCAAAACTATTTAATCCTTAACTGTTATTTTAATGTAATGTAGAAAATATCTATAAAAAGTTTTTGTCTGTGTTTATTTCTACATTTCCTTTCAACTTTATATATACATGCACACACTATTATGTTGTTGTATGTCATGAGACACACATGGTATGGAGACTTAGTGGTTAACACCATGGAAGAACTATGTTAATTGTGCTATAATAAACAACAGATAATCAGAAAGTGGACTGAAGCAATGCCTGAGATACATGTCAGGTAGACACATATATGTTAAAATTAATCACATTTATTATTATTATATGACAATTCAAATATGTTCATTTTATATTATATAGGTATGTTTGTGTACTGATATATATATATAGATGTTTTATGTAAACCTATTGAAATATTTGTAAATCACAATGTAGTAGTTAATTATATATTAATCAAAATCAGAATACCAAATTTATATTTATGGCATACTCAGCAGAACTTAATTTCATTTTAATTGTCGTTAATAAATTATTATTTCATTGTTAAAGTTATTTCAATGAATTTACTCAATTCTAAATAGTTGGAATAGATATAAAACATTATATGTTGTACTATATATCTTGCCTTCACTAACAGTTATAGAGCTTTTGTTCATAAACTATAATAGTGCATAATGGTCTGTTATATATAGAGTAAGTTAAAAACAAACTCTTATGAAGCTTCAAAAATACCCTCAACCTCAGACCGCGGTTTCTGCCTCTAGCGTCATCAGTGAGGTGCTAGGGAATAAAAATACTAGAACTAGTCCAGCATTTTATCAATGCCTAACTATTGAGAAGAAAATCTGAAACTTTCAGACATTTAAATGTCCAAAAATCCAGCTATCTAACTCAAATAGCAGTATGGGACTGAAACTAAGTTCAGATCCACCATATATTAATAGCTCTAGCAATATAAAATCGCCAAAGCATTAATAGCAAAAAACTAAAATTAAATTGATAAAAAATCAAGTCAGATGACCTAATTTTAATAAAGCTCCTATTTACAAATGTTATATATAGAGTAAGTTAAAAACAAACTCTTATGAAGCTTCAAAAATACCCTCAACCTCAGACCACAGTTTCTGCCTCTAGCGTCATCAGTGAGAAACCGCGGTCTGAGGTTGAGGGTATTTTTGAAGCTTCATAAGAGTTTGTTTTTAACTTACTCTATATATAACATTTGTAAATAGGAGCTTTATTAAAATTAGGTCATCTGACTTGATTTTTTATCAATTTAATTTTAGTTATTTGCTATTAATGCTTTGGCGATTTTATATTGCTAGAGCTATTAATATATGGTGGATCTGAACTTAGTTTCAGTCCCATACTGCTATTTGAGTTAGATAGATGGATTTTTGGACATTTAAATGTCTGAAAGTTTCAGATTTTCTTCTCAATAGTTAGGCATTGATAAAATGCTGGACTAGTTCTAGTATTTTTATTCCCTAGCACCTCACTGATGACGCTAGAGGCAGAAACCACGGTCTGAGGTTGAGGGTATTTTTGAAGCTTCATAAGAGTTTGTTTTTAACTTACTCTATATATAACATTTGTAAATAGGAGCTTTATTAAAATTAGGTCATCTGACTTGATTTTTTTATCAATTTAATGGTCTGTTATATAAAAAGGGTTTTTTATTCTGTGTTTATTGACATCCAGTTGATGATAATCCTGGATTGGTGCAAAGGGGTTATTCTTTAAAGCCCATGCACTACATTTTATTTAGTTTAGCATTTATTAGTGGCCAATACATTAAAGGTACTAAGTGGCCAGAGCATTGATGATGATTAGCATGTTTTAATATTTCAGCATTATTTTTACTGTTGTATTCTTATGTATTAACACTTATATTTGTGCATCTAAATTAATGTTTAAATAATCTGCCCCAAGGTGGCAAGAGCTAAATAATTACTATGGTTTGTAGCAGACCAATTTCAAATCCAGTCACAAGATTGACTGTTTTATTGTGATCATTAATGATGCTCTTTGATTATTTTTTGTATAATTCTGGTAAAATTATAATTACTTAGCTCATCACTGTTCATTTTTCATAGTCATTTTTTTATATATTTATATTTCAATTATGTATTAACTGGGGTTGATGATGATGAATTCCATCACTTCAGATTATCTCCTGATGAGTGTGTACCATTACAATGGAGAACTATTATTTTTCTTAATTTATTATATGGTAATGATACTTGTATATCCTATCAATATAATATAGACATTGAAAAAGTTTGGTTTAAGAATGATCTATAAAATTTTAAAAATATTATGACAAGATCATAACAATAATCAATATTTTTTTAGCTTCTGTATTGATAATATAATTTACTATTATAAAATTATACCTCATTGGATTGGATATGAACAATACAAGATTCATTAAAAGAATATTTTATAACAAACTTAATAGGATAGATAAACACCATTAAAATTATAATGATTGTCTCCAAAACATTCTAAGGAAAGGTTACATTGATTATCTTTATTAGGAAATATGACAGAGAATGGGATACATTACAAAATGACAATTATACATAAAGTATTTCAGAAAGAAATGTTTTTACAGAAGAAATTAAAAGATAGCATAATAAATATAACAATGATTCAACATGTTCTATATGTGGATGTATCAAATTCATTCTAGTATATTACTATTATTACTTATTTTCACCTATTTTATCTTTTTTTCTCTTGGAAATGGAATACCCATAGTTATTTGCAATTGAGTGCTGCTGCTAATTATTGAATAACTGGCTAATTTCAGTATGGTCTGGCATATCTAAAATTCATCAACTTATCTGGAATTTTTCTATTATTTGAAAAAAAACTAAGCTCCACTGTAAACTACAAGCTCTCAGATATCACAAATAAAATAATATCATTCCCATAAAGATTTTTTACAATTATAAATGTTAAAAATAAAAACACTCATTAAAAATATATAAATTCAATTTATTGGATTTCTGTTTATAGTACTGCCCTTTATCATTTATGTCTATGTGTGTTTTAATTAAAGTGTAATTAGAAAATAAATATTTTGTTTCTTCTTTTATCATTTTGGATTCTTAATGGCTAAAATATTACAATGCATTACAATAATAATAATAAAAAACAATCATTTTAATTTATAACATATCATACCATTAACACCTTCTTAGACACTTTATCAATACTTTTATTTATATTAAACTAACAGTTTTGACTGTTCTGCAGTCATCATCAGAGTTCTTGTTAATTCTATTACCATTTTATCAATACTTTTATTTGTATTAAACTAACAGTTTCGACTGCACTGCAGTCATCATCAGAGTTCTTGTTAATTCTTGGTAATAGAATTAACAAGAACTCTGACGATGATGACTGCAGGACAGTCGAAACTGTTAGTTTAATACAAATAAAAGTATTGATAAAGTGTCTAAGAAGGTGTTAATGGTATGATATGTTATAATAGAAATCAATATATAGAAAAAGAAGTAGAAAATTATATTTTAATTTATATAAAAAAGTTATTTGTTTATAACTAATAACGATCAATTTTTTTTTTCATTTTAATAAAGTACTTTTTGAATTAAACTTTTTGTAATGAATCTTTTAGCAGTACTTAAAAAAATTAACATTATATATGCAGTATTTGTGGGTGCTTAATTATAAACCAAAATAATAATATAAAACTGTATATTTTAATATTTAATAAAATTACTTTTTGTATTTTTGAATACTTAATGCAAACAATAAAAAATAACTGTGTGCATATATATGTAAATATTTACAAACAATATGAATATATTCTATGTCAAGAGCAGTCTCACCAATAAGAATATTATAATTAAGCAAGTTTGTGAATTTTACTGATAATGTTTGTCCATTCACAACAAACATTCTGTAACAAGGTCTAATAAGTATGTATATGTGCATGTTGCTATTATTTATTTAAGTTACAATCTCCATTTATTGGTTTGTTTATTTGTAAACACTTTTATTTAAGTCAAAATAAAATTTAAATACTGAGATATAATATATTTATATACAATATCATATGTTTAAATTTTGTATACTTCTTGTAAATCAGTGGCAGTACAATAAGACACTAAAGTATTTTAGATAGGTTCCCTAGTTTTTTAAATAATAAGAAGTTAACAGATGAAATTTCAAATATTTATATATCAAATTTCAAAAGCATTCATATAAATTCAATAATTTTTTAGTAATGTATCTAAGAGGCAGAATGTATAATCTGATATATAGGTGCTTATATATATACTTAAAAATACATGCTTTAAAAATTATTAGCTTATTATTGTTATATAAACAAAATCCATATCTTCGAATAATTAATCATTGAACCTAATTACATTGTGAAATTATAATCATATTCTATATTATAAAAATGTATTGTAACAAATTGTATTCAAAAGTAAATAAATATAAACTTTAATAATAATTTTGTTTTATTGTCTCATATGTTGTATTTCTCATATATAAACATGTATCCACTAAACATCACATGATTACTATTTCTTATGCTTGCTCATAACTGTTATTAAAACAGGCAAAACTCTCCACACAGTAGTGCCACTCAGTGCAAGTCAGAGTAATCAATAAATGCCAGAAGACTGGTGCATAAAATCCCTATCTAGTACCTACTCATCCAATAACAATCACTGATAAAAGCCACAAACTAGAAACTAGTCTGGGGATATTGGACGAGTAGGCACTAGATAGCGATTTTATGCATAAGCCTTCTGACATCAATTGATTACTTTGGCTTGCACTGAGTAGCACTACTGTATAGAAAGTTTGGAGAGTTTTGCCTGTTTTAATATAAATATTTATGGATATTTTATGTAAATAATATATGTTATAAAGGATATGTAAATATACATGTTACATAGATACTTAAAAGTGTGTTAAGAATATTCAGAATAAAAAATGTATTATTTTTATTATTATTAATGAAAAAGACTGTCAGTTTAATAAATAGAATAAAGAGAGTTTAGAATTGATCAAAAGTCAGTTAGAAAGTAACAAGGAAAAATAATATTCTGTATCTGAATTTCAAGTTAAAATAAAAGAAAAAATAGAAGAGGGAAAATTATAATTAAAGTATAATATAGTTTAAGAATTTTAATTAAATTTACTATTTAAAGAGAATGGCTTATCTTTGTTTTAAATAAAAGTATAAATTCCAAATTGTTATGAGGTATAAAAGAAAACTAATCATGTAAAGGTAACATAAAAATTATAAAATTAGTTGGTGAAATAATTTAAACTGAAATATTAATTGTAAAGAAAGAACCAAAGAATTGTACTGTAAATAATTGTACAGAATTGTTGTTTAAAGTTATTTAATTAGAGAAAAATACGATCAATCAAGGATTAAAATAATTTCGTAAATTGTCTAATCAAGAAAGAACTGTTTTATTGAAAATCTTTGTAATCTATCCAGTTGATTAGATAATCAGTACTATAATTAATATTGTAATTAAATTAAAAAAAGATTAATTAATTAAAAAAAAAAAGATTGAAACTGGTTAATGACGTGGGTGAACTTAGACGGTTGTTTGTCAAGGGTATAAAGGCTACTAAATTGTCATTAGAATTATTCTGCTGTTATTCTGATTCTGGTCCTGTTAATTTGATTTGGCTTTTGTTAGTTATATTAATTTCTACTAACTTATCACCTGCTGAATTTTTTTTTTCTCATGTGTCATAGCATTATCCGGGAAGCAAACCTTCTAACCCGTGTTAACTGCTTGTAAAGTAACTGTCGCTGACCTCTCAACCACCAATGCTTGCCTTGCTGAATTTTGTGGACTCTTTCATTGAGAATGTATAATTCATCCTTCAGAGATATATAACTATTTATGTGAATGCCCTGACATCATCATGCAGTGCTAAACTCACAATGGGATGTTCATATGATTTTCATTACTCATTTCCTGTGCATTTGATAGCCTGATATGTGACATAAATCCTTGACCTTCCATTTACTGGGACATCTATCTTTCATTATCAAAGTCTACTGCTTAATAAGGTTGTAAAGGGATTTGATACCAAGAAAGAAGTGACAATCCATTAAAAGAAAACAGGAAATCTGTTCAATAATGCCATCCACAAGCTCTCGATAGGGTCAAGAATACAGGGATTATCACCCCAGTAAAAATATTAAAAAAACCTACATCAATATGGAAAATTAATTCAAAGTCTAGATATAAATAATATACAGGGGTAAGATTTTATTCTCTTAATGAGCTTCTGTAAATTCGAAATGATTAAATTCTTACTACCTAGTTAAAGTAGATTTAATTATACTGATATGACTCTCTGTAACTAGTTTAATGTAGTTTTATTTTTTTATGATCATTATAATGTTTTTTTGTAAATAAATGTTTTATTAATATATTAATTTAGCCTAAATTCTCTCTCTCCATACATCACCATATAACATTTGATTAAGATAAAATTTGTCAATTATATTGTTTGTGTTTAACTATGCCTTGTTTGATAACCTAAGTTAGGTAAGTTTCTTGTTCATTTGAGCTTGTTATGGAATCAAGTGCTTGGAGCATTTAAAATCTTCTTTTGTGGGTATTCTATTCAAATTGGCTGGATGGTACCCAGAGGTTTATCCCAATATAAATAAAATTTTTCACAGGGGAGGTATTTTGCTTCTAGCAGTTATGGATTAAGTGCAGCAGTCGTGAAGAGTGGCTGCAGTTGGTGTATTTATAGCCAATCTCAGTCTGCCTGTTGCTATGGTTAATATGTAAGGTATTGACTCTATTTATTCCTCTGCTCGTGTAGCAGTGTTTCAAATATTTAAATTATTATTGAAAAATTAATAAAAAAGGTAGCTATCCATTTTAATATATATATATATATTTAATAGGTTCTTATTTTGAAGTAGTTAATATGACAATAGGTGTATTATTTAATGATAAAATGCATGTTAATGTGTGCAAATGTTCCTCATATCCTAAAATTTTAAGTTTTATTAATTAAAAAAATCATAAGTAGCTTCATTCAATAATAAATGAGAAATGCATTATTTTAAAATAAATATGTAATAAATTTATTTTAAATGATTTTTTTTAAATAAAAAAATGTAATATTTTATTTTTTGAAATAATTCTAGTGTTCTTTTAAAATAGACATTCCAGCATAAGAATAGTATGTTTATATGTGTTTGGGATAAGTACTGAAAACTGTGGGAAATGAAATTTGAAGATGGATTGGACATTTTAAAAATGTCGTGGCAATAAATTATATAGATAGCACTTCATAAATATAAGGTATCATCTTCAAAAATGTGTCTTTATGCTCATTTTATTATATGTTAACATATAAATAGTCAAGGACCATAGAAAGCTAAATAAGTTAAAGTTTGTAAAGCTAACCAGCTCTTCCTAGTTATCCACTGCCCTTTCATCTGGCATGAAAAATATCCATGAAAACATTTATTTAAAATACTAGTAATTACAATGTTATTAATTACTTTATGAATGAACTATTTAAAAAAATAGAAACTGTAATGGAATTTTCTAAAAGCTTTCCAAGAAAATTGCTACTTGTCTTATGTCATATTATTTTTAATTTATGGTAAACAACTAATATGAACAATAGACAAATAACTATCTTCACAGATGCCAACTAATGGATTTTTCCTTAAAAATCTACATTAACATTTCAAAATCTTCAAAGGACAAGAAATCACTTATCAATTCACGAACTCTTTTTTATTATTATTAAAATTTACATTAATACTGATGATATTTGTATTTAAAAAAATTATTTATATATGTTATATTTATTTAATTTTTTTATATATATTTTCAGCATTTCTCAAGATCATATAAGTATGAAAAAATAGAACTTTATTTAATAATAAAATATCTATATCACATACATTATATTCTTTGTGTAAAAGCATTAATATATGTATGAGGGGGAAACTTGAATATAATACATTGTATTAAATTAAATTCATATTTTTAATGGTGATTACCTTCATTCCAGATATAGTGTGTTTTCAATGGTTTAAGTGCATTTATTTCATAGTTAGATATTATGGTCTTTACAGAAGTAGTGGCTCTTCTTTCATTTAGATTTTTTTTTTTTAGGTGAGTTACTCCTTTTATCTTATATATTGACAAAGTAATATATAAAATGCTTTGTAATTTAAGCTACATAAATAAAGTAATGAATTAGCATGGAGAATTGTTATCATTATCATTATTGTAATATTATATATTAGATTATATTATGTTCCTAGAGATAGTTCTGACAGTTATTGAAGTAACATATGTATATTTTAGCAGAACTAAGACAAACTTTAGCTATTCACCAGAAATTTGAGAAAACATGCTTCTTAATCATATTCAAAATTAATTTTACATTAATTAATTTTATGTTTAATGATCATGCACAACCTTGTTTATTATTATATCTATAAGCAAATTAATTAGAACTGACAAATGTTAAGTATAGTAAAACTTGCACTTGTAAATGGAAAATTATATGCACTATTTTAAATCTGTTTTGTATAACTAAAGCTGAAAACATCATATAAATTATAACTCTTTTTTTTAAATAAAGTAAAATACTCATTTATTATTTATTTTATCTTCTTTTTATTAATGTGAATAAAATTTTGAATTTGTTTTTTAATTAATATGCCTTTGTATTTCTTTTAGTTAAGATTATATTCCTTATCATTAGTTACGTTGTGACACTCTAAAGAATCAACACAAACATGTATGTACTTTATTTTATTTAAAACCCTGAGATTATTTCATATGATTTATTTATTTATTGTATTTGGTGGACTTTTAGAAAAATGATCTATAGGAAAGGAAACATAATTATGTAGCCATAATATGTATTAGATTTGTCATAACAAATACACACACACCCATACAGATTAGATATATTTTTAAAACATTAGATATGTATAAATGCTTGTCTCATTTAGAATAACGCTAAATCAATTATCCATGCATTGCATACCTGAGGTATTTTGTTTGTTTTAAAACATAGTTAGATGTGATAAAATTTCCCTTTGTCATTGAAGCTATATACACTTAAGTTTTTGTATACTTCACTGTCCCTAAGAATTATTACAATTGTTGCTTGATGCCATATAACCACAATTTTGGTTGACAAAAAAAAAAGATAGATTAACCCAATATAAGTACTGTACCATCACAATATATACTTTTTAAAAAAAACTTTACTATAAAAGGTATCTTAATAATCTTTTAAAGTTGAAATAAAAACAAATCTTGATTATAAAAGTTTCTTTTTATCTTTCAAAAGGAAATTTTATTCACAAACCATAAGAATCATTTACAAAAAGTAGGACATTTACATATCAATCTCAAAGGAGACCAGTCAACAAAATCAGAGGTTACACTTGTATATATAAACAAAAAACAATTAATTACATTAAGACATTAGTTATCACCAGAAATTGAAGACATATAACTTCCCATTTCAGAAATCATAGTAGTGGCCCATTTACATTAATCTGATCATGTATATCACATATATGATGGTGTTAGTCAATTCAAACACATATAAGTTTGTTTAGTTTATGGACATGATTAAAACCATATTTGGCCATTTAGTCTATAGAGTTTTATCTTATCAAGTGAAGAGCATTTCCAATGTTTCTGTGTGTATTAATTTAACATTTTAAATATCGAGAAATTAATTATTATGAACCATATATGAAAAACATACACTTTACTTATATATCATGAGGTTAGCCAATCCAATATAAGGTTAACATTGATAAAAATTACTTAAAAGCAGGTTTTCATAGAATACGTAAGACTGAAAATTACATGAAATATATCATAGATTCTTTACAGTAAACAAATTGGTTACCATTAAGCATTGTTAAAGCAGTCTTAATATATTTATTGGGTCATTGATTAAAACTGATCCATTAATCAAATGAAAGCCCTTTCCTATTATTCATCAATTAGGTGGGTAACTTTATAATGGAATTTTCTACTTCTTGGATCTCTTCCTTTTTAAAAAGTATATGACATTTTTTATTTTGACTGTAAAGGTTAATTTTTTAAGAATATTTT
Source organism: Epiperipatus broadwayi (assembly GCA_028023455.1). Taxonomy (NCBI): domain Eukaryota; kingdom Metazoa; phylum Onychophora; class Udeonychophora; order Euonychophora; family Peripatidae; genus Epiperipatus; species Epiperipatus broadwayi. Next base: position 9,073,063 of record JAQFVV010006223.1, on the reverse strand, counting down.
TTATATAAATAAATTAAATGATTTTTAATCTGCATAACTTAACTCTCAAATATTAAGCAGTTAGCCACATTTTTGGTGATGCATGCAAGAGGGCAGTATATATATATTAACCAAAGAAGGTTACATTAAATAGTATTTTAGTGATAATTTAAAATTCAAACAAAAACAAGTTTTTGATTGTAAAAAAGTCCACTTTTTAAAAAAGTGAAAATTTTTCTTTTGATTCTAAAAATTGATTTTTAATAACATTTTTGATATATAAAAATGCGTATGACTTTTTTAAATATTAAGCTCACTTATGAATAACTGTAATAAAAAATATAAGAATGCTAAAAACTTAAAAATAATGCTTTTATTTATTTTGCACCAAAAATAAATAATTTTTTAATTACAATTGGAGTTTTTATATTTAACTTGCAATAAAAGCATGTGGGGGGGGGGGGGTCCAGAAATTAATTAAGTCAATTCTTATTTTTTATAACAAGGAATTAACTTAATAATTTTTTGTTCCGCACATGTTAAATATGAAAACCCCAATTGTGGTTTTCTTTTAATAAAACATAAATAAAGCATTGATTATAAAATATTGTTTTATATTTATTACTTTTGCTTAAAAATATTTTGAAGTAATCAAGTCAAGTACTTTCCAAAAAAAAAAAAGTTTAAAACTTGCATACAATTTTATCAGCCATGATTTATACTCTATTTATACATGCATCAATTTACTGCAAAATAAAATCTCTCGTGTTGTATGGTTAACTTTAACTGTGACATAACTGACAATTTTATAAATATAATTCAGTCTTATATAATTTTTTTTGCTTAGTATTATTCAAAAGTGAGTAAAATAAATATTTTTGATTTACTACTTAAATCAATAAAAGTTTAACCTATATATGTGCTGTAATAAAGATATATGAAAGATGTTGACCTGGCCAACTGATGAGTGCTGGTTCAGCACGAAATGCATCTTGGGGGTTATTTGTTTTTTATTGTATCTTTATTTATATGAAATTATTTATGAAATAAAAAAGAATGGAGAAATATAGAAGTTGTCTATATATAAAAAAAACGTTTTAGTTATTAAACCTAAAAATACATTTACTTTTTTATATGTGTTAAATTTTTTCCCAAAAGGCATGTGGAATAAAAAATCATAAACAGAAGATTACACCAAAAGCTAATACTTCAACATTATCACCAGTAGTAATTTGCCAAGGCTTGTAACACTTTTAAAACAATTTGTTCTAGCAACTCAATTTTAGATCTAAATGCAACATAAGAATTTTAATGAGCCCTTACATCACTAAAATGTATTATTTCCTAAATTAAAATACTATTCTACATAAGACATGTGATCGGTATTAGTTATAGTTTGTCACTCCTTACTATTCTCTTAAACAACAAATTTAATATCTCATAAGTAAAAATAAATTAGAATTATTAAAATGAATACTTAGATAGGAATATAATATACAAGTATATTAAAACATATTAAATAATAGCAGCTCTCAACTCTAGTGGTAAGATTGAGTAATTGGTGATTTTTATATGTTAGGACATCTAGGATTCAAAGCTGATAATAATGCAGTTATTTTAAATATAAGCCCTAACATCAGGTAATCATTGGTTATTCAATCTTTCTATAGATGTCACTAGAATAGAGAGCTACTTTTTTTTAATCCTACAATAGAGAGATGAGTAATTTTTTTATTATATTAAAATATATTGATATTTAAATAAGCATTTATTTTTTATACAGTGCTATGTTTACAATTGTATTACATTCAAATATCAGCCTTTCAAGCTAATTGTGCATGTGCTTTCTGCGAGTGTCAATAATAAATGAATACTTTTCCTTCCAATACAAGATATAGTATTTATGCAAAAATATAATGAATCCACTTATTCCTACAACTCAAATGCTTATATATGAGCAAATCTGAAGTACTGGCAAGGAAATCGTGAGGATAGACCACTCACTTTAAATTACTATTTACGATGTCTGAATGAATGACGTCAGTGAAATTGTCCAGAATTTACTAAACATCACTCTAACTGAAACTTAATCAATTGTAAACATAGTGCTATATAAAAAATAAATGCTTATTTACATATGATTAAGTTTCAGTTAGAGTGATGTTTAGTAAATTCTAGACAATTTCAACAATGTCATTCATTCAGACATCGTAAATAGTAATTTAAAGTGAGTGGTCTATCCTCATGCTTTTGTTGCCAATACTTCAGATTTGCTCATATATAAGCATTTGAGTTGTAGGAATAAGTGGATTCATTTTATTCCTGCATAAATACTATATCTTGTATTGGAAGGGAAAGTATTCATTTATTATTAACACTTGCAGAAAGCGCATGCACAATTAACTTGAAAGGCTGATATTTGAATGTAATATATTGATATATATATATATTTCATGTAAGTGGTTTTCTTGAATAAGATGTACTGTAAAAACCATGCAATAAAATCATTTGGCCATCTTTTCTTAATTTTACCCACTAACAAAAATTAGTTTATTATTATGGACCATCTATATATCATGTCTTATATTAGGATTTTTCATATCCAGTTGAAAATAACCTTAAATTTTGTATGTGTTTAATCCATAAACATTCAACTTTAAAAATTTTAATAACAGCATTAAAACCAATTTTTAGGTTTGATAGAGTTTACTTAGCTTTTCCTATAATTCTTAGATAATGCCAAATAATTTCTTACAAATACAAAATTCCATTGGTAGGAATAAATATATTTTTAAATTTATAGATATAGGTTTTTTAAATATATCCTTTTTTTATTTCAATTTAATGTGATATCAAATGATTTAAATAAAATTATCTTTTAATTATATATATATATATTTAACTTCATCACATGACCACCTCCTCTTATGCTTGTGTATAACTGACGAAGGCCATAAGCCAGAAACTAGTCTGGGGATATTGGATGAGTAGGCACTAGATTGGGATTTTATGCACAAGCCTTTTGGCATCCATTGATTACTCTAGCTTGCTGTGTGTGGCAATATATATAGTGAGTTTTGCCTGTTTAACTTTATGTTAATGCTATATGGCACTTCTATGAAGATAATGTGTGTGTGCATATTCTTGTAATGATCGCTCTTAGATTTCAGTTTTATTAAATTGCAAAGTTCTGGATCAGTCATAGTAGCTATTTTATATGGCTTATAACAGTACTTATTGAAACAGGGTTGACTGACTATGTCAACTGCTTTCTGAATAATAGTAAATTATGAAATACAATGTTATGTTCTTAGTAAGAAAAAAATCTTAATGTATATCCAAAGTTATATGTTATGAATGCCTTTATTTATTTATTTCATAGAGATTGACATTTTTATCACTATAATTTTCTAATAAAACAATTCTATTTACCTCAAAAGAATAGAAATTATAGTCTGGCATTTTAATCTATTTGATATTACTTTGTATCTGGAATTACTTATGTTTTTTCTTTTTTGGTGTACATAAATTCTTGATATTTTATAGATCAAATTTATCTTTTGAACTTGTGGCTTTTACTTTTTGTAATGAACTTTTTCAAAAATAATAATAAAAATTAATCACCTTATCAAAAAAAAATATAATATAAAGACAAAAATTAATAATTATATTTTGTTCTTTTCTTCCCATATATTCATACAGTATTATTAGATTTAATTAAATAATATAATGCTTACAACTTATATTTTCTCACATATATTCTACTCACATGAACAAAGTCATTTGAAAAATTCAAATAACCCCTAAGATACATTTCAAGCTAAACCAGCACTTATCCGATGACTTAGGTCATAACTTCTGAGATCCCCTTATTGCTCAGTATTTATCAATATATGACAGTGCCAAATTTATTACATAATCAATCATGATTAGGCTTGGTCCCTATCTTCAATATTATGTTGTAGTATGTTTTAATTAATTATCTTCTACATTTTGTTTATTTATCTCATCAATTGCTCAAGAAGGTAATTAAGAGTTCTATTCTATTGATTAAAAAATTCTTTCATTTTCTTTATATTTATTCAATTAAAAATGGATGCAAATTTAATCTATTGTTTTCACCAAAAAGTATTCATAACATGAAACAATTAAAAAAACTGAAGGGTTTGTTGTTTAAGAGTTCATAAGAAGTTTGAATGCCATAAGTCACAAGGTTGGAATGTATAACCCATTGATATTAAAACATTAGAGTTTGCCATTCTATCATTCCATTAAATAACATCATCAGCAACTTCAAAAGGCAAATAGTATTATTTTATTAGAAAGAAAATAGAGATGAAATATCAATAAGTTGGTGAAATATCCATTGTATTACAATTGTATTTTTGTTTTTTGAAAATGACCTTTATCTAATCAAACTAGATTAATCTTGACCCCTTACTCTCTGCATAATAAGAAATAAACAACTCAGACTTCCATTGTAACTATGTTAACAATTATGTTATGATGTTGATTTTTTTTACTAAATCATTATATTTCTGACATTTGTTATCAGACAATTCAATAAAACTTATCAAAAAAATTCTAATAATTTATTGTCATGTACTTTAGAAGACACAATTAAAATATAATTAAAATTGAAAAAAATATATTCTAATTTGTATGAGAATGATGAAGTAATATTAAGTTATTGCATATGCATAGATGTGTTTAAAATATCTCTGATTTAACTGGTGGTTAAAAGTTATTCATAAAATGCATGCATAATGAAAGAGAATGGTGACTTTCTGTGTTGGTAAATGGTTATAATATGATGTGAAGGTCACTGATTAAAAAATTTAAGTGTATTTGTTTTATTTATAACATTTTATTATAATTCTGTATTTTATTAATTATGTCAACAAATACAGCATTTGTGATAGAAATTATTTCTACTTTAAATGTCAAGAATGAATTTTCATTCTTTCAATAAATTGTCACCTCCTACAAATTCCTGACAAACTTGCCCAGTTAATAGATGAATACTCTTGCATTTACCCCATCATTCTATCCATTTAATAATTATATACTTATAAAAAACAAATAAATAAAAATCTCATGATGGAACTTAGGGTCACTTCTATTGAAAACAAGATAGATAGTTTAAACTATTCATTTCTATTTATAAACTTTTTTAATTGGTATTGGAGACACTATAGCAATGCTCTGCATTAACTGTGATTAATTCCAGCCAGTGTCTCATGAATAAAAATCTTATTATGTAAAATAAAGACAAAAATAAATGTTTAATAATTTATTACACATAACTTACAATATTTGTGTTTTAAAATACAAATAGTATTCTTTTACTCCAACTTAAACTAAGCAACTAAGATTGCATTTTTTCATACTACAATGGAAATATACTTTTTATACATATTTTTAATACAAAATTATACAATAAAATATTTATATGTATTATTAGTAACTTACTAATGCAGATGCAATAATGAAAATAGACATAATAAAGGAAAAACAATAATTTTATCAAGACTATAAACTTCATTTTTAAAATGAATAAAGTCAATTCATAATTTTTATACATTACAAATAATAATAAATATTTCTCTTTTTCAATATTATATGTTGTCATAGCAATGTAGCCCAATGCAGTTCAAGTTAATAAATTAACTAGTAAAATCAAACCAAAAAAAAAAATTTTTTTTATAATTGGCATTACACCACATATTGAAATTTATTTCAAATGTCAGTAGGTATAATATATATATGAAATATTATCCAGTTTCATCTGTGTATAATTTATTATAGTAAAAATATTTATCATTTTAGCTGGGTTACATCAACCAACAACTGAGTAATAAATATTATAAAAACAGTTGTAGAAGTCCTGCAAACATTGATATATAATCATACTGAATATTCTACCAATAGAAAACAAGTAAAAATAATAATCATCAGAAAGTGTTTAGATTAATGATTTTTTTTAAAAAAATCTTCCAAAAAGAAAGTAATTTGCATGTATTATCATGTTTGTTGATAGAATATGGTCTTTTAAGGATCTCAGAGATATCTGGATAGTATTCTGGTGTTAAAAAATCAATACTATGACTTATAGCCATATATTTATATATATGTTGAACCGGATATTTTATTGGCTTCAAAAGTTCTATTGTAAAACTAAAACTAACTTATTTTTATAAAGTTTTAAAAGAAAACTATTTAAAAGTTTTGTATATTCTTTTAATGTATTAAGAGTAAGTGAAATAACACACATACTTATTTATATTTTAAAATTGTGTGATTTTATTTTCAATAGATCTTAGTTTAAAATAGTTTTCTTTTGTCACTTGTTTATTTATCAAAGTAATTAAAGGCAAGCAAACTTTTAATCTTTTGGGAAAAAACATTCTAATTTAAAAAGTTTTAATCCATTTTTTTGAACAAGCATTTTATTTTTAAAAAGTTTTGTTTGTGATAGTCTTTTATTGTGTTGATTTTAATTTATTTTAAGATCATGAGACCCTTAATCTCAGGGTCATGGGTTTGAGCCCCACATTGGGTGACAAAAGCAACATTGAATTATCTTGTATGTGGTTAATCATGAGTTTCTGCAGACATATGACATTCTTGGTCCCAATATTTTATTCTGGGTAAAGTAAAGCTCTCTTGAGCTATTTCATTGTATTCCTTGCAAATCTGTTTTATTTTTGAAATCTTTAAATAGGGAAACTGTAATTAGTTTTTATAAATCACTAGCAGGAAGATAGTATAAATCTTTTTTTAAATCACAGGTGAGAAAATTAACTTATTTTCCAGGGTATTTAATATTTTCAATGCTTTTGTACACTCTCTGATAAATACGCCAGTAAAATCTAGGTCAAAACTTTCATATTTTGTTTGTCTGAGATTTAGTTTTTGCTTAAATTTAATAAACTTTAAAATTATTTTGGCTAAAATTTGTCTTTGTGTTCTTTTCTCAACTGTCTGAACAGTCTTAAAGTTCTCTTGCTCTACCTGTATTTAGCTGGTGGTCATCACCATCATTATAACTCTTGATCACAATAAATTAAATTTTTTTAGGTCATTAGGAACCTAGTAATGCCCTTTGTGATCAATAGAAGTATAGAAGTGTGGTACATAATTAATAAAATTTTGGCACCCAATATGGGGCTCAAACCCATGACCCTCAGATTAAAAGTCTCATGCTCTTAAAAATAAATTAAAATCAACACAATAAAAGAAACATTATCACAAATAAAACTTTTTAACATTAAAATGCTTGTTCAATAAAAGGATTAAAACTTTTTAAATTAAAATGCTTTTTCCCAAAAGATTAAAAGTTTGCTTGCCTTTAATTACTTTGATAAAAAAAAACAAATGATAAAATAAAACTATTTTAAACTAAGATCTATTGAAAATAAAATCACAAAATTTTAAAATATAAACAAGTATGTGCTATTGTACAAACTTTTAATATTTTAAAAGAAATCATATACAAAACTTTTTAAAAACTTTATAAAAATAAAAGTTAGTTTTAGTTTTTCGATGGAACTTTTGAAACAGATAAAGCATCTTCCCTATCATGCCATGAAAAAGCATTTTTTAGCATTGTCACTGTGGGGCTTCAAGTTTAAACCTGTGTGAGATTTTGTTCAGGCAATTGAGAAATATTTCAGGTATGGAAGGCAAGATTTAAGTATTAGGGATTAGTTTGTGTTAGTTGGTATGTATTATTGGGGCAGTTTGGAGTAGGGGATTCATCTTTTTAATATGATATAAGTAAATAAACAATGAAATAGTATTTTTCTTTTGCATTTTTTTAATGAAAGCAAATTAAAAAAATAAATATTAGGAAGTTATATTTTTTGTAAAACTGGAAATAAAAGATTAAGAAATATCAAAATAGTGGATTTAGTCATGTTTGCAAAATGGAAGTCAGTGCAGAAATTGATAGGGAGGTAATTTTGGAAGAAAGCCCTGTTTCTTTCAAAAATCCTCAAATAGTAGAAAAAGAAGAGAGTAAAACACAGATGATGATGATGAAGATGATAATGGGAGAAATAAAACAAGATCAACAAGACATGATGAGAGAAATATATTAAGAAAAAAGAAATGAAACAATGTTAGCAGGAAATGATAGAAGAAAATAGAGCAGATATGGAGTTCAAAGCTGAAATGAAACAATGGAGGCAAGAAATAATGGGAAGAGAAGAGAAAATCCAAGAAACTATAGAGATAGATTTGACTAAAGAAAGACATGAAGTTGAAAAGGGAATTGAGATGGTAAGAGATGTAAGTAAAGAGAAAGATGCATTAAAACAAGATAATGTTAAAACAGATAAGGTGAAAATAAAGTTAGAAATAAGCACAGATTGGATACAGATAGATAGCGTAGTGGAAAAATTAGAGAATGGGGATCAAAATATAGAAGAAATTTGTAAGTTAAAGACAGAAAATATTGTAAAAGTGTTTCTACAAGAGACTAGAAAAGAGTTGAATTGGGTAACTGTTTGTTTTGAATTTTAGATCTAAAACAAAAAAGAAAATTAGGAGAGAGATTAAGGAATATGATTTTAAAGCAGAAATAGAAGCTATTTATAGAGCAATTTTATTTAGCACATTCATAAAGACTATTGAAGATGAATTCTTTTCCATTTTTTAATGTTGATACTATGAATAATAAAGTGAGACACTTCGAAAAAATGTGTTTGCTCAGAAAAAGGGTTTTCAAATATATGAGGTAGAAAATAAAACAGAATGTGAAGTGACAAAACAAAAAATTATAAGCAAGGAAAGCACAGGAGGGAAAGTAGCCTACATCAGAGAACTAGTCAAAAGAAAAAGAGAACTGCCTGACAGAAGTTACATTTATAGTAATCAGATAGACTTTCAAAAAGAAAAGGATTTGTTATCTGATTATGAGAATGGATAAAGTAATCTTAATAAAATAAAATGTTCTTTTAGACAGAGTGCAGGGCAAATGTTCAGTCTGGTTTCTGAGGGATTTTTTAAAATGTTTAAAGGTTTAAAAAAAGTTTAACAAAGGAATGATTTTATTTTTTTCCCATTATATGATGGGGCAGTTGAACTGGATGCTTTATCCATTTCAAAAGTTTTACTGTGAAATTAATACTAACTTTTATTTTTATAAAGTTATTTAAAAGTTTTATATGTTATAGTGTACATACACAGCTATATTTTAAAATTCTCTACTTTTTAGTTTAAAAACAAGTTTTTTTGACAATTGTTTTATTTTAATCAAATTGGAAAAACATTCTAATTTAAAAAGTTTTAATCTTTTGAGAAAGCTTTTAATTTTGGTAAGTTTTAATTGCATTCCTGTTTCTTTCATTTTAATTGTAATCTAATTTTAATTTAATTTTAAAAAGAAAAGGTGAGACTTAATTTTTGCAATTAGTTTTTTTTTAAATTAATTTTGGATAAGATAGGAACCCTGATCAGATATTTAATTAAGATTAAGTCTGAGATAGAGATTTGCTCTGGGCAAAAACTTCTAATTAAAGATGACTCAGGAGATAAGAGTGCATATACATAGCCCTGGGATTTTGGACTAATTATTATTTGGCTATTTATGTTTATTTTGCATGTTGAATATTGATTAAGCTTTTTGGTACAGTACTTATAATACCTATTCTATTTATAGTGCTGCCTTATATTTTAAAGGTTGCTAATAGGAAACTCTGCAGATATCATAGTCCAGTCCACTATTTTTTAAATAGCAATCATTTCTGCAGAATGCCTAAACTACATGCCATGTGGAATCTTATCTATAACATGACATACTAAACTAACCCAAAGACAAACCCCATATTCTGTATTGTTTCTGCAAAATCATGTCAGTAAACCTTAAACAAGAATTGAGCCTGAGTTTCCCTCCACACTGCCTACCAAAGACATAAATCAGAAGCCTGTATGATGGACTCAAATTAAGAAGAACTTTGCCTATCTCACTGGAAGAAATCTGACAGACTTTACATTAGACCTTAAGATAAAAGATTTTCATATTGAAACCAGGGTTTAAATCTCTTATTAAAGTATCAGCTTAATCTTAAAAGAAACCTCGCTTTATAATACATTTTGCATATTCAATTTATATATATATATATATAATGTTATGTATGTTATTTATAGTCTGTGCTGGATTATGATTCTATATTTTTCTTTTTTATTTATTTATCTAAGAGTGTATTTCAAGTTTCTATGTTTATATGCTTAGTGTTTTTTATTATTTATATTACTACTCCTTGATAAATACTTAGGCAGATATTAGTAATTTTTGTTTATCTCATGTGTCCCCTTTTTGCTATAATCAATTTAGATGAGTTTGCATTTTCTGCAGACTCAAACCTTTTGGTTTGTAGTTTATTGAGTATAGTGTTCTGTTTTTCCTAGATCAGAGATTTTGTTTTCTTCTTTTTATGATTATGTAAAATCGTAATCTTTTCTGGTTTTGTTTTATTGTCTTGTATTTGGGTCAACCATGAATTATCTTAAATGTGATTAATCATAAACTGTTCTGCAGACATATGGCATTATTGGTTTGGTCCCAATGTTTTATTCCAGGCCAAGGAAAGCTTGCCTGCATTGTTTCATTATATTTCTTGCAAGACCATTTTATTTTTGAAATCTCTAAATAGGAAAACTGTAATTAGTTTTTATGAATCACTAGAAGGAAGATAGTATAAATTCCTCCTTAATTCACAGGTGAGAAAATGAACTTATCTGCCAGGGTATTTAATGTTTTTAATACTCTTATACACTCTCTGATAAATAGGCAATAAAATCTAGGTCAAAACTTTCATATTTTGTTTATCTGAGATTTAGTTTTTGCTTGAATTTAATAAACTTTAAAATTATTATGGCTAACATTTGTCTTTGTGTTCTTTTCTCAATTGTTTGAACAGTCTTAAAGTTCTCTTTCTCTTCCTGGGTCTAGCTAGTGGAAATCATCATCATTAGTAACTCTTGATCACCATAGATTAAATTTTATAGGTCATTAGGAACCTAGTGGTGCCCTCAGTGATCAATAGAATTATAGAAGTGACTGGTATAATATATATATATTAAATATGCATAGTTTAATATAAAACAAAATAAATGTTAGGATTAATGAATTGTGGGATATTTAAATCGACATGTGTTTCTGGTTGGTAATAGATTATTCCATTTTGAAAGTTGAGTTGAAAATGATTATGAATATAATCGAAAATATTTCTTTATGAGTTTTTATTGAGTTTTTATTTATATTGTATTATAAATTGTTTACCGTTGTTTGGAATATATTTAAGTTTTGTTATAGTTTAATATATATATATAAATTTAAAAATAAATTGCACTTTGGAGCACTATGAATTTAGAGCACTGTATATTAATAAATGATTTCTTAATTACGATATAACCTTAAGAAATAAATGGATCATGGAATAATCATTTTTAATGTACAGTACTGTAAATCCATAGTTCTCCAAGTATAATTTAGTTTCATTAAATTTACATATACATTAAGCTATGCATATTCAATATTTATATCTATAACAACAGACTTTATATTAATATACACCTGGGTCTCGTTTTGCGCGATAGATAGGTTCCTCAGAAAACACGCACAAATGAAATTGCACAAAAATAGACCTAACTTACATTGAAAAAGGGGGGATGCAATCTGTGATTTTTCAAAATTCGCATAAAAGCAAAGCACCAATGTAAAATTACTTTAAAATTCGTGCCAAAAAAAAAATAAGGAAATAAAATATGACTAATAAAAAATTTCAAATTTGAAAAAAATTGATACAAGACAAACTTTTTTTAACTATAATATTTAATTTTATTCAAAATAATATATTTTTATGCATAATTTACAGTACAGTAATTTACATTTTTTTATACACATTTTAATTATTAATGCTATTTGCCAATAAACAGGTTCGTTTGCAAACTGGTAAAGATTCTTCACAAGAGGAACTATAACTAGCACCAACTTCACTCTCATGTTGTTGTTTTAATGGTTTTCTAATGACAACGTAATTAGTAATTAATCTTTGAGATGATGATTTTATTAATTGTTTATGAAGCTCGTGATATCCAGACATACAACCATTTAGCTCTCGTTGGAATTTAAGAGCACTTTTGTGATTAGTGTTATTAGTAAGAAAATAATTTGCCAACTGATTAGAAAGTTGAAGACCTTCTCAAATCATTTTGGAAGTGAAAGGAACAGGTTCCACTTCTGTTTCATTATCTTTTTCTACATTTTCTTCTGTATCTAAACTTTTATTTTTGTCTTTAATTTTTTAATTTTCAATTCCGTTTAAAAATCAAATTTCGTTTCATTGCTATTACTCACCTTTCAAAAATAAACTTGCAGACACTAAATGATTAGTAATTGATTAAACATTCTTTTTTAAAAAGCAAAAACAGAATGTGATTAAAAATGCAAAATTAACATGCACAATGTTTGAACAAATTTACATTATAATCTTGTAAAATTTAATGTGTGTATACATAAAATGTGGAAATCATGATTTTAATTTCATTATTGAATAAAATCTTATTATTATAAAGCACTGAAAATATTGAAATTACTAAGATGAAAGTCGAATTCCAAAAATGTGCTATTACTTTCAATATAACGTAAGTGCGCGAAAGTTCGACTTCCGGTGAAACATGAATCGCATAACTTCAAAATCGTGTTAATTAAGTCCGCGTAAAAAAAAGACCCAGGTGTAGTTCATAATATTTAATTTTAATTTCAGACTGACTTAAACCTATTTAATATTATGCTAATATACAAATATAAGCTTTATATCCAATAACAGAAATAAATTAATTTTTATTACCATCTAAGCTAAAAGAAAACAAAAAGTAATCCAATTATTTTTGAATCTATTAGTGTGGAATGTTACTTATTCATAGTTTTTAGAAATATAATTCTATTAAATTGATATTATATATATTGTAATGATCTGGAGAAAGTAGACTTATGTAAACTGCATTACAGGGTGCCATCTAGCCATTTGAACCTAGAAAAATTTATAAAGTAGGCAGATACATAAGTCAAAAAAAAAAAATTTTTTTTTTTTTTTTTTAAATTTTGATTCCGGTCGTTAGCCCAAGTCACTAGCTCAGGGAGTAGCAGAGATTTAATAATATCATATCTTATCTAATTATATTTCAACATTAAAAAATAAATAAAATAAGCCACTGCCAGTAATTAACATACAAAAATTTATTTACGTACATATATATATATATATAAGATTTAAAATTGTTTTAGTATCAGTTTACATTTTAACATTTAACATTATTTTTAACTTTACTTTAGATTTTAATTTACATTTTAATTTCTATTATATTATAAGTTTACATTTTAATTAAGTTCACACAGATGGAATTATAAAAATTTGTTTTAATAATGTTGAGTATAGATCGGTTACATAGATTACAACAGTTAAAAACATTTCAAAATAAACATAAATGATCAAAATATAAAATCATTGATACTGATAATTGCAGAGAGATACTTGCATTGTCACCAATAACTTAAAAGACATCCGAATAAATACATTTTAGATACTCACCGTAAGGTATCATTATTTATCGAATGTCTATATAATTTGATCAAATATGAAAACCCAAAACATACTTAACCGATAACCAATCCATGGAAGTGTCTATAAACAACTTAAATTTAATGCATTTTTATTTAGTGTTGAGTATGAATAGACTACATAGATTTGCATTTGAAAATAAAACATTCTATCCCTATTTAACCTTAAGCTAAGATTTGCAGTCAAAACTGGTGTCAATTTATCTGATATATCGATGCATTCAATGTAATACGAAATACGGCAGCACCAAAAAGTTAAGAGAAGAAATTGCCTCTCGTCAAATAGGAATTATTACATCTATCTGACAAGAAGAGCAATAAAAAAAAACTCCATAGAAAGGAACTGCGTTCTCCATCTTATAATTCCTTCCATAGGCAAATGGGTGAGTGCGGCATATGAAACGATTCTGCCCATAGCGAATCTGATATTACATCTACTAATCACACCAATATATCCCATCCATTGACCCAATTCAATTACAACACAAATAATCTAAGATTACCCTCCTCTAATATAACTTTACAAATCTGTACAGCCATTCACACCCGACTTAAGTTTAACATTTATATAATTAATTTAACGAGAAAAAAAATCATGATAAAACTTAAAGAACAAAAAATAAATAAATAAATGGAAATGATTTTACAAAAGAAACACATCAAATAAAATTATAACTAATTAATAAATATTTTAGTTTGGTCAGATAGGATTCTATTGCAGTATTTACCAAAAAGTTTTAAAATTTAGAGTTCTTATTGTTCGAATGAATATAAAGTTCTTACGATTTTTTTAAAACGTCCAATTTTATCCGTTGCTTGCCATGAACGTGGATTCCCATGCCATCCTAAGATTGGTATTTTGTTGGCCGATTTATTTATCCATCCAGAGGTTTTTGCTTTAACTGGTCCTCAATGTAGAAAATGATAGTTCAGTTCTCCTTCTTTAGCAGAACTGAAGGGATTGAAGAGTGTGTCTTTTCAATCCCTTCTCCTTCACCTCCACACTAACACATATCTGTCACATCTCTCAATAATAATCAATCAATAATTTTCAAACTTGTCCTTTTATATTTATTTTGTGGATTGAATTGACATTACGTCATCGATGTGATGGTCCTTTCGCTGAGGTCCGATTCCATTGTTTTTCTCTCCTACCTGACCGCTGTTTATACATATAAATGCCCAAGGCTAGGTTACTAATTAAAATAATCATTTCCATTTTCTGATTACTTAATGTCTTTTCCAAAATTAAAGATATATTTTTATCTCTAAATCTTTTTAAGATTTAGTTTTAAAATACTTTTTCTTTAATAAAGTTTTATTTTAATAATTTTTCATCTGTGCGATTTTATATATATATATACGAGTTTAAGATTTTCAATTTTTATGTCTAACAAAAAAAAAAGAAGTTTTTAAATGCGAACTTTTTATATTAACTTTATGTTTAATAATAAAAAACAATGTAACGATGTCTGTGCTCGTTACAATATATATAATATTTCAAACAAATTAATTTAACACAGTATTCAAAATTAAATAATATATTCTTTACTGTAAGTACTTACAATTGTTTCACTGACAATCTTTATCAACCATTAATACAAATGTACAGAAAATAAAAACTTGCATTACCCATCATTCAATCCATTCAAATTTCCCACAATTCTGTTGTTTTTATATTAGCCGATTGTCTATTCATTAAACCAACTCTATTCCTAGATATCATCATTGCCTCCTTAATTTTTCGGTTTTCACTATACCTTTCAATTTAAATAATTTTTACATCTCTATTATCAAATTTAAAACCATAATTACATGCTTCATTATCATCAAAAATAATTGATGGAGTATTCATATTTAGTTGAAGATACATTTTCTTTCTGTACACATTTATATAATGTCCTATGATCATTATATTGTTAAGTTGTCTATTATTTGAAAAGATATCCTTTAATTCCTCTTTGAAGCCTTAAAGGAAACAAGCAGGGAAAATTTCTAATGATTACTCTCTATGATTTTTTTATTGCAGCTGTTAATACTACATGATTATTCGTATATCAATGAATGTGGATGCAGTACTTACCAAATATGCATCAACCAACATGCTGAGTTTATTGGCTTTTACTTCTATGTTTAAAATCAAGTAACACCATGATGTTTCTTCTCAGTTGTTTGATTGTTCTTAAGTGAAATATCAATTGAGTTTAAATGAAAGCTGAATGAATACATATGTAAATGATTGTGTTTAAAATAGATATTTACAATCATGACTAATAAACTAAATTATGATCTTTTTTTCAGAAGATTGTAAAGTCACCAGCCATGAAGGTGGAGGGTGCTAAGAATCCCTGATTGCATGCTATTTAATGATGACTTTTTATTTAGATGCTTACAACTGCATATCACTTCCTAGTGAAAGAAGAGTGCACAAATTGGAAACATTGTCTAACATTGAATTGAATATTATTATAATTTATGAAATTAAAAAAAAAGGTGAAGAGACACTGGACATAAAAAGTGATCACGTACCTTACTACAAAGGTACAAATAATGGAAGTAAAAGTGGAATGAATGTTTAGCATTGTGGTGATTAACAATATATTAGAAAGAGTGACAAGATTGGTTATTCAATTTAATGGAACATATGGAAGCAGGTAATTCAGGTTATGCAGTGTTAATTTTTATTTTGATGAAAAAATAAAGGATTTTTATATGGAGTTTACAAAATGCTTTAGATCAGCCCAAACAACATTTAAAATTGTTATGTGAGACGTTAATACTAGAAATGGCAAAACATTGAAAGATTGCTTATAATAACTTCTTTCATATACACTTCAATGCAGACAAATTTTCTTAAAATACTTCTTTTGTTTTCATTTTTTTTTTTTTACAGTTTCAACTTTCCAGCAGTCTTCATCAAAGCTCTGATGAAGACTGCTGGACAGTCAAAACTGTAAGGAAAATAAAAGAAATTTTTTAAGAAAATTTGTCTGCATTGAAGTGTATATGAAAGAAATTATTGTAAGCAATATATATATGAATATGAATATATGAACATATGCAAAGAAAGTAAAAGAGAAAAATAAGAGTATATACTTTTAACATTGAAAGATGAAAGTAGTGTGGTTAAATTTGATTATGATGATAGAAATGAATGAGGATACAGACTTTTGGAGTTTTCAGAGAAAAAAAAATTATATTATGAATTTTTTCTTTAAGAAAAATGCTAAAAAGAAATGAACATGGGAGCAGACAAGTGAAAATACAACAGAATTAGATTACAATATGTATTTAAAAACTGTAATATTCTTAATGGATTTCATATAGGAAGTGACTTTCAATTACTTTAGATGTAAAATATATGTTAATGCAAAGCTAGAAGGACAAAAATTATTAAGAAAAATAGTATCATGGATAATATTTCTGATCTTCAGAAACATTCCAAAAATTTGAATTGAATCTTGCAAATTATTTTTAAATATTATCTGATTTTGAATAGGATTCTGATTTGAATGAAGTCAATAGAAAGATAACTGATATATTTTTAAAAACCACAACAAATATATTTGGTACAAAAAATGTAATAAATTAGCCAGTAAAATTTTTATTGAGACAAGACAATTGGTGAAAAAAAAAGAAACATTATGAAAATATATAAAAATAATGCATTAAGAATGACTGAACATCTAGAATTTTTTAAAATAGTGTGAAAAAGAATTAATAACAATATAAGAAAATGTAATTCTGAATTAGCAAAGAAATCTATAAAAAAGAATAAAAATCTCAAAATTGTAAAACACTATCTTCACATTGCTAGGAAACTTATGTAATAAGAGAAAAGGCTGGGACTATTATTAAAATGATAGATGACATCATGAAATATATAAAAGAATTGTATCTTGAATTATAAAGCAATAAAGAACAAGAAAAAATTGTATCTAGAATTATAAAGCAATAAAGAACAAGAAAAACTATCTCCTGCACCTACTATATCTTCAGAATTGCTAAAGATTTTGAATAAATGAGACATGTAATTAAATCTATAAAAAAGGGAAAAGCTCCCAGTAATCATGCAATTAGAACTCATATCTTAAAAGAAGCAGGTGAAGAGAATAAAAAATTTTCAACAGTTATATACCAAATGCCAAAATGTTAAAGACATGCCAGCCAGCTGATTTGAAGACTGCAGTTTTAACATTAATATTTAAGAAAGGTGATAAAGAAGATATTTGAACTTACAGACCTAGCAGTCTTTTTTTAGTTCCATACAAAATTTTTACCAAGATAATTACAAACTCACAGGCAATCATATTTTAACTAACCAAAAGAATACACTGCATTTAAAAGTGATTTTAGGACAGTGGATCACATCCAAATATTGAGAGAAGTTGTAGAAAGAACCAATGAAGATGAGTTGCCATTATTCTTTGGATTTATAAATTATGAAAATGCATTTTATCCTATATATATTTCTACAGTGATTAGAGCATTGTATCATCAAGATATAGACCCAAGATATTGTTATACTCTAAAAAATATTTATCAGAATACAACAATAATCATATTACATAGTGATATAAAAAAGTGAATATTGAAAAAGGTGTATAAGAGAATATTTATATATTTCTAAAACTTTTTATAGCAATTTTATAAGAAATATTTTGTGATTAAAATGGGAAGCCAAAGAATTAAAAGTAAATGGAGATTATTTAAGTCGTCTAGATTTTTCAGATTGCAAAAGTTATTAAATCAAAGTAGTAACTGAAACACACAAGCTTATTATATACCTGTGTCTATACATGTAATATATAGCGTATATGAGCACAGACTTTCACATTACCCACCACTCTCCACACTATCTCATAACACTGATACCCTTGAACAAATATATGTTGAAAAGATAAATAATCACCAATATACATATTTCATGCTAAACCAGCAATCATCAGTTGGTCCAGATTACCATCTCTACACATATATGCTATAAATGCTCAGATATATATTAAGATAGCCAATCCTTATTACTTTAATGGACAGGCTTCAATCTACTCCACACTCCAACTCTTCAACTGTCCATCCAATTGAAAATCTGATAATGAAATGCTCAAAGGCCACCCTGAGGCCAAGATTCTTATCACACCCATATTGACCCAAGGTCAATCTGACCCCTCATGTACAGGACATAATCCATTTAATACATATATAAGGGATGGGCAAATATCTCTACTATGTAATAACTGAAACACACAGGCTTATTATATACCTGTGCCTATATATGTAATATATAGGGTATATGAGCACAGACTTTCACACGATCCACCACTCTCACACTATCTCATAAAACTGATACACTTGAACACATATATGTCAAAAAGATAAATAATCACCAATATATGTATTTCATGCTAAACCAGCAATCATCAGTTGGTCCAGATTACCATCTCTACACATATATGCTATAAGTGCTCAGATATATATTAAGAGACATGGGTATATAATAAGCCTATGTGTTTCAATTATTACATAGTAGAGGTCTGCCCATCCCTTGTATATGTATTAAATGGATTATGTCCTGTACATGAGGGGTCAGATTGACCTTGGGTCAGCATGGATGTGACAAGAATCTCAGACTCAGCGTGGTCTTTGAGCATTCCATCATCAGATTTTCAATTAGATGCTTTGTTGAAGATTTGGAGTGTGAAGTAGATTGAAGCCTGTCCACTTTAAGTATGAGGATTGACTATCTTAATGTATATCTGAGCACTTATAGCATATATGTGTAGAGATGGTAATCTGGACCAACTGATGATTGCTGTTTTAGCATGAAATATGTATATTGGTGATTATTTATCTTTTCAACATATATGTGTTCAAGTGTATCAGTGTTATGAGATAGTGTGGAGAGCGGTGGCTCATGTGAAAGTCTGTGCTCATATACCCTATATATTAAATCAAAGTAGGAAAGTAGGACTAAAGATAAATGTTAGCAAGTCTAATGTTCAATAAGAAGAAAAAAAATGATAATGATAAATTAAAAGAAATTATCAACTACAAACACCTTATTCATATTATTTATATAGAAGGAGACATAATAAACGAACTTAATAATAAAATTAAACTTGGATGGCATGCTTTTAGTATAAATAATTTAATATTAGAGTGTGATATCTGTTTGAAAATAAAAGTTTTTAACAGATATGTTTTACTGGTTCTCACTTATGGATCTGAAATATGAATACTTAACCGAAAAGCAGTACAATGACTTCAGATCATTCAAAAAAGTATGAAGAGAGGTATGATGGGAGTAATAAGAAGGGATCGAAAATGAAATACACAGTGAGAGAGCAAAATCTTACTGATCATTGAAAGCATTAAGAGATTGAAGTGGATCTGGATTGAACATATTTCTAAAAAGAATAATAAATATGGATGGTGGAAGTCATTTTCTATGAAACTGTAAAAGACCCAGAAAGAAACCATGTGTGATGTAGATGAATGAAATTAAAGTTACCTGGCGTTATGTACAGAAGAGAGGCTAAAATTTTGAGAAACTGAATTAAACTTAGAAAGACCTTCATAACAATGGATTAATAAAGGTTAAAAAGGATGATTCATGCTGTTATCAGAGATAATAAAAACAAAGCACCAGAATTAATTCTATAATTTTAAGTATATCCCCATATAAATAAATAAACAGTAACTTTAACTAGTTTGTGACATGAGAGCTGACCTATGAAAAGTGGGGCCTGGAGAATGTTTTCATATATGGGAGCAGGAGGAGTATTTTACTCACGATAAAATACTTAGAGGGAGCTTGAATGTCTGGTTCAAATCTCCTCTGATTACAATTAGATATTTTTAAAAAATTATCTTATTTGCTGATATAGATATATAGTTTTACAATTATTATAAATCAAGTCAAGAACGATTCTCTTCATTAAAAAAGATTTTATTTACTTTGAATGAGAATTCACTAATATATATATATTCTAGAAAATAAAATGTAATTGTTTGCATTACATGTATTTTATTTTGTTTACTCAACTAAAATTGCAACAAAATAATACTTATAGTGCATAATTAATTATTTAGTTACGATTATTTATAAATTATAAATACAAATGTGTGCATTGAATGAATATTTGAGAAAACAAAATTAAATATATATAATATAAAAAGTTATATTTTATTTCTTTGAATGTTTATGGCAAATCCATTGTTAACATCATAGTAATTTATTCTCTTTGAGAATTCTGATTCAATAGATAAATTTTCTAACAAAGAGAATCAATTTTGATTTATGCTGATTTTACATTAATATGACCAGAACATTGAGAAATACTAAAGGATACACATTCTACATAATTGAAAATTTACTTCACTGCTCAACCAGCGCTCCTACAATTGTATTACTTTGACATGATAGAGAATCAAATTATAGAATTTTAACAACAAAAATAGGAAACATAATTATGATTAACAAGTAATAAAATATTTTATTTATTTGGTTTGTCTGTTAGCATACATCATGCAGATGTAGGCCTTGACAAATGCTGATTCGTTTGTGGTTGCATTATTCATACCATCCTTGGGCCAGCTCAGGATATGAATGAAGAAGGCAGTCATGTCGTAAGCTAGCTATTGAGCTATGCTCAATTTAGAATTAATTCTAATATTTTGCTTTATGTGTATATGTTATATTTGTATGTATATAACAACAGCTATTTTTTTTCTCACTTTTATGAAAATTTTTATATCTGCTGCACTTACTTAGATCTAGAAATAGTGTACTGTAAACAAATTAATAGAATTCTCTCAACTGCAACATTTTATCGTAATCATTTAATTAGATTATAAATTAGATTTAGCACCTAAAAAAATTAAAGAATATGAAAGGCCACTGTTTTATGTTCAAGCTCATCGAGTATACTTTTTTTAATGTTCAAACATTCTATGCTTCCATACTTGAACTAGTTTTTCTGTAGAATTCTTTATATTAATACTTATATATACTCTATACATATAAATTGACTAAGTGATCTACAAAAGAAATTAGTCTCATTGAGGTTTTAAATGTAAAGATCTTCTGATGTTCACAAAAATCAATCAAGTGTTGCATTGAAAAAAATTGAAGGATTTTATAAGAAATTCAAATCTTTTGTAGAGTGGCATTTCTAGATTAATCAAATTTTTTTATTAAAATCTAATTTTTAGAAATTACAAATAAGATATTCTAAAATAAAATAAAAAATCTCTATATAAAATAAGTTATAATAATTTTATTATTAATTTAGATTGACTTAGTCTTTCTTTTTTAAAAAAAAATTGCGTCACTGGAGAAAGGGTAACATTTCAAATTATATATAAATTATTTACAGCTTATGGAACACATATATATTGTGCATCTTTTTTAAATCAAACAAGACTTTAATAATATAGGGGATTTGAACACAGACCTTCAAGCTTTCTTCGGCCATCCACTCTATTTCGTACAACTGACACATATGATCACACACGTGTGAAAAAGATGTGATCTCCAATATATGTATTTTGTGCTGAACCAGGACTCATCAGTTGGTCCAGATCATTATCTCTCAAACAAATATATAATCAGTGTTTGGTTTTTATATTAAGATAGCAAATATTCACACTTTAATGGGCGGGCTTCAATCTATTCCACCCTCCAACTCTTCATCCATTCATACCATTGAAAATCTGATGATGGAATACCCAAATTGCTTGTTAATTCCAATATTATTGTCATGATTGGGTTTACTTTAAGTCACTCTGACCCCTCATGTATAGGACCTTACCCATTTAAATAGAAGAGGATGGGCAGGATTCAGGCTAATTGTATCCTACCCATCCCTCTTCTGTGCATTTAAATGGACATGGTCCTATACATGATAGTCAGAGTGATTTAAAAATAAACACAAACATAACAATAATATTGACATTACCAAATAATTTGGGTGTTCCATCATCAGATTTTCAATGCTATGAATGGCTGAAGAGTTGGAGAGTGGAATAAATTGAAGCCTGTCCATTAAAGTGTAAAGATTTGCTATCTTAATATAAACCAAGCACTGATTATATATATATATGTTTGGTAGATTATCTGTACCAACTAATGAATGCTGGTTAGCATGTAATACATATAATGGAGATCATTTATCTTTTTCACATGTGTGTGATCATGTGTGTTGGGTATGTAATATAGAGTGAATGGCTAAGGGAGCTTAAAGGTCTGTACTGCATCTAGACCTATGTATGTAAACTTGTATTTAAAATATTACGAATTCTTTAATTAATAAGTAAAACGAAAGAAAATGTGTACCATTTAAGGTCTTTAACTCCCATGCCATAAGATAAATTAATATAAAAACCCGGAATATATTACTGGTTAAAAATCACTTTGACAATTATCAAAGTGACTTTAGTGCCAAAAAAACTGATCCATGCAAGAAATTAAGATTCTTGATTTCCAATAACAATCAATCAAAATCCAACTAAATATTTAATTTGCCTTACTGCTTTTTACAAAGAAATTGATTTTTTTTTTTTAAAAAAAAAAGTTTATATCAGTTTTTTCCCTTAAAAAAAAAGATTATTAATTATATTATTTTAAATATAAAATCAAAATGTAAAATAATTTTATATAATCTTAATTTAAATAAGGTAAAAAAGTCACATATAATAATGTCATTGTTGTTTATACAGTAATGTGTTGTGTACGATGTATACTAACTACTATGGTGTTATCTAATGTTAACATTTGTAATTAAATAGTGCATTAATAAAATACTCAAATAAGAGTTCATAAAAAGTTCAAATTCCAAAAGTGACACAGCTGGATCTGTGATCCATGGACTTTTAGTTTCAGAATCCATCATTCTATCACTGTACTAAAACGTATAGGACAAAAATAAATATAGTATAGGGTAAGAGACCTCAATACCCATATAATCAATTCAAATGTAGAAAATGGGTGATGATTAATAAGAACAATTCTAAAACACTTTCATTTTTTCATCAGGAAATGTAATAAAAAAAAAAGTTGCCTGTTAATATTATAAGAAAAGCGCGTGGTGACATGAGTATATCTAAATAGGCCTTAAAATAAATGTTTTTATCACACAAAATTATGGGAATAAAGTATGTAAATAGTATTTTTTTTTAAATTTTAATTCAGAAAAATAATATAGAACCCCCAACTGTAAAGAAATATTGCCAAAGATATTAAAAGAAAATATTAATGTGCAACCAAGCTGCCTGATTTTGTATGGAAATCAATAAATAAAGATTAGACTGGAGTGTATCACTCTAAATATAAAAGCAATATTCAATAAATGACTGAATTTAGTTTATGTATGAATATTTGAATTTTATATATATATAAATTCTAGCACATGTGCGTGTGTGGTGCAACTGTTCTCAAAAGCTATAAAGTGTTAAGTAAAATAGATAACTAAAAACAAACGAGCTGAGCGCTTTCAACGGATCTTGCCTTCATAATCATAGCTTGCTACTACATTTAAAAAGATTTATTAAAATAATATTTCTGTAGTGAAAATTATACTACAGAAATATTATTCATTATTGGTCAATCTGTAGTCTAGTGAATGACTAATAAAAATTATTGGTGTATTAAAATATTTTTAATTTTTTGGTACAATGTCAAATTTACAGGAAACAACATTTTTATCAAATATTTATTTACACCCATTCAGGTAAAAGTTTTTAAATATATTGTACCAATCGGAATGAAAGTGAAGATCGAATCTAACCGCAAAAACAATATCTGCACTACAAGGGCGCCATCTAGGCATTTGAGCCTAGAAAAATTTATAAAGTAGGCAGATACGCGCTGTTAAGATTCCACTTTCTTTAAATATTCCGACCGTTAGCCCAAGTCACTAGCTCAGCGGAGACGCAGAGATAAAAATCTATAAATTTTATATCTTAACTATAAAATAATAAAAGCCACTGCCAGAAATTAACACATAAAAATATTTATTTACGCACATATAAAATAATATTTAAATTTTGAGGAATAAATTTAACGTTTATAATTTTATATTGATCTTTAATTCTAAATTTAAGTAGATTGCATATAATGAGTTTACTATTTATTTAGAGGGTCGAGTATGAATGGACTACATAGGTCTGCATTGGAAAGAAAAATATTCTTCCCTGATTTAACCTTAGGCAACAAATTTCGCAATCAACTGGCGCCAATCCATCTGATACATTCATGTATTCAATGTAGCATGATACGACAACACAAAATACTATATTGTCAGGAATGTACATCTGAACAATAAGTAGAAATAGAGAAGAGATTGACTCGCCACCAACAGGAATGTGACATCTGTTGGCAAGTACATCAATAAACAAAAAACTCCATAGGAATGGACTGCGGTCTTCTGCCGACTTACAAACCCATCCATAGGCAAACAGAGGGTGTGTGGCATATCTATAATCCTGCCCATAGCGGACCTCATACTACATCGACTAATTACACAAATATATCCAATCCATTGAACCAATTCAACTACGAAATGAATAACCTAAGATTACCCTCCCTTAATATAACTTTACAAACTATATAGCCATTCACGCCCGACTTAATTTTAACATTTAAATACGTTCGCACAGATTTGTTTAAAAATGTTGGGTATAGATCGATTACATAGATTCCACGGTCAAAAACATTTCAAAATAAACATAAACGATCAAAATACAAAATTATTGATACCGACAATCGCAGAGGGAAACTTATAAGTAACCCAATAGTATTCACCATAAGATACTTGCGTTGTCACCAATAACTTAAAAGACATCCGAATAAATACATTTTAGATACTCACCGTAAGGTATCATTATTTATCGAATGTCTATATATTTTGATCAAATATGAAAACCAAAATATAATTAACTGCAAACGAATCCATGCAAGCGTCTATAAACAACTTAAATTTCATACATTTAACCAATCTTTCCAATAAGAAAAAAAAAATTTGAAATGATGTTTATCAATCGGAAAACATATAAAATTAAACATTATTAATTTGATTTAAAGACTTACAAAAGTCAGATAAGAGTCCGTTTTAACATTTCAGTTGGCTTGTTTATCAGTTTGTAAAACTTGACGAAAGTTCTTGATTGATTTTAACAATTGTTCATTTCAGATAGCTTATGGTAGAAGAGTCCAGGTATCTGCTTTTATTAATTCCCGCGATGCCTCCGTTGGAAGGGAATGTTCTGGAGATGGCAATAGCTGGTTCAAAGTATCACAGTCTTTTCATTTTTTTTTTTTTTTTTATAGAGAGTGTGGTATGTGCATCATACCTCGTCTCTCAAACACAAACGCTGGAACTGTCTGAAAAAAACTGTATTTCCCTTTTTATATTATCCACCAGGATTCAATGAACAAAACGTCACTAGTCTATCACTTTCGTTAGGATCCGAGCCAAGGCTTAGTGCTTCCATTGGTCAAGCTAAAATTTCTTACTTTTCTTATCTAACTTTTCATCTGACTTTTTAATTACACAGCTTTTAGATAATTAATAAACATCATTTCCATTTACAGATTACAGGAATTAATTAATACCTGTTTTTACTTTAACTTACGTTATTTTTTTATTAAAATATTTTTTTTTTTTTTTATAAAAAATACATTCAAATACCTTTTTTTTATTTATTAAAAAAAATATTTTTACAGTTTAGCATCTGTGCAAATATATATACGTATAACAAACGTTTTTAATTTTAGCGTTTAGTTTTTTTTACTTTTATTTTTAATACACTTATTTTTATATGCGAACTTAAAAGTTTTTATTTTAAATAAATGTAATGACATATTTATATATCATTACATATCAGTAAACTTCCTCAAAAAACAAAAAACATTAAAAAAAAAAAAAGAATTTACTTAGTGTTAGTAATTACGTTACACAAATTGATTATATATGAAAATTTCAAAAGGACAAAACTTTTTTTTACAAGACAAAACAGTAATTACACACAAATATAATGATTAAAAAAAAAAAAAATGTTGACTGTTGATTCCTTATTACCAGCTAAATTTCTGCCCCCTCCCTTCCAAGTTTCATTTCTCCTACCTTTAAGTGTTATTTAGGCAAGTTAAACGATTAAATTTTAAACAAGACTTTTTTTAAAAAAAATTATGATTTATATTTATTAATTACGTTTTATTTATTACTTTTTTATTCCTCGTATTTCTCTTTACATATGCGCAATTTTTCTTACTGGCAGTACCTTTTTACACAAAATTTAAACTATAACTTTACGTTAATACAAAACATATATCTATATAATTTTCAGAAAAAATTTACGGGCATGATTCACTTTTAAAATTCTCAGGGCACTCGTGTTTATTAAAGATCGGCCCAAGTTGGGTAACCAGTTTGTACCAATCGGAATGAAAGTGAAGATCGAATCTAACCGCAAAAACAATATCTGCACTACAAGGGTGCCATCTAGGCATTTGAGCCTAGAAAAATTTATAAAGTAGGCAGATACACGCTGTTAAGATTCCACTTTCTTTAAATATTCCGACCATTAGCCCAAGTCACTAGTTCAGTGGAGACGCAGAGATAAAAATCTATAAATTTTATATCTTAAATATAAAATAATAAAAGCCACTGCCAGAAATTAACACATAAAAATATTTATTTACGCACATATAAAATAATATTTAAATTTTGAGGAATAAATTTAACGTTTATAATTTTATATTGATCTTTAATTCTAAATTTAAGTAGATTGCATATAATGATTTTACTATTTATTTAGAGGGTCGAGTATGAATGGACTACATAGGTCTGCATTTGAAAGGAAAATATTCTTCCCTGATTTAACCTTAGGCAACAAATTTCGCAATCAACTGGCGCCAATCCATCTGATACATTCATGTATTCAATGTAGCATGATACGACAACACAAAATACTATATTGTCAGGAATGTACATCTGAACAATAAGTAGAAATAGAGAAGAGATTGACTCTCCACCAACAGGAATGTGACATCTGTTGGCAAGTAGATCAATAAACAAAAAACTCCATAGGAATGGACTGCGGTCTTCTGCCGACTTACAAACCCATCCATAGGCAAACAGAGGGTGTGTGGCGTATATCTATAATCCTGCCCTTAGTGGACCTCATACTACATCGACTAATTACACAAATATATCCAATCCATTGAACCAATTCAACTACGAAATGAATAACCTAAGATTACCCTACCTTAATATAACTTTACAAACTATATAGCCATTCACGCCCGACTTAATTTTAACATTTAAATACGTTCGCACAGATTTGTTTAAAAATGTTGGGTATAGATCGATTACATAGATTCCACAGTCAAAAACATTTCAAAATAAACATAAACGATCAAAATACAAAATTATTGATACCGACAATCACAGAGGGAAACTTATAAGTAACCCAATAGTATTCACCATAAGATACTTGCGTTGTCACCAATAACTTAAAAGACATCCGAATAAATACATTTTAGATACTCACCGTAAGGTATCATTATTTATCGAATGTCTATATATTTTTATCAAATATGAAAACCAAAATATAATTAACCGCAAACGAATCCATGCAAGCGTCTATAAACAACTTAAATTTCATTTATTTAACCAATCTTTCCAATAAGAAAAAAAAAAATTTGAAATGATGTTTATCATTCGGAAAACATATAAAATTAAACATTATTAATTTGATTTAAAGACTTACAAAAGTCAGATAAGAGTCCGTTTTAACATTTCAGTTGGCTTGTTTATCTGTTTGTAAAACTTGACGAAAGTTCTTGATTGATTTTAACAATTGTTCATTTCAGATAGCTTATGGTAGAAGAGTCCAGGTTTCTGCTTTTATTAATTCCCGCGATGCCTCCGTTGGAAGGGAATGTTCTGGAGATGGCAATAGCTGGTTCAAAGTATCACAGTCTTTTCATTTTTTTTTTTTTTATAGAGAGTGTGGTATGTGCGTCATACCTCATCTCTCAAACACAAACGCTGGAACTGTCCGAAAAAAACTGTATTTCCCTTTTTATATTATCCATCAGGATTCAATGAACAAAATGTCACTAGTCTATCACTTTCGTTAGGGTCCGAGCCAAGGCTTAGTGCTTCCATTGGTCAAGCTAAAATTTCTTTCTTCTCTTATCTAACTTTTCATCTGACTTTTTAATTACACAGCTTTTAGATAATTAATAAACATCATTTCCATTTACAGATTACAGGAATTAATTAATACCTGTTTTTACTTTAACTTACGTTATTTTTTTATTAAAATATTTTTATAAATCTTTTTTTTATAAAAAATACATTCAAATACCTTTTTTTTATTTATTAAAAAAAATATTTTTACAGTTTAGCATCTGTGCGAATATATATACGTATAACAAACGTTTTTAATTTTAGCGTTTAGTTTTTTTTACTTTTATTTTTAATACACTTATTTTTATATGCGAACTTAAAAGTTTTTATTTTAAATAAATGTAACGACATATTTATATATCATTACAATATATATTAATTAGCTGTGCCCATGGCTTTACTCATGCTAGTAGAATAAAATAATAGAATGCAATATGTTCTGTTTCAACAGTTTCTATATTTATGTGCTATTTAAATGAAATAATAATACATGAGTTATCAACAGTAATATCACAAAAAATTTAACTTTTTATGATCAGTTAGTTATACTACTGAATAATCAACTTTTAGTATTTTATTTTAAATATATTTCTTATCTGATAAATTATGTGGTATTATTAATTATTAACCTTTTAACCGCTAATTATATTATTGGTTGTAAGAGGTAAAAATCAAATCATTTAATTGGCCAACTCATAAACTGAAGACAAAGCCTATTGTTAAAACATATTCACCTATAATATTAAATTCAACTCAGATACATTTATAAAAAATATATTACTAATTTTTCAGGTTATGAAAGTGAACGAAAGTTCTTTCAAAAATAAATTGCTATTTATTTATTATAAAATATTCAATTTCGGCAAATTAAAAGCGAATGTATAAACAAAAAAAATGCTGACGTAAATGCTTTTTTTCAATTTTACGTTATGGAAAAGTAAAGATTTTTTTTTGCTAAATCTTAAATATTTTTACTAAAATCTTCAATATTTTTCGAAAATTAATTTTGTTTTTTTAGTATACCCTGTGAAAATGATTTTAATTTCCCAGAATATACTTTTTTTTAAACCTTAAATCACATTCAAAATGAAAATCTCAGCGTTTTTCTTTATTTTCTTTGATCAGGCGGTTTCTTTGTTCATTCCAGCCAATCAGAATGTCTTTTTCGGCTGAGAGCCACTGACAGCCAATCACCGACAAGCTTCTTTCTTTGTTTAGCTTTAAATGCGGTTTTATTGATTTTTTACTTGTAAAATAATTCGGAAGAGGGCACCATCTTACAGAACTTTTAAAAACCTAATCAATAACTGTCAAACAAATATCCTAGCATTAAAATAACGGAATTAGAGTGACATCAGCTGTCGACGAGAGGCCTCGTAAGAGGTGGGAAAAGGGTTAAGCATACATTCTGATATATATAACACCCAAGATGTCAAAACAGAAAACAAAAAACAAAGTTAATGGCAAATAATAATCATTTATAAATAATAATTAGTTTTGTGTAATGTGTTTCCTGGCATGCTATTTAAAAGTTATAATATATTTAAATATGCATTTTTTTTTTCAAGAGTTGATCAGAATCATGCATTACCAATTTGAATAATTTCAAATAATATTCATTTATATATGATAATTAAGGTTCAAGAGATACTGTTTCTGGCATTCTATTTATAAAACATGCATAGTTATGTGTTTTTTAACATATATATACATATTAAACAGAATTATGCATCTTTAATTTAATTAATAAATATAATTGTGTTGACATATGAGGAAAGAAGATAAGACTGATTTAATCTCAAGATTCATCTGATGATGTCTCATTTCCTGGCTAAAATATTGTAAATTTATGAGTTAGTTGGGTTTTTTTTTGCATTGACAATAAATGTCTAACTATTCATTCATTTTTATGCTTGTGTATGGTTTGATTAATAAAATTCTTTAACAAATATTATTATTGACAATAGCAGCAATTACAATATGTGTGTCAGTTAAAAAAGTAGTTGGTAATCATTCTAAGCTTCCTGAAGTGCAATCTGTGAGTCAATGTGCGTATTGTGCAATAACATATTTTAGCTATTCGCCACAAAAATTGCAAGATATTAGCATATATTGTATATATAAAGAAAAATAAATATATATTTTACGGCTTTTTTAAAATACTGTTTAAAATATATAATTTATAAAGGACTTTTTAAAAATAAATAATTTATTATTATTAATGATTTTTAATATTATTTCAAGTAATTTATAGAACCCTGTAGAAAAATCAGCTTTTTAAAAAATTATTGTAAGTCAACATTTTTTTGAAAATTAATAATGCAAGACTTTCACACTTATTTTCATTGATTTATTGTATAAATTGAGCCAAGTAGCATAAAGCAAAAATATGTAGTATATATATATATATAAAGGATAGGTTGATAATATATAAAATAAAGGATAGAAAAAAATATTTTTTCAATATTGTAGAAATGTTACCCCTTTTCTTTATTGTAATTTGACATTGTTTAGAAGATAAATAATGGCAGCTTATGCATTTATTTGTTTTATTTCTTATATTAAGCCTATATTTTTACTATCATATCTATAGTAGTATTATAGTTTAATGGAGGTTAATATCTTTAAAATCAGACAAATACCTACATCTTTTTAAAATTTTCTTTCTCACGTGTTAATTAAATGTATTTAAAACTTACTAGATTACATGAGAATATACTTAAAGGAAAATCATTAAAACCAGTCAACACTTAGGCACTCCCAATATCAGTAACAGTTGACAATCTCAAACTGTTGTCAAGGCAACCTCCTTTTAACAATAAAGGAGGAAAACGGTAAAAGTTTATAAATGTGGCATTTTAAAATTAATTTTTTTGCTTGTTAAATATATTTAAACTGATACTCCTAAAAGTTTATTAATTTCATAAATAAAAGTTTGTCAGATTCAGTAGTATTTTTTTGCTGATTTAAATTGTCATTAAATGTGTGATACAAATTCAATTTAATTTATTCAAAATATATTTACAAAATTTGCTTTACTAAAAACTATACTTTTTGTTTTAAAAAATTTCCAACTCTGTAATCTTTAATCAGTGGTTCTTCTTTTGGGGCTTTTTATATTATTTGAGAACAATTACAGTACAGATTTTTCATGGTTTTTTTCTAGTGCTAATTACATTTTTTTAAAAAACAAAACAAAAATTTATGTGCTATTAAAATGCTATACAAAAGAGAAAGAAAAGCATGTAAGATTCTTCAAGATTGGTGCAATACTTGTTGAATTATACTTTCACATTTATATAATAATATAGATATAGATTTTTAAATAAATATGGCGAATGCTTCATTTCCCCCTATTATTTATTATGCACTTCTAAAAAAAATAAATACAAATGTTTAAAAATAATCCCATAATTTATAAACAAGTCGTGTGTGTTTTAGCTCAGTATCAAACTGATGGATTTCTGATGTTGAAACATCATATGGCTTCATCCAAAAGTAATCATTTGATTGTTTTTATTTATTATATAAATAGTTTTAGTTTTAAATAAAATAAGTATTCCTACCTTTTTAAAAAAAAAAAAAAAATTTTTTTTATGAAAAATGTCATTAACTTTAAAGGTGAAAACTCTAACTAAATTAAAATTTACGAGAATAAATGGATATTTGTTTTAGGAAGAAAAAATTTTTAAGTTTTATAATATTATTAAAATGAAATTATCTAGAATTATTTTTAAGTTTTTTATTTTATTTTTATCAATGTGTCCATCATATCAACAGCAATGCCATTTAGCAATGCAAAAAATTCAGATCATTCTTTTTCACTGTGCATGTATTTTGTGATTAATGTTTCGTTGTTAGATGATCTAGAAATATCGAACAGTCAAATCTCTTGCTCATATTAATAGCTTGATATTTTTAAAAGTGGGGACTGGTTGCAATCTTTTGGCAGGAAGAATAATCATTGATTTGCAAATTCAAGTATTTTTTGTTTGTTTTTTTATCTGTGTATTTATTATCTCAATTCCATTGCATTACTATGATTTACTAGTGCAGAAACTCAGAGCATCATTTTTTAATGCAGAAGTTTTGTTACCAACCTTCATTCTTCTAATGAACTAGATATAGTGAATGCCTGTCAGCATTCTCATGCTGCTAACTCAATGTTGCCATGCCATCATTATTTACCCGTCCACAAGAAATTAAAAACCTACAAACTAATTCCTTTTTGTGTGAGAATGGCGTAGTGAAAAAGTTTGAATTTTCAATATGAGCATGGAAATGCAGATGTTTGACATCTCTAGTTCTTGTAACAAGCAATAGTTGTATGAAAAAATGGATGCAGACTGAGAAAGAGTAGTCTTGAAGTTTCTGCACTGGCAGATGGGTGTGATGTGGAGGGGTTGAGATAATAAAACCAAAATAACTTGAAAATATCTAAAACTATTTATTGTCTTTTTTAATATTTTTTTTTTCAATGAAAAAAAAATCTGCTAATAAAAAATATAATCAGAAATATTTTAGTTTTTAGTCTTCATTTTTTATCTAATATGCAATTATTATTATTTAATCTGGGCTTATTAATTGCTCAAAAAAATTTTATTCATTAAAAACCAGTATTTTGTGGAAAAATAAGCAAACAAGCAAACAAAATAATATTTATGTAAAATGAAAAATTTAATAATTACATCCGTTAAAATCAAAAGAAAAATAACTATATTTGATTATTTTAAAACTTAATTTCATATATCTTAAGTTCTTAGTTTTATTTCTGTCAAATATCAAACATTTTATAATCCTAAGCCTTTACATGCTGTTTGGTAATCGTTGTATTGTTTGATTTTTTTAAATTTTAATTGGGATAAAATACCTTGAATGAAAAATTACAGTGAGTGTTTCAAATTATCAAACAAAAAGGATTAGTAAGCTGGATTATCTTTATTTTTGTTAAGAAAACATTGATTTATTCTCATAAAGAGATCAATATTCTGAGAGAGTTATTTTTGCTTAGAATAAGTCAATACTACCACAAGAAATTTACATTTTTTAAATTAATCAAATTATATAAAAGAAAAGATCACATGTCAAGCATTGTTAGCCAAGAGGTCATTGCAGCTGCCTTGCAAGCAAGCAGTTGTTTGCAGATGGTTGTTGCATGTTCGCGTCCTGGCCAATGCTATGACATATGAATGAAAAAAGATCACATGATCACTATTTCTTATGCTTACTCTTAACTGCTATTAAAACAGGCAAAAATCTCCATACAGTAGCACTACTCAGTGCAAGCCAGAGTAATCAATGGATGCCAGAAGGCTTGTGCATAAAATTCCCATCTCGTGATACTCATCCAATATCCCCAACTAGTTTCTGGCTTGTGGCCTTCATCAGTGAGGAGCCTTGGATCTGAGAGCTAAATGGGGATTTTATACACAAGCCTTCTGGCATCCATTGATTACTCTGGCCTTCATCAGTGAGGAGCCTTGGATCTGAGAGCTAGATGGGGATTTTATACACAAGCCTTCTGGTATCCATTGATTACTCTGGCTTTCACTGAGTGGCAATAGGTATAAAGATTTTTGCCTGTTTTAATATAAAAAAAAAGATATGGTTATTTTTTGCTACATAATACTAATCCAATATATAGGCAGCTAGCGTTTATTAAAAATGTATTATTGTAATGCTATTTTTTTAAAAAAAGATTTTTTTTAAAATATAACAAATTTAGAAAGATTTATTTTTAAAAATATAAACATAGTTATATATATATATTAATGCACTACTCTCAATTTCCAATATCAGCTTTTGCAAATGCAAAATGAATCATTTTAATTTACATTTTCCAATTCTTGTTAAGATAAGCAATCCGATAAATGATATCAAATAAACATTTAAATTCATACAGGTGATAATTCTAAAACACTTATGAGCAATTAATCAAATACCAAATATGTAAATAATAATTAGTGATATGCTAATAATATATAATCACCGGATAGATATTATTAAGTGAAACTGTGTTGAAATATGTTGATCTTTATTTGTTTGTCTTTATAAGTGTCTTTGGTCAGATTAGCTATACTTATTAGCATATGTGTGTATATATATTATAAATTAATAATTTTAACAGGTGTTATTGTTGAAATATTTTTGAGAATGTGAAAATATAGGTTCTATTTTATTTTAGAAAAATCATAGCCAGATAATATAGACAGTGATCAATGAAAATAATAAACTGTAAAAACTTTTTGCATCTAAAAGTGGAATTAAAAGGGATCTCTTTTAAATGCAGTCTCTTGATATTTATAGAGGTAAAGTGTTATAGTAAACATATAAATGTTTAAGAAAACAAAGTCTTACAACTTTTTCTATTTTCCTTATTATAATAGACTCTTTCAGCAAGAATTGAATGTTATAAATTAATAACTTTTAACAGATGTTAATATTGAAATATTTATAAAAACATGAAAACATCTGTTCTATTTTATTTTTAAAAAATCAGTCTGATAATATAGACAGTGACTAATAAAAATAATAAACTGTAAACACTTTTGCATCTAAAAGAGGAACCAAAGAGAACCTCTTTTAAATGCAATCTAAAATAAAATAAAACAGATATTTTCACTTCTTAAATACATGTTAGTTTATTTAAATGTCATGAGATGTTTGAGTATTAAAGGAATGAGTTGTGCAAACAGGTTCGTTCATGTAATTAAACTGAGGATTTTTATTTGTCTCAGTTAAGCCCTTTAATGATGAAGTTCATATTCTGTCAAAATCTTCCATTCTACCTCTGTGTCAATTTTTTCATTGCTGTTAAATTGTATAATCTTTTAAAAAGAAAATAATGCAGTGGAATTTTTTAAAAGAAATTTAATATTTTGTACACATGTAATGTGGTTTTTTTTATATAAGAAAGGGCTGAATTATCTCTTAATAAAATTATTTACAAAATATTTACTTAAGTTGAGAATCTGTATTGTTTAATAAAATAAAAATATTAATACCAAATATCTTTTTGAATATTAATTTTGAAATGTAGAAAATTTTAAAATTTAAATATTATAATATATTTATCTTCAGGAAACTAAATTTTATCTCATATTAGTTTATTATATTATATCTTACTAATACTTTAACATAATGACATAAAACTTTAAAAAAAAATCTTAAATTTTTGTTTTAAGAATAATTTCCGAAAAATTATTTCAAACTTTTTAAATGTTATATATCCATTTTAATTTTTGTCCAAAAATAAATGATAGTTCATTAAGTGGTTTATATATTTTGAAGACATAAACTACATATAACTTCTGTAGTATAGTGCCATTAATTAATATCAACATTATACATTATATGTTAATTATACAATTATGTTCCTGTATATTAACATTGCTTTTTATTCTTCTTAACTAAACTATATTCTTTTTATGTTTAATTTTAGAAATATTTAAATTTTAATAAGTAATGTCAATGTTTTTAAATTACTTATTAATCTTCTTCAAATATCTTTTCCTTTTTTCTAGAGTAATGATTTTCAACTGGTGGGTGTCATGAGAGCATTATAGATGTACTGTGAAAATTTTTAAAGGTCATTTATTAAATAATTTTTAAATGAAGTCCAAAGAACAATAAGAGTACATCTCAAAATTAAAATTCTTTTGAATAGATTATAGGATTATATCATTATAATAATAAATAAATGTATACATAATATACTAAAAAATATATATGCATAAACAAAAATATATACGCATAACACTGGTTTATTTCTAAAGTGTGTGGGATATAGCCTTGAAAAATGAGATTGCGAGACATATCCATCAATGGTGTGATTTGACAAAAACGTATTGATGAACATGGATATATATTGAAATTATCCAAAGTGAATGAAGCCATGTTGTTGCAGGGTTACATAAGTGAATTTTGAGTCAGCAATCCCTTGATGTGCCTGAAACAGTGAAAGCATGTACACTACACTTAACATATAGTATAGTTCTTTCTAGATTTAAAATAGTGAAGTAGTTGGGCACAATTACCTAGAAAATCCTTGCTACGTGAATTTTCCAACCATGTTTAATTAACATCTGTATGTTCTTTTAAAAGATTTAACTTATTGGTTTACTAAATGTTCTTATTTTTGATTTTGGCATTTATTTGTATCTCATATCATTAAATTAAAAATGGGTAAGTTTTCAATTAAGAAACAAAAATTAGAAGATATTATTAATCCATTGAATACTGCTTCATCCAACCCTAAGAAACCAAATTAAAAATAATTATTCACCAATATAATAGAAATTATTTATCATTTAGTTTCATATATATTGAAGGAAATCCATCACATTTCGTATGCATAATTCATGATGAAATATTAATAAATGAAATTATGATTCCTAGAAAATTAAAAAGACATTTACAATCCAGATATTCCCACTTCCCTAAAATGTTGGTAGAATATTTCAAACAAGTTGCACTCAGTAATATTAAATTAGCCAAAATATGGACAAAGTACACAATGATATCAGATGAAGCTTAAGAAGTGGCTTAAGCAATTGCAGAAATCATAGCTAGGAAGATGAAATCTCATACAAATTTCAGAATCTATTCTTTACCAGCCTGCTGTGCAATTGTGAAAATAATGTTTGGAGTAGAATATGAAAAGGAAATTTAAAAAATTATGTTCTCAAATAATATAATTTCTTGGCACTTATTAAGAATTTATCTGAAAATATAGAATCTTAAGTAATTTCTCATTTCAAAAAAGTAAACATGTGACAATTTTAATTAGATGAATCTACTGATATCAGTGATAACTTTTAGTACTCAGTAGAATTTTCTTGCAAAGAATATAGTTTTTATTTGTCAATCACTCCAAACAACAACAAAGGGCCAAGATATTTTTGATTTTATTGATAATTATTTCAATTCTAATAACTTGTCTTGGGATTCCTGCATAAGTATGAGTATATATTTAGTCCTATTTATGTCTGGAAGTGTAGAAGGGTTTATTATCCTTGTGGAAAAATAGAATCCAAAAATTATTTTAATATGTTGTTTTCTACAGAGAAAAGTGCCAACATCAAAATCATTAGTGGCTGAATTACAAAAAGTTCTAGATGACAGGATTAAAATTATTAATAGTTGCAGAATTATATCACTAAATGAATGCTTCTCATATATAGCTCTTATTGCATACAGAAGTGAGATGGTTATCTCAAGGAAGAGTTCTGTCATGACGTTATGAATTAAAAGAAGAAATATCAACCTTTTTAAAAATGCAATATTCTAAATTAAATAAATTACTTTGTGATGAAGTTTGTAATCAAGTTGCATTTCTTGCATTTATTTTAGTGTTTCAACATTCTTAATAAGAATATGAAAAAAAAATCATATCTACAGACAAAATTAATGCTTTCAAAGAAAAATTACTGCTCTGGAAGAAAAGGAGGTAAAATGCAATAGAAGTGGTTGAATTAATAAAAGGGTCTAAACTAGATAAAAAAATTATCGAAATTTTTTTACAAATTCATGTTCCTGCATCTATACTTGGATGTAATATCTCTGGATTGGATGAGAAATCCCTTTGTTTTAAGTGTGTGTACATCAGCAAATTTAAATATTATAAAAAAGGAATAACTAACTGGAATAAGAAACGATAGAGAATTGCAATTGAAATATTCAACAACAGATATTACATCATTTTGGTTACCCTTAAAAATGATCTTCCAAATATTAACAAAAAAAGCAATTGAAATATTACTCCACTCTAAGTGCGAAGCAAGCTTTTCTGTAATGAACTGTATTAAAAAAAAAAAAATCGATCACAATTAGAATCCTTAAATGAAGATTTAAGAATATGCCTGCCAAAAATTCGACCATTCTTAAAAATCGTCAAGCTTAGATATCTCATTAAATATTAAATTAAACTAAAAAAAAGAAATGTGTAAGTTTTTTAAGAATTTTAATTATTATTTTTATTACAAATTATAATAAAGTGTTTTGTTGTGTTAATAAATAAATTATAAAAAGTATATATTTTTTTTATTTTGATCGCTATAATTTAAGTGTGCCTTAAAGGTTTAACTATGGGTTCAAATATGCCATAAGATTAAAAAAAATTGAAAAATATTTTTCTAATGGGAGAAACAAAGAAGATATATAAAAAAGATTGCTAATTGATCAAAAGATGGATATCATTTAAGAAAATTTTAATATTACAAAAATTAAATGTAAAAAGAAGACAGTTTTCTTAATAGCTATTTGGCAAGTAATGAAATTAATCTTTATACTATATAATGACTGCATTCATCAACTTAAGGTGCGAATGTATAATTAAATCAACTGAAAAATGTTGAGATAGTGATACGTGTGTATGTATAGATAATATTATTTTTACTATATATATTTATATCCATGGGGGGGATAAGCTTTTTTTTAATTCTTAAAAATGATTATTTATCAAACAACTTCAATGATACTTTTGTAGTTAGCCTTACAATTAAAGCAACATTAATTCAATTTATTTATTTCGTTTAGTGTAAGGATATTTTTTAGACAGTTTAACAAAATATCATAAAGACATCCGTAAAAATTCAATCAGATGAGAGATTCATTCGTTTCTTTATTAAGTCTTTCGATTTTGCCACTGTAATCATAGATTTGGCAGTCATTAATTATATGTTTCATAGTTTGTGTTTACTATACCTACTTAGATGACTGACTGTTAAATTATACTTATGAAAAATATTAATACAATGGACATAGATTGGTTTTAAATCTGTTGATGTGCATCTAATAACATCTAAGAAGATTAAATACAGCTTGCTATAAATATAATTTTTGTTTTAAATCTCAAGAATTTTATTTTTTAAAGAGATTCTTCTTGAACATCCAGAAAGAAAATCTTGATAAATCATCTCAAGTGGTGAAATTATATCTTGAGTTATTAAAAAGTTAACCAACTTAACATCTTTTTATAAAATTTTCTGTGGAACAATTTTTCTACTGATATCTAATGTAGAAATATGTGAAAGAACAAAAAGGCATTACAAGAAGAGAGGCTTTAATGAGCTAATAATATTTCTCATGATAATGTCTAAGTATTTATCCAAAAGTTTAGTTCTCCAAACAATAGCATAGCATTTCTAAATAATGTATTTATATCACAAACTTCAGCAATGCTAGTCAGCTTTACAAGATCATTCCTAAAAAATTATTTTAGATCCCAACCTTAGTTTGCTGAGGAAAAAACAGGCAAAACTCACTACATATATTGCCACCCACAGCAATCTAAAGTAATCAATGGCTGCCAGAAGGCTTGTGCATAAAATCCCCATCTAGTGCCTACTCATCCAATATCCCCAGACTAGTTTCTGGCTTATGGCCTTTGTCAGTGAGGAGCCTTGGATCTGAGAGCATTGCACCTAGATCTATATATATATAGTGAGTTTTGCCTGTTTTAACAACAGTTATACACAAGCATAAGAGGAGGTGGTCATGTGATGTTTATTAGCTGAGGAAAATAAGTTATTAATTAGAATTGTTCTAAACAGCATTGGGTAGGATTGTTTTTACATTGTGGTATTTTTTTTAAAGAAATCATTCTAATTCTATGTTTTGTATAATTATTTATAAAACACTTTTTTTAATTTTTAAGTAGCTTTAAAGTATTTAATATTTTTCACTGCTAATTTTTATTTTGATCACTCTGCTTGCAATTTTATTATATTATTGCAGTTATCATTTAAAATTGAATAAATAAAAAATATTTACTAAATAGTGCATTTTATACTAAATACATAATGTTTCCGTTAATTTTTTTATATTAAAAATTTATTCAGTCTATTGTTGCAAAAGATTATTTTCAGATTACTGTTTCCTATTCTTTAAATGCGTTGAATATATTGTCTTTATTGGATTAGGAACAAATCTCCATTCTTTGAAAAGATTTTCAAACTTCTTACAACTTATTAAAATCCATTTTACTTCTGGAAATAATTCATTTTGGAGAGTCAAAGCAATATATTAGCATAGATGAATTTCCTGCACTCTGTGTAGGACGATGACAGATGAATAAAATAGATGAGAGAACTGAAGTATGTGGGAGATTGTTCTGTATAATTTTATACCTGCTACAATTATCAGTTAAGTGTCATTTGAATTTTTTCTATGGGGAGAACATTTTATTAAGTAAATTAATGGTTTTCTTGTATTTCATAATTTTAAAGGACGATTTTTTTCAACAGAATCATAAACTGGACATTAACTTTTTTGTTTATATTTTAAAAGTCTTTTTTAATTTGAGTTGTTAAAGTAAAAACTGCTTACAGATATTTCTTTCTGGACTAAATTTAGCCAGTTTTATAAGTGTCCCTCAACTATTGTATAATTCTTATTAATATAATTTTTTAAAAGAGCTTGTAAGAAGCCCATAATAATGATATTTAATGATGATTTGATGACTGTTATATTTATTTGATTTTAAAAATGCTATTCTTTTGCTTTCTTGCCAAATTTTTAGAATAGTTTATAAATAATGTTGCTGAATACTTTGCCAACTATGCTTTCACTTTAGATACTAATATTTTTGGACACTAGAAAAATATTTCTGCTCTGTTTTAAGATATTAAAGAGTAAGTTTGTGTTCACTTTATCTACCACTTTTGTTAGATTGCTATTAGATAAACATAGTGAAAGTGAAGCTAGTAGTTCAGTCCTAATGATGTTTTTTCCCCTCAGTCTATCAAAGAAATATGATTTATGAGATTGGAAATCTGATAAGCAATATTAGTGATGGATCTTTAGAGTTGTTTTTTCATTTATCAAGCTTAAATAAAAGTGACCAAACCTTTCATAAAGTTTTCTTTTTTTCAAGACCTCTATCTTTCTTTATTATAATCATTTAAAGACTTTATTGTCAGTAATTGCCATTTTTTTTATAAACTTATGTTAGCTATAAAAACTGCTTCTGGTTTTGTTTCAACATGGAATGATCTGTTTCTGATCTCATCAAAGGATCAGCCCTTTGACAGCTTATATAATGAACTAACTCTATCACAGCAAAAAAGAATGGAATTCTACGAATATTTCAATTCAAGATAGCCAGTATATTCATTCTATTTAGGAACTGTGGGAATATGAATTCCAAGAGTGATTAAATATGTTGACTATAAGAAAATAATCCAGTATTAGATTAGCAGATAATGGCAAGCCATTTTTTGTTAAATTAAAATCTAAATAAGAGGTCTTTGTCTCCTATTTGCTTCAGTGAAATGTTCTTCTTTGCAATAAGTAATCATTTTTTAAATTCATCTATTCTAAAGTTGACAACCTGTTTGATTTTTATTTGCATATTTCCAGGGTTTAATATGATAATTAATATTTTCAATAAATGCAGATAATCCAGAAAGATATAAAAGAGGAGGATGGGACCAGTTTGTATTGCAAAGTTTTTGAATAATGCCTACATAAAAATTATCTATCCCAATTGTGATTATAATACCATTTATAGTGTCCTTAATGAAAGTTTTTTGGTTTCAAACAAAGCCATACCGTGCTTATAATACACTCATTCAAGAGCCATTGTAAAGCCAGAAATTTTAGGATGTTCATTATTAAAAGACTGATGAATCTTCTGAAGTGCCATTACATTAACACTGTGTAGTATGATTAATTTATAGATGTCTTTTTATGATTTTGATATCCTCTTAATGTTAAGTTGAAGAGACTATTGTTTTGAAGAAGATATACCTTGTAGTTATCTGTTCCTATGTTTCCAAACCCTTTTAGTTCTTTTTCATTTCAAAAGCCTAGAAGCCTTACCTCTGTAGTTCTGGCATGTTTATCCCTCTTATATCACTGGTGCTAAATATTAATAACTATGATTTCATAATGTGCTGTCTTTAACCAGGTTATCAAAAATGAAGTCTGGTTTCTATATAGTGTTAGTTAGTGCAAATACTGAAGCATATAACTAACATGTTCAATTCATTCTATTCAATTTTTATACAATCTAATATATAATCTTCTGTTTACTATTTTATATTTATGAGACTTGATATAGTGTAAACTTTGTATTTAGTTTCTACACAATCTCCAACATCATACATCATGGGCAAAAACATAACTTTCAAATAACTCTTTCATCTTGTATGGTAATATTGATAGATTTATAGATTGTGACAGTATATCTTTTCCACCAGATAATTCACAAAACAAAATACTTTGTTTCAGATATCCATATGTCGATTTTTATATATTTCTTTTTCCCCACGACTTGCAGAATTTTTGTTAATGTTGGCCTTTTTCCAATTATGCTAACTTTAATTTATGTTAATTTTGAAAAGAATATTTATGATAAATACTATTGCTGGCCAAAAATAAATACAACTAGCCTGTTGTTTTTAAATGTTATTGATAAGTAGTTAAAAACATAATAACTAAAACTGATTTTGCAAATAAATCGTAGTGATAGACCAAATTATGTTTTTAACTTTTTTATTTTATTTTAACAACAAAAAAAGATTTTAATTGTTCAATTTACCAATTTAAGGTATAATATTTTTAATAAGAAATTACTCCATTTTTAAATATATAGAGTCCTCTTTTTTATTAACTTAAATTATTTTTACTCACTCATGAATCTATTTTTTGTTTTTTGTAAATTTTTCACAAATTTTGGTAACAGATGAATTATCATATAACATATATATATGAACGTGTGTAATATAGATTTCCATATACTCATTTTTTAAAATAAATCTTGTTTTATTGATCTATATACTATATGTATGCGTCTTTTATAAAATATATTACATATTTTAAAAATTATTCAAAAACAAACAAAAATAAAATGGGAAGCTAAAGGAGTAAAAGTAAATGGAGATTCTTTAAGTCATTTAAATTTTGCAGATGATGTA
Source organism: Epiperipatus broadwayi (assembly GCA_028023455.1). NCBI lineage: Eukaryota > Metazoa > Onychophora > Udeonychophora > Euonychophora > Peripatidae > Epiperipatus > Epiperipatus broadwayi. Next base: position 9,029,342 of record JAQFVV010006223.1, on the reverse strand, counting down.
GTTGTTTTTGCAAATAATGCTTCAGAGCTTCAGTAAATATTATAAGAGTTAACAGATAAAATTAAGAAAGTAGGACTAAAGATAAATGTTAAAAAGACTAAAGTAGTTCAATGGATTTTCTCAAAAGATGAAAATAAAGATTGATTATGATGAGTTAGAAGTTAACAACTACAAATACCTTGGTTAGATTATTACTACATATGAAACATAATAGATGAATTAATCATAGAATTAAACTTGATTGGAGTGATTTTGGTAGAAATAACTTAATATTAAAAGGCAATATGCCTATGTATTTTTTAAAAAAAAAGGTTCTTAGTAAATGTGTTTTAAAAGTTTTTACTTATGGATCTGAGTCTTGGACACTTAATAGAAAAGCAATATGGAGACTTCAGACCACTGAAAGAAGTATGGATAGATGCATGTTAGGAGAAACATGAAGAGATCAAAAATGCAATACATGGGTAAGAGAACAAATAGGTGTTATTGACTTCATTAAAAAAATTAAAAGACTGAAGTGGAATTGGGCTGGACATATTGCTAGAAGAGATAGTAGATGGACAATTGAAATGTTAAATTGGATTTAAGCCAATAAACATCACATGACCACCACCTCTTATGTTTGTGTATAACTTGTTAAAACAGGCAAAACTCATTATATGTATTGCCACACACAAATTGGATTCCAAGAGACTTAAAGACCCAGAAAGAGGTCACATGTGAGATGGATGGATTAAATAAAAAATTGTGCATGGGGTGATGTGGAGAAGAGAAATTAAAAATTAGAAAAAATGGGTTGAAATTGGAGAGACCTTCATCCTGCAGTGGATTGATAATGGTTAATGATAATGATGTTAATTCATAACTGAAAAACAAGTTTTTACGACTTCAAAAAATATTTTAAGAAAGAATATAATAATTAATCAACAAACACTTGATCAACATTATTAGGAACCACTGACCTTGGAATTTCATAAACTGATAAACTAATGTGTCACTTTTGGTTCTCAAACGCCATATTATCTTTGGGCCATAACTATCCCGTTTTTTGTTTTTTTTTTAGTGTTTGTCATTACTTTCTATCAACTTTTTTTTTTTTTTTAAGTGTCATAGCATCGGCCGGGACGCGAACCCGCAACCCGGGCAACTGCCTGCAAGTGCAAAGCAGTCGCGCTGACCTCTCGACCACCAATGCAAGACTTTTAACAAAAAAAAATGCAATATTTCCTGTTAAATAAAGATCAAAACAGACTTAATTGTTAAAGACGGTAAAATCATTTTATACAGCTAAATAAATTTATCCCTATTCACTTTTTTGTAATCTAATTTGTTTTTATTAATTTTATTACTATTGTTTCTTTTCCTAAATATTTTTACTTCTCTGTTTTTGTATGAGTAAAAACTAAAAATAAGTTGGAGGAAGGAGTGATTAACTTATTAACTTATGCGTTTTATATTGTTTTATACCTGCGGTTTTATTTGTTTTTCTAAGATTGTTTTAAAAAGTTGTAAATTATTTTTAAATATGCACGTGATACATTTTTAAATAAACAAAACTTAAACTTTTTTTTTTTTTAGTCTATATAACACACTGATGGTTAAACATAGAATAAATATGATTTTGTTTTTAATTTTCCAGTAAGATCTCAACTTAAGACGTTTATATGATAAAAATATAAATTAAATAAAATGCGTACTTTATTATAAAGAGGCACATCTTCGTTTAATTGTATATTTGAAGCAAGTGCTCAAAATTATGATTTTCGAGACATAGAGCCCTCCCCCGTCCCCAGTTTATATAATGAAGATTACCTTAAAGACATTTATTGCTTTCATTTTTTTTTTCTCATGTGTCATAGCTTCAGCCAGGAAGCGAACCCGCTAACCGGGACAACTGCTTGTAAAGCAGCTGTCGCTGACCTCTCGACATCGAATACAATTAGGCAAAATGTTGAAATCTTTCAAAAGGTGTTGCAAAAAAGATTAAAATACATCTCAATGTGTTAAATGATATATATATATGTGTGTGTTGAAGTATTTGTGGATGATACATTTATTACGCAAAAATTCTTCTTTAATTTTTTTTGTTTTTCTGTAAAAATAAAACCAACTTTTTTGTTCTTTATAAATATATTAAACAACCTTCATACTTCCACATATTCTTTTAACAACCATATAAATAAAGATATAATAAAAGACTTATGATCTCCCAAGATACATTTCATGCTGAACCAGCACTCAACAGTTGTCCCAGGTTACTATCTCTCATATATATCTTTATTATATGAAGAGTATTTGTCCATAATAAATTGTTACATTTTGATTTACAAGTGTCAAACGTATTCTACCCACAACTTTGGCACTATCCACTCTACTGTAATGATTTTTTATTCTTCTGTATTACTTTTCCCCCCTTAAAATTAAAATGTCTGTTATTGATATTTAAATACAGGCATTTAAATTTATTTATGCAAACAATCTTTAGTAAATAATAACAATATGCGTTTATTTTTACTATTATATCCCTTTTAATTCAGTAATTCAAACAACTGTTAGCAACTGATTTAGTTATTTTTACACATTTTTTTTTTTAAATGCAAAACTTTATTATTTAGATTATGTTACATGTTTTAATAAAGAAATACAAGTAGTCATTGGTTCTTTCTCCATGGCTCAAATCTTTGATGCTATTATTCTGCCACTTAACTAGAATTCCTTCTTATATGGCTTTTGCAGTTTATTGTCTTTGCTCCTAAATCTTTAGGTGGTAATTGCTCTAGTTTTATCATGATTAAGCTCTATTGTGCATCTGAAATGTTCAGTAGGCTCCAGGTGGCTGAATAAATGTCTGCAGGTGTTCTTATACAGTCTCTGTCTTTGATTTTGTTGATAGTATAAGTAAAATATTGCAGGCTTCTATTTGAACCACAATTGAACACTAGGTGGCATCTGGTCAACCAGAGAGTAAACAGGAGGAAAACAGTACTTCTTATCAATAGAGAAAGGCCTTTATTGATACTATGTATCAGATCAAATAATGTGGCTCTGTTGGATCTAGTGATTTCTTAGAAATTTTGTTCCTGCAGAGCTTTACATTGAAAGATGAGATGATTTGTAGTTTCATCAGCTTGATGACACAGAGGACATGTTGGATCAATCTTAGTTATTCCTCTTCTGAAGGATAGGAAAAAATTGGTAGGCAAGACTTCTAAATTAATTTTAATCAAAAAGTCCAGGTATTTAGGTTCCAAGAACCAAAACCTAAACCATTGAATAATCTGTCTATTAGAGAAATTTAGTAATGTTTGACCTGGTTGTTCTGTTTGGTGTATGATTTGGTAAGCCTCCCAGTACTGAATTTTCTTTTTGAATCTTTGATTATTTGTGTTAGTATATTCATTGATCAGAGGTTCTATAGAGCAGAACCACTCTTTATTATTTGGAGATGGCTTGTCTGTTAGAATGACATTGATAAAATTAATTATATTAGGATATGATTCAATGATTCTGTAAATTGTGTTATAAGCCCTCTGAAAGTAGAAAATGTTGATTGCTCAAAGAGATAGCCCATGGGTTTTTTTAGTTTATCTGCAGTGATCTAATGCTCATTGATACTACCTTTCCATTCCACATTAATCTGGAGCATAAAGTGCTAATTTTCCTTTTGAAAGCATCTGTGTAGTTAATTATCAGCATATAATAGTTAAGCCTAGAGTGTATAAGTATTTTAATGAGAGGGATTTTGAAAAAGCATCGATAAGTAAACTTTAGAGAGAGACTTGGTGATATTTTGTGTTGTTGAAAGTAAGAAATCTTGTATTTTCTTTTTTATAGCCATTATTGAGTTATTAATTGGAAAACCAAGGAAGTTGTGTGGTTTTGCATTGAACTGGGAAAAAATACTTTTGCCTGTTAGTATCCTCCATGGTGATGATTTCACTTGATTAAAATGAAGCCCATATTTTTTGAATAGTTTTGTAAGGTTGATATCAGCAGCAGATGTATTTTGGGGAGGGTATGATTATTGCAATGTTATCCATGTAGATAATGTGTGTTATAGATTTCTGGATTAGTGGTATGAAAAGATCAGGCATTTTATTTTTCAATTCTATTAGGAATGGATTGATGTAAGATATAAAAAACAGTGCACTCAATGGAGATCCTTATGGTATTGAATTAAAGGGTTTGGACCCTGGTATAGTTTTTCCATTCGTGGTAATTGACACTTCTCTGTTGTTTAATAGATTTGCAATTATTTGAATGAAACTTTGAGGTACTTCATATGACTCTAATATTTGTATAAGCAGGATGGTACACACTGAATCAAAGGCTGCTAAAATGTCCAATTAAACTACTACAGGGCTGGCTTTTCTTGTTATTATATGTTCTAGGGTTATCTTGAAGAGAATGATGGCATCTATTGTAGAGGTGTTTTTTTTTTTGGCAAATTGGTAAATCAAAATTTTTTTCTAGAATTGTAGGTTGGATCTTGTCCTTGATTATTGATTCAATGATTTTAATTAAAATAGGGAACATAGATATCAGCCTCAAATTTTCAAGTGGGGATGGAGTTACATTCTTCTTCAAAAAGGGGACTAGAGATATTGGATAAAGACCATATATTTTATAATTGTGTTTGGACAGTATATTTATTAGATTCATAATGATCGGGATTGAGAAATTGCTTAAATGCTGGATAAGAAATTTGGAAATTGCATGAGCACCAGGGTGAACATTATTAGGAAGGGCCTTAATTTTCCTGATTATGTCTGATTCCATGATTATGCTCATCTTCAATATCATATGAGTAGCCAGATTCAGATGCCAGGATTGATTGGAGTCTTGATTTAAAGTAGTAGTATATCTTTGGAAGCATATTATGCCCTGCAACAAAAGTTTCATTGCCAAGTATGGATGTTGGGACAGTTTTCTTTTCTTTGTACCCCAGTTCCCATTGTATGTAGCCTCTTGACCAGTTATGAGGTTCTTGGAGATAGATTCTAGCTTTTTTGGTAGCCAAGTAATCTGACAGCATGGACTGCATTGATTTGTATTGTGATTTTAAACTCCATTATAGTGTCTATTGTAGTAGAGTTATTTGGTAAAAGTTTGAGATAGTTGGAGCTTTATTTCCAATAAGTAATATTTCATTATTGCTTGTATTATGTTGATAAATGTGCCCCATGCCTCAATTGGTGGCATTGATAATATTTCAATCTTTATATATATATATATATATATATATATATATATATAAAGATTGAAATATTATATATATCTGAGATGATGGCCTCTGGTGCAGCTGATTTGAGAAGTATCCTTTGTATGTTGTAGTAGTTTAGAAAATAGTGGATGTATATGTATAAGTGAAAAAAAAACTTGATTTATTTTTGAGGCCTTAAAGCAATTAAAAGGTTGAATTCCTAATGTTCACTTCATATATTTTTATTATTATAACTCTTGATTACTAAATGATTATTCATATGATTAATGAACATAGGAATCCACATTTATGTAATTGAAAGTTACCCTGTTCTAAAAAGAAAGTTAACTGGAGAAGTTACATTGGATATTTTGAAAAGAATATTATAAAATCACTCCAATTAACAAACTCATAATTATAGATGTCAGAATATCCATTTCTCATGGATATCACAAACAAATAATTTCAAGTTGGAAGCAAAACTAGCAGTAATCTTTATAGCCATTTTTTTGTCTACCAATGATCCAGAAATTGTTGACTAACTTGTAAAATCACTGGGAAATGCCAGAAAGGAAAAGTGGAGAGGACCATGGAATAAGAAAACTTTACATGTAATAAGGCTTGATTGCTGTCATTTAAGCCTGGTGGATGTAAAACTACTTCTAAAAGAACTGCTACTTTTAGTCTTAATGAGGTTGTCAATTTTATATGCCAGATTTCTAAAGCCAAGATTGGTAGCATGAAAAAAGTGTCATTTAAACTGAATTACAAGTTTCACTTTCACAATGTTCCACTAATATCAATCCAGTAAAACATACAGCTGAGCTATTGATGAACTTGAATGTGCCTTGGATTGTCTTGATTTAGGAAAGGCCCAAGGAGAAGATATATTTCCAGAATTTCTAAAAAAAATTTAGCACCTATATCAAAAGCATTGCTGGAAAAACTACTCAGTACATTATACAGAAACTATTCCAAAAAAATTGACATTAGAGCAAAGCTATAGTAGTCTAAAACTAAATAAACCTAGAAATGATCCAAAAAATTTTGTCCAATATTATGTGTTTCTTACAAACATTTTGAAAAAAATTCAATATTAACAAGAATTTTATTAATAGCTGAAAATTATCTACCTATAAAGTAAACTCGATTGAGGCCAGAAAGAAGTTGCTGATCTCAGCTTATATATCTGTATAGAAAAATAGGCTTTTTAAAAAAGTTTTTAAAATTTCTTAAATGCAGGAAAAGCATTAATTAATTTGATAAAATATTCTCCAAAAATAAATAAATAAAGATTCAAGTGACAGAATAGATATAAAATTTTATAGAATGATTTTCTTCAGGTTCTATTTTTTCATCTACCCGGAAATTTATTTATGCTAATGATATTGTTTTGATACACAAGCATAAGAAGTGGTCATGTGATGTTTATTGACTTAAGAGATTCTTTCCTGAAAAAGAAAAAAAAATGAAAATCTTTATCAAAGACTGGAGTCTTATTCCTAATTCAATGAGACAATTTACTCAATTTTTCATCTAACCAGTAGTGATTCATTTTGTATATCTCAATATAATTTTTTGCAATAATGAACTAAAACATAATTCTATCTTTTGCTATTTAAAAGCAATTTTGGATCATATTCTAATATATTTTTTTCACTTAACTAAAGTTAGATCAAAATTATTTTTTTAGGAATAATCTTTCTAGAATGCTGGCTGACACTTCTTGGAATTGTGGTGAAATATTTTATGGAAATTTTCCTTAGCTCTAGCATATTCTGTGAATACTGTGCCCTTGTTTGAGCTTATATTCAGGACTATGCTTTTATAATAACTTTCTGCTCTTTCACATATTCTTTCACTAGATATCAGACAAAAAATTACTTCACAGAAAATGTAGAACAAACTTATCAATAACTCAAGATATAGTTTCATTACCTAAGACTTATTTCAGATCAATATCCCTCTTTCGGATATTAAACCAAGAATTTACAAAGAATTATGATGAAATTAATGGAATTTTTATGATGTTCCATTTTTTTTCCAGATTCCACAATAAAGCCAGCTGGATTTTACCTTCCAAGCATAACTGGAATCTCATCAACAGTTACAGGATAACCTATGGCTATCATGTTCATCTGCTTTATACATGGAATTTATTAGCCACTGATTTAGATAAATGTGGTGAAGCACAAATTGTGAATCATATAGATAATAATGGGTTTGAAGGATTAATAAAGCCATCAGTGATTCTATCTCCTATTTTGAAAATCCCTACGCTAAATAAAAATGGATGGAATTCTCAACAATTTGTACTAGACTGAATGATATGTTTATTAATTTTTACCTCTGAATTGGAGACCAAAATAATCCATATTTTTTTCTTGTCAGATACTTGATACTTCTTAACTGTGATTTTGGGTACATTAATTTGAAAGCAAGATGAATACGTGCATATGTAAATATAAATACTGATTTTTTTATTTACAACAATAACAGACAAAAAATAAATTGTTTTTTATTCTCTGAAGGCTGTAAAATCACCAGTCATTGTAGCTATTGATAAATATAGGTAGATTGTATTAACATTTTCCAGCTTATGGATTTATATTGCCTTTCAGTTATGATCTTAGGGGGAAAAATTAAACTAATATTAAATGAGGCATTTTGAGACTTTGTGAAATTAGAAAAAAATAAAAAAATAATTAATTTGACAAGTGGGTGTACATCTTAGTTTAAAGCACAAATATTGGGAACATAAGTGGAATGGAATTCAATATAAATAAAAGATAGAAGAACAATATTATGGAGATCAATGCCATCTTTCAAAATTAAATATTCAATTTAGGTTTATGTCCCAACAACTTCTCATTGTGATGAAAAAGTAAAGGGTTTTTACATAAAAGTAAAGTTGTCATGAAAGATTTTAATGTTAAAAAAAAAAAAATTGAAAGATAAAAATGCTGTGGGTAAATTTGGTTATGATATAAAAAATGAGAAAGAACATAGATTTATGAAATTTGTAGAAAAAAGAAATAATTATTGTTTTGGGGTAAAAAATCTAAAATAAATTGGTTATGAAAGTATACAAATAAAGATACAATAAACCAAATTATATTTTAATTAACAGAAAATATTATTTTAAAACTAGATTTAGCACAGGAAATAATCATTTCTTAGTAAATTGTATGACACATTAATGTAAACTAGGCATGATGATATTTTTAATCTTCATCAACACATCCATTTAAAGTAGAATTTTTATTTTGTTTTAAAATATTAACAGATTTCAAAGATGGCTCACACTTGAATAAGATCATTGGGAAAATAATTGATTCTCAAATAAAAATTGCTATGCAGATGGTTAGTACAAAAAAGTTGCATTTTTACCAGTAAATTTTTAATTGAAAAAAATCAATGTATAAAGAAAAAACAAAGGAGTTTGAAAATATTTTTAAAAAAATTTATTTAGATAATTTTCATATCTGGGATTTTGTGAAATGGTACAGAAAATAATTAAGATTGATTATAAAGAAAGAAGTAGCTACGAAAAGTGTTTGGAAAAATAGGAGTCTCAAAAATGTAAAACAATATTAGTGTATTGGTAGGACAATAGTTTACATCATAAGATAAAAAGATGGCATAATTACTAAAAAGAGGAATGTCTTTATGATGTGTAAAGAAGTTATCCCTATCAGTAACTGTGAAATATTGAATATTTTAAATAAAGAATGAGACATATAATTAAGTCTATGAAAATGGGAAAGAAACCAATTAATAAAAAATAAATTATTAGCAAAATTATATATCAAATGTTTAAATAATAATAATAACTAAAAATAGAATAATGCAGTAGTGATATTGCTATTTAAGAAAGGCTTAAATGAAATTATTAAAAATTACAGTTGAGATCATAATTCTTTATTAAGATCATTAGAACTCATCTTCAGACTCAAAATGGTTATAGCACAATAGATTGTATATGTGTTAAGACAAATGATACAAGTGACAAATAAAAATTGCCATTATGCTTTAAATTTGTAGATTATGAAAAAGTATTTAATTATATAGAATTTTTATAAGAATTAAAGCTTTAAAGCATTAACATGTAGATCCAGAATTATGTTTCAAAGCTTTAATCTACATGAAAGGGTGATAAAATCAAATGCCTTTTTCTAATCTACAAATCTAAAGCACAATCGCACTTTTATTTGTCACTTTTATAATTTATCTTTATTTATTTTTATATTTGTTCAATTTAAACTATAAATTACTTTCTTCAAAACTATTGCAAAAACTTTGGGATATATTGAATCTTCTTAATATATAGGGTATATGAGCACAGACTTTCACACGACCCACCATTCTCCACACTATCTCATAACACTGATACACTTGAACACATCTATGTTGAAAAGATAAATAATCACCAATATACATATTTCATGCTAAACCAGGTCCAGATTACCATCTCTACACATATATGCTATAAGTGCTCAGATATATATTAAGATAGCCAATCCTCATACTTTAATGGACAGGCTTCAATCTACTCCACACTCCAACTCTTCAACCATCCATCCAATTGAAAATCTGATGATGAAACGCTCAAAGGCCACCCTCCTTAAACAATCTCTTTTTCCCTAAAATCACCATGTAGACTAATTACTGGTAACACGAAATGTGACTTCAAAAAGAACTTTGATAAGGGTTATATTAAGTTAATTCAGTATAGCTGAAACTTTTTAAAACAGTTTTATAGAAAGTAATTTGTGGATTAAAATAAAAAGATAGAGAAATAAATGAAGTTAAATTTTAGAAATGATGAAGTTATTTTCATAAATCATGTTTTAGACTTCCATTGACTTACAAAAGCTATTAGATAAAGTAAGAAAGGAAAACTGAAGATAAATACTTTGAATAGCTTTCCAAAAATAAATAAATAAAGATTTATAATAATAAATTAGAAGTTGACAACTTATGGATGCTTTTGTTCAGATTATAGATAAGACTGGATCGAATTAATTATGGAATTAATTTTGATTGTTGTGTTTCTGAAAGAAATAGTTTTAATATTTAAAAAATATATTTATAAAAAAAAGGATTTTTTAGGCTTAGAATCTGAGAATTAAGAAGTAAATAAAATGCAAAGACTTTAAACCACTTATCAAAATATGAAGAGATATGTATTTGAAGTAATAAAAAAATATTGAAAGTAAAATACATGAGAAAACAAGCAGATACCACTAGTATGATTGAAAGAATTAAAAGGCTAAAATGAAGTTAGACTGAACATGTCACTAAAAGAACTGATATTTTAGCTGAGTCCTAAGAGATTGTAAAAGATCTAGAAAAAGCCATGTATGAAATGGCTGAATGAAATAAACAGAAATTATAGAATGCAATGGAGAAGACAAGCTAGGTATCACTGAAATTAGGTTAAACTTAGAGAAATCATCATATTATTATAGTCTGAAAATATTAAGAATGATGATGATGACAATTATATAAACCTAAAAAGCCATTACTGTAAATACTACTTTTAAGTCAGTTGTACATTTATTTTGCTAATGATAGTAATTTGCCATTATTTCCTTTTTTTTTAACATAATATTTACTATTTTATATTTATGGCTATATTATACATTTATTCAAAATTCATATAATCATGAAAGAACTATTTTGATTATAAATTGATATGATTTTAAAATTGAAAAGTACATTTTACACAAATATGTTTCAAAATGTTATTTAAAAATTTTATTAATTAGGGTTCATAATAGAATTTGTGAAAATAGTGCAAATTTAAATTTTAATAACCTAAGATACCCTTCATGATTCAGCAGAATGGAAGAAAATAGGCTTTGGAGCTGAAGGTCCATAGATTGTGGGTCAGATCTCTCACTGTCAGTACTTGAATTTATTATAAATTTTTGAACAATAATTCATTCAATCAACATTTTTATGCTTTAGTTGATCAATTGGGGAGTGGTGAATTAGCAGGAAATGTTTTAATTTAAAAGTTCATAAAAATTAAGATAATCTTTGCTTTATTTAAATTTGTTTAGACATTGAAGTCTGGGAATAAGGCATTGGTCCCATGCTTACCCAGAGCATCCCCAGGTTGATAGGGGTATGGCCTTCAGATATGAAGGTTAGCTGTGAATAAACAGAGTACTGTAAATAAGCAGTTGCTGTCAATGGGACAATATTCACTATTAGAAAGTGGTGAAGGAGACAGTGGCATGTTTACTTCTATAAAATGCCACAATTCCTATGATGGTCGATGTATAATGGTGAGTGTTGACATCCATTAAATAAGTCAACACCCCGCTGGGTGCTGGGTGAGCAACAACATTCTTCCAAGTCAGTGGAAGATCATTATAGGTGGCAATGATGAGAATGAAGTGGTAGTTGGATATTCATTTTATGGAATTTGGCTAGCACACTAAGACTATTATGGAGGTTATTGCTGGGCAAAGAAGGCAATGGGAAACCACTTTGTCTTATAATTCCCTTGTTTTATTATGAGTATGTCTACAGGAATCATTATGTTTGGTGTTGAGACCTTAGTTAAGAATAACTTTGGTGTCTTGCCCAGCAGGAGTGGACATGAGGCTACTTAGGTCATCAACCTGAGAAATCCTCATAAATATAATTCATTGAGAGGGGATACAATGAGAATTGGAATGTGGAATGTTAGATCTTTGAGGAGAGGTGGGAAATTGGAGAATTCGAAAAGAGAGTTGCATAGGAATAATATTGATGTTATGGGATTAAGTGAAGTGAGGTGGGAGGAATGTGAAGAAGTAAGTAGTGGAGATGTAAAGTTATTTTATTCAGGTGGTGATAGGTCAATTAATGGAGCTGGCATTGCCGTGAGGAAGAAAATATGGAATAGGGTCACAAAGGTTGATGGTATTAACAATAGGCTGATGGTGATGAGAATAAATGCAAGTCCTAGAGATTTTGTAATTATAACTAGTAGTCATGATGATATTGAAATTGGTGAAATGTATGAGAAGATAGAAGAAAGTATTCAATGTGAAGGAAAAAATTCATGTATATTGCTATTGGGGGATTGTAATGCTGTTGTGGAAAAAGGTAGGGAAGAGAAAATTGTTGAAAATTATGATATTGGAAAAAGAATGTACAATTTTGTAAAGAGAATGGGTTTGTCATTGCAAACACTTGTTTTAAAAATCATATTAGAAGATTGTATACATGGAAAGCTCCAGGTAACAAAGAACGTTATCAAATTGATTATATATTGATTCAGGGTAGATATAAGAATGCTATTAAGGGTTCACATGCTTTGCCTGGTGCTGATATAGATTCGGATCACAATTTGATGATGGCTAAATTAAAGTTGAGTTTAAAAAGAATTAAAAGAGTGAAAAGATACACAAGATGGGACTTGGATAAATTGAGACAAATGGAAAAAGGAAAATTTGGTTTAGTATGTGAAAATGAATTTAAAAGAATTGTTTGGGATGGGAAATATATTAATGGCTCTGATGAGTGTTGGAATAGAATTAAAAAAGGATTCTTGAAAATAGCAAAAAATGAAATAGTTATTATTCATGTGAGAAAAGCTAAACAACCTTGGATAACTGAAGATACGTTGGAAAAGATGGAAGTGCGGAGATGATGGAAGAATGTAAATACTGAGAAAGGGCAAAAGGCATATAGAAAATTTAATAATGAACTAAGAAGAGAAACAGATTTAGCAAAAGAAAAGTGGTTGGAGGAAGAATGTAAAAAGATAGAAAGGCTTCAACATATGAAAAGATATGATCTGGCATTTGATAGAATACGAAGTCTCACTTGGGAGAAAAAGACATGGGTAGTAAGTGAGATTAGGATGGAAGGAGTTTAACTGATAATAATGATATATTAAAAAGATGGGAAGAATATATTTGGTATCTGTTTAGTAGAGGAAATAATTTAATTGGTTATGAACTTGAAAATGAAGAAGATGTTGCAATAGATGATAGAGGTATGGACATATTGCCGGATGAAGTAAGAAAGGCAATCGCACAAATGCAGAATGGTAAGGCTGTTGGATTTGATGCAACACCCATAGAATTTTTGAGAAAAAATTCTAAATTAAATTGTATTGTAGCTACATACATAATATATTCATGTTAAGAACATCTATTTTATAAATAAAAGTGTGTCCTTAAAATATGTACTATATAGAGTTCAACAGTATTTTGACTATTCATAGGTGAGAGGGGGTTCAAACATATGATAGAGTATGCTAGTGCACTATTAATTTTTAGCAGATCTATTATTATTTATATGTCCTCTGTAAATTTCTATATCAGTAAATATTGTCTATCTTTAATAATAACTTTGTGGAAATTTTAATTCATAATCTTTTTTCTAACTCCTACATTCTATTTGCTTGTTGTTTAAAATTATTTATTTTCAGTTATATTTAAATTCAGACTTAACATTAATTCATTTTCAGTTTTATTGTAAAATATCAATCTTCTTTTTTTTTTTTTTTCATATGTCATAGCATCGGCCGGGACGCGAACCCACAACCGTCTGCAACCAACTACTTGCTTGCATGGCAGCTGCGATACCTCTCGGCTAACAACGCAAGACATCAATCTTCTTTCTTTTAAATCCAATGCTTTTCTCTTTTTTTGTTTGCAATTTTTTGGATGTTTTAAATAACATTTATATTAAATTGTTATAATTAATTTTATTCTCTATTAGATTTTATATTACAAGTTATTACTGTTGTTGCCGAGTCATATTATAACATTAACTTTTCAATATATTTTTCAAGATTATACATTTTATTATTATTAATTGACTTATATTTGTAAGAAGGTTTTCATTACTTAATTGAATTGTTAAATGTCTTTTCTTTTTTTTTTAAAGAAAACTTCAAACTTTCTTCTTTTTCCATTAATAGTTCAGAGTAGTTCATATAGAATATTAATGACAAAAATACATAAACGGTTGTTTAAGATAACTGTTTTGTTTATTTGTTTGTTTGTTTGTTTAGTTTTAAAGAAACTTCACAACATAATTATTGTAATAAATATATTACACTCCAAAGTTTTTAATTTAGTTTTAAAGAAACTTCACAACATAATTATTGTAATAAATATATTACACTCCAAAGTTTTTAATTATATTATTTTTGCAAGGTTTTTTTCAATAGAGAACTGATTGCCTCCAAATAAGATCAAAATATATTAAAATGATGTAATTTGAACATAAAGTTTTATATTAATATTGTCGTGTTTATTTTTTGTCCAGTTCTCAGATAGTAATCTCTTACACATTCACTGTGCATGCCAATTTCCAATTTTATTGAGATTCATTTGTAGCATGACTAACTTGTTGATGGAGAACCAGTCTAATGTCTCAATCACAATGTAATCTTACTTTTCAACTTTATTAAGTGCAACTTGAAAACCATATCAATAAACATAAAAAAGCTTTAGTAAGTAGATGGATGAAAAATATGTAGATGATCAAGTAGGTAAGCAATGTATGGTTGAATAAATAGATAGATAAATAGATAGATATTTCAGATAGATGAAAAATGAATGGATGAATAGTTGGATAGACAAATAAAGAGATGGATAGATAAAGATAAATAGACAGAGATAGAGAAACAGATAGACAGGTAGACAGATAAATGGATAGATAGACAATATTTATAATAATTTAGATAGATAGATAGATAGATAGATAGATAGATAGATAGATAGATAGATAGATAGATAGATAGATAGATAGATAGATAGATAGATAGATAGATAGATAGATAGATAGATAGATAGATAGATAGATAGATAGATAGATAGATAGATAGATGACTGGATAGATAGGTAGTTCAATAAATAAAAATGTGTAGATGATAGATAGTTAGATGGATAGATAGACAGATATATAGATGGATAGATAGATGAATATATAGATGGATAAATAGATGGATGAATGGATATTGGATTGATAAATGAATGGATGGCTAGGGATGTAATTAGATGGATAGAGGATGGATGATAGTTAAATGGTTGGATAATTGGATAAATAGATTGATAGATAGTTGGATAGATGAATAGATAGGTAGGTGGATGTATGGTAAGAGGGTGGCTGGATGGATGTATAGATAGATAGGCAGTCAGGCAGATAGACAGACAGACAGACAGATAGATAGATAGATAGATAGATAGATAGATAGATAGATAGATAGATAGATAGATAGGTAGGTAGGTAGGTAGGTAGGTAGGTAGGTAGGTAGGTAGGTAGGTAGGTAGGTAGGTAGGTAGGTAGGTAGGTAGGTAGGTAGATAGATAGATAGATAGATAGATAGATAGATAGATAGATAGATAGATAGATAGATAGATAGATAGATAGATAGATAGATAGATAGATAGATAGAGACAGACAGACAGACAGACATTATCTTAAATTCATAATAATCAAGCTGTAAAACTAGTAAGTCAGTTATTCTTATATTAAATTTTAGCTTACTAATAATTTAGTCACGTAATAGTTGTTGTTGTTTATATAATGTTATGCCAGAAAAAAACTTTTAAAATCCCTCTGATTCATTAATCTCATAACCTAAAAATGCAAGTGACATGTTTAATGTATTATATCCCGTATTTTATTTCAAACATTTTTATCAATTTATTCAAATAATATAAGAATATTTTGATAACAAATATTAATAATGAAGTTCGCTTCTTTGAACTTTATTATTTTTTATTATAACTGTGCATGTTTTATTTAATGTGGTGGTAACGCATATTTGGAAATTAAATTAGAAATTTATGCATTACAACCCAAAGGTGCTCAAACTAACATCATATAATCCCATAAGTGACAAATCATAATTATTTTTATATATTAAATACAGTAGAATAAAAGAAAAATAAATGTTTTTCAAAAAGCCATAACTTTATGTCTTGTAATTAGGAGAGAATTTTATTTATACGCAGATTAATATTTGGAAAAAAATTGTAATTCTATATAAAATATTTTGATGATATATTTACCTGCTTCAAATAAATATTTGGAAAAAACAAAATAAAAATATATTAGTAATATAAATTTAAAAAAAAAAAACATTTTAGATATTTAAGCTAATATTTTAAAGTATAAATCATAGTTTGAGATGTCAACATAAATTGAATTAAGAGGTTAAAAGCAAACCGAAAAAGAAAGAATGAGATACAACATTTTTCTGTTTTGTATGAATTTTAAAAAACAGATAAATAAAAATAAAGAAATATATTAGTCTGATGTAAATTTTTCTTATTTCAGTTGACCCATCATATAAGGATTCTTGTCTATTTTTTTATTTTTTGCAAGATGCTTTTCCAAAACTGTATTTGTTTTAAGTGAAGTAAAAACGTCACTTAATGATACACTTCTGTTTTTCATTGTTTGACTTTGAGCTTCTGAGATCAATAATTATTTTTTTATTTGTTTTGAAATAACATTTGCAAGTTTGTCTGCTTTTTCATTGTTGATATAAACACTCTTTCTTTATTAAAATCTCTTTTCATCTGATGATTAAACTTCTATCTAGAACTCACGTTTTCTTTTCATTTTAATTGGTTAGCAGCAGTTTCTGTGCAGATTGTTGCTTAATATAATTTGCCTTTTATTAAGTTTTATCTTAAATTCATATTACAATAAAAAAAACTGCTCTCTGAGCAATTGATTACTCTTTATCTGCTTCATCAATTTTATTGACTTTCTTGTTATAATCATAGTGAAGTAAGTGTAGACAATTAATAATCAATTAATTACTTCAATGAAGTAACTATCTTTTGTTGACCATAGAAATCAACAGCATAGTCAAAATGAAAATCTACACCAACTGCTACATTCATCTGCACATAAAAGCTCTTTAATGTACAAAAAAGCAAATTACAAAAATAAATTTAGGTAAACCCATTTTCACTGCAAACTAGAAGACAATGTCTGATAGTAATTAAAGCTTTCAACTGTTATTAACATAAATATAATGTAAACTATTCAGATAACTGCTACTAACATAAAAGTAAGTAGGAACTGTTCAGGTAATGGTATACATTGAATATATTTTTAATAAATAAAAATATTCTTAAAATATGATTAATCTGATAAAATATGTGAATATATTATTTTATTGTTTTTAAAATAAGATTTTTGTTGTTTTATAGGTTATAGAGAAAGTGCCTTTGCTTATGCAGTTTCAGCAGCAGGGGTTGCTCTGTCAGTTGCACGTGCTTGTAGTTTAGGAAAATTAATGTCGTGTGGATGTGATATGAGTCTTTCAGGAAAAGTAAATGACTGGGAATGGGGTGGTTGTAGCCACAATATGGATTTTGGATTACAATTTTCACGTGAATTTTTAGACAGTCGTGAAAAAGCTAAAGATATTCATTCCCAAATTAATATCCATAATAATCGAGCTGGAAGACTGGTAAGCCAATTAGAATTATATTAAATTTTAGCTTATTAATAACTTAATTGTTGTTGTTGATATAATGTTATTATAATTACAATTTTATTATTAAAATTATTATAAACAATTTTAAAGCCTCTTAAAAGTTATCTAAACAACAGCAATCCAAATGTTTTTTACAAACACTTTATAACTTATTTTTATATAAAATGGTTTTAAAATTAAACCATTACTTTCTATTAATACATCATTTAATAATAAATACCAAATACTGTGCCTAAATTAGTGCTTTATTATTAGATACATAATATACAAAAATTACCTGTATAAATAACTAAAATGCATTTTCAAAAAAAGGGTAGATATTTTTACTTTATTACTATTAGACAACATTTATCATATTAATGAATCAACTTTCAAAAAAAAAGTGAATACAAATTTAAAAAATAGAAATATTATTTTTTTAAAAAGAATCGTTAGCATAGGCCACTCTTCATGTTATTAAGCTTTATCTAGAGACATGCATTGAAATGCCCGAGTCATCTCCTCTTCATTTCAGGTCATAAACAGGATGATGAATGTCCCTGGACCATATATAGATACTCACATAATGAGAGCAAGGCATGGGATAATTCCGGCAAAGTTCAGCCCATTGCAACTCTGTTTGAGGACCTTTTGTCAACCAATTCCACAAAATGTGGGGTGGCAAGTCGGCTAGACTGTTTTCTTCTGTAATATGATAAAGCACCTCAAAAAATGGATCCGCAAATATTCGGCTATTATGCTAGCACCGCAATCTCTTATAGTTCATTTTTAGCCTGTTTAAGAAAATAAAACATAATGATGTATAATAATGAAACGTTTTTCTCTTTAAATATTTTTCATTGGAGTTTTAGATCCAACATCTCATGAAGCTGCCCTCCCCTTTATTGAAATAAGCCATTCCTGTATTTATAGAGTTTCGCAATATTCTATCGTTAAATGTCGAAAATATAAAATATATGTTTTTAGTCTACTTACTGATCAAAATGTATCCTTACTTTAATTGTTGTAAATAAAGTATATAAATGAAAATAAACTTATGTATTAAGTGCCAAAGGCATCCTATAAAATTGTGTAATCAGTGAAACTCTATCGTACCTTAATATATGTTTTTCTTAATGTATAAACGTCCACCAAACCACCCAGATAAATCTATTTGGGTAATATTAAATAAAATCTTATTTTAAATATACGTTCATTATTGTAAATGCTGTACTAAATTCATATCTGTCTACATAAAATAATTGTATCAAGATTGTCAAGATTTGTAACCAAAATAATTGTTTAAACTGCATGAAGTTGATTATACATATATAAAATCATCTTGAATTTTTGTCAAAATAAATATTTATATTTTTAAACTTAATCCAGTTGTTCAAATCTCATTAATATATTTATGTATGCTTTTAACTTATATCTCTGGTTCACTCAATCTCTCATCATCATCATCAGCTGTAGTATCACCGTAGGTGTTGTCCATAGTGTTATAAATTTGGGGAATGGGAAAATAGGTTAGAATTCATGACTGCTCCTGATCTGTGTATCTCAGGCATGATTGGATTTGGGGTACTTTTGCTTAGATTCTAAATCTTGTTGGATGGACATATATTTTCAACCAGTACAATAGTTGGCCAGTACATTAATGGTACTTAAGTGGCCAGAGCATTGATGATGATCAGCATGTTTTAAATGTCCCAGCATTATTGTTTCAATTTCTGATTATTGTGTATTTTAATCGATGGGCACTAAGTTGGTGCATCCAAGTTATGTTTAAATAATTGCCCCTAGCTGGCAATGGCTCAATAATTAGCCTGGTCTACAGAAGACCCATATCCAATCCAGTCACAAGGTTGACTGTTGATTTATATTTTTTATTGTTCAAATTTAGTCACCAGATGGATTGTTGATTTTATTATAATGTGGATCATTCATGATGATGAATGGTTTATTTTGAGTATTACTTAGACTTATTTATAATGCTGGTTGATGGTTAATTATGCTTTCAGTTGCTCTAAAGAGTGACTGGCTGATCTCTCAGTTCTCTTGATATCATGTTCCCCTCAAATATATCTTTTATTTTAAATTGATTTGGGGTTGATGATGTTTCGCCATCACTCCAGGTTCACCCTTTCCCATCACTTCCTGATACCCTATCCCATTACAATATATTGTAAAGATTAGAAGAATCAACCTTTCCAGTTGTTATATCAGTATTGAAGCTGTGCATATATATATATGCTGGCTTCACCATTTCACTGTGGACTAGCTAAGACCCTAAGTCCAACCACAGTGAATGTATGTTTCTTTCTTAAAATAAATTATCATCTGCACAAATAGTTAGATAAGTTAAAGAAGGAAATTGTTTAAAAAAAAAAAAGATTTAATGAAATAAAATATTGAAAGTTTAAATTTTTATTTGAAACTATTTTTAAAATATATGTTGGCAGAATTAGATAAGATAAATTTTCCTAATTAAATAGAATCCATTAAAGAATGCAATTAAGGTATGAAACATTTTAATTGAAAGAAAAATTTATAACGGAAAATTTGAAACAATAGGCTACTAATAAGTAGTATAATTAAAAATAAAATTGAAAAGGGAATAAATAAATAACTTTTTTTTTTGTTCTGGGTCTTATGCTTACTGTAGTCTTGCTGAAGAATTAGCTTTTATTCAGAATTTTTCGGAAAGAAATTTGCTGAAATTTACAAGATAATTTGCTGGGAAAGCTTGCTGTATTGTCTTTGAGTCACAGTCTTTTTCTTTCTGTTCAGCATATATATCCATAAATCACAAAATGAGTTACTCTACAAAAAGATATGAGTGATATTTTTTGCTTCCACTCTCCTGTCCGTTCCTGAGACTGGTGTCATAGAGATGTGAGCCAGCCTGAGAACTAAAGTGCCCTGCATTCATGACAAATGCCATACCCTTTTCAATAAAAATTCTTTCAATGAAAATGTGAAATAACATCAAAACTCAAAAAGGAACTGCCATGCAACATCAACAGCTTCCATTCTTACACCAGCCTTCTAGTTACCGGTAACTATTGCATAATTTGAAATATGTTTTATATTTCCTCAACATAAATTTAAATATCTGCTTTGTTATTCTATTTATATATGTTTTTGAAATCTATATGCTCGCATCTTGTAAAATTATATTTCATTAATTGCTTTCTTTCCTCCTTTTTTTTTTAAATATTGTAATAGATGGTGGTTTATTACATATAATGGCGGCAATAGTTCTTATTAATTTAATTGAAAATGTTTCATTTAACTTTCTGCCATTATGCTCCCGTAATTAAATATTTATTTTATACATATATTTTACTTAGAAAGAAAAGAAAGCAAATCATAGAAAGTGCAAATCCTATTTTTAAAATCAATATTTAATTGTTAAAGATTCTTTCGAATAACTATAAAGATTCGATTATAAAACTTCCAAGATTTTAATTTAGTTTTTTTTTTATTGATATATATAAAAACGAAAGATTCTGATCAATGTCTTTATTTTTTTTAGTCAATGAAGGGTTATGAATTTAAACTTCCATTTTAAAGAGCGTGAAATAAAATAAACGTTCGCACTTATTATTTTTTTTTGTAATAAGAGTGTACATTTGACAATATGTATCTATATAAAGTTTATAACTGTTGGCTCTGTGAGTAAATAGGGTAAACTTCAACTAAATCAATAAAATATCCGCCCACTTGTATTAGTGATCTAAATTTTATAAAAGGGAAAGTTACTATTATTTTTCTGTGGAGTTTTTAGTAATGTTATATATATTGCAGAGGGTTTCTTTTTAAATTTAAAGGTCGTTAGACCATATTTATATGGTATCATGCACTGGGTGATCTGTGGGCATCTCAGCATGTCTTCTCTTTTACCAAGTCTGCTTAGGTTAATATACATACATATGGATCTTCATGAAAATAAATAAAAATATTCTGGATCTCATATCTATCTCAGATATTTCAATGTACATAACTGGATATAAGCAAGAAAACTCCGTATTCTGAATCCGGTCACGCCTTTAGCGAATGGATTCCATTTTTCTCTCTAACCCAGTTTAGAGACAGAGGGCTATCCAGTCTTGTATTAACCTCTTAGTAGCTGTTATGTCTCGAGTCTCACAGCCCACAATATGCTATCGCCTTAGTGCACAGTATTGGATATTTATATTTATTTTGAAATCTTTCTTGAAATGTTATTGAAATGTTTCAATCATAGCTGGAAATTTCCGCTGAGGTCACTATTTCATTTCTTTAGTCATTAGTAGAGGGCTGTGATTTAAACCTATCCAAAAAGTGTTTAATTGAGTTTGGCCACTTATTGATTCCCATGTGATCTATCCATAGAGTTAATGAATCATGTCTCTCTTGATTTTTATGTAACCCATCCATCGACTGGTAATATTTTTAAGAAAATTTATAATATAAATTTTTGTCTATCATTATCATTACAAAGAAGGGATTTTTCATATATGTCTGTACATGGTTGTAAGGTAATAGCCTGCAGCTCAATCAGTGAATCTTTGTAGAATCTTGCTAGCATAACTAATAAAAGTTTCTTTTTGTCTGTCATTCACTATCATTAAAACTTTGTAGTATTGTTTGTTTTCTTTGCGTGACACACATGTATAAATCTGGCCATTATATATATATATATCTACTTGTTAAAATTCATTTTGTGGTCTTATCTCTCCCTGACCACCGGGAATACATTAAGAATAAATTCTAGTGAGGTTTGGGGAGTAAGTCGCTTAGTAGCAATCTGGAAGAGTAGGTGAGGTTCGAACCCCCTCTACCTGCATCTCTAGGTTAGGTTAAAGCAGCTCTACTTTTCATAATGTTACAGTATATATGTTTAAAAAAAATACTGGAAAAAATGGATAAAAGAAAGCAGAGGGTTTTTTTTTAATTATGCATAAAGTTATGAGTTATTTGTTAGTAAAAGATAAGGGATATTTTTGTCAGTTAGATGTATATATCTTTCTTTATAGAGTTAATTATCTAATGCACATCACAATATCTTTTAAGATAGCAATAGAAAACATTTCAATTGTTTTCATTTAATTTTGTTTTATTTTTTGTTTGTTATTATCTTTATTCTTTCTTTCCCATTCTTGTTATGTATATTTGCTTGTGATTGTAAATTTTGGCAATGAATAATATATACAAAGTAAATATAGGAACCATATGAAAATTACTTTAGAACAATGCTAATTATCAAAAGGTTAAAATATATATAGGCGAATTTATTTATTTTCAAAAAAGAGATTTGTGATTTACAAATATGTATATTTGTATCTCAAAATGTTTTTATCTATTTTAATTATTATTTATTTTTAATGATTGTAAAGTGTTTAAAGAAAAAAATTTTAAAAAAATCAACAGACACAGAATTAACAATAGAATTTAAATCAATATTTCTCATAAAGATATAAAGCTAAAAATACCATAGAGATTAATGACATAATAAAGGGAATAGATATACAAAGATCATGCTTTTAGCTTGGTTATTTAACTACTATTTTTCTGATAAGACAAGCTTGGTTCTTGCTAAAAAAAAATTATTTATCTAAAAAATTAAAAGGACTAGTTGAACTAAATATGTATCAAAAGATGAGTCAGTAAATTAAATCAGCTGAGATTTATATCCTCCCCCTTCCCAACTTCTTCCCAAGGGAGGGAGGGGGTCATTAACAAGTATGCACTTGAAAGGAGAAATGAAATTGTCTTAACCACAAACTCTGCCTTTAGAAAATGGAAATGAAATTATGATGGTAGAGCATTTTAAATAATTCTATTACTGCTATCAATCTATCTCAGCATGACATTTCAGAAAGAATACTGTGAAAAAAATCAACTTCAACTATTCAAAATTTACACATCTGTCAATAGAGGATTATTTACCATGTTAATAGAATCAAAGCAAGATCAAACATAAACTCTTCAAATAACTGTCTATTTTATTTAAAGAAAATAAAAAAGATATAAAAGAAAGTCAACAAGCTATACTTAAAGTTAAAAAAAAAGAATTAAAGTCTATATATGTTTGCTATTTTGTCTTTTTTCCCCTTTAGTATGTCATGACAGATCAGAATCTTCCCCCCATCAGTTTTTATTATTAATATTTTTTTGTTTATAAAACCCATACATGTACCAAATATTATATAGCACATGCATATAGTGTAAAATAAATCCTTTAATTGATTTTTGTCAGTATTTGTGCTAACTCGGGACAACTGCTTGTAAAACAGCCGTCGCTGACCTTCCGACCACCAATGCATGCTTTTGCAAAAATTATTTTAAATGTTAAACATTTTGATATGATTATAATTATTGAAATATATTTATTATTTTTTGACAAATAATTTGTAGCCATTCAATAATCATGAAATACATTTGAAGAGTAGGTCTATTAGAATAATGTTTTATACCTGAGTATTTAAATGCATAAAAATAGGAATCCCTGGAGTAGTCAGAAGAACATATTATGCAAAAGTATTTATCAGAGCCACTAAAACTTTGTGATAAAATCTCTTACTGGATTTTTAAAAATTAAATGTGAATGTACCAATAATTTTGTCATATTTGAGGGCCATTTGTGAAATAAAAGGATTACTTTAAAACGTCTGTATTTGGGCATCCCAAAAGAAAAAAATGTGGTTTAGGAACACACAAATATATTTTAATATAGTCCAAAGTGAAAGTTAATATTTTTATATAATTGCAGAGTTAGTATAACCCTACCATAAAGAATGAATCTCTGACTTTGAACTATTTGATGTTAGTAAATTCCACTATTATTATTATTGTCATGCTTTCTCGGGAAATAAGTGGTCTTCATTCAGGCACAGATGCAACATGGATTTCACAGAAAAACCTATGAAATAAAATAGATATGCTTTGATATTTTATTAATGTTGCCACTCTAAATAAAAAGAAATACAATTGTCAAGACAAACTCCTTGTTTTATTTAAAGTGACTTTGAGTAATTTTTTTAAAAATTCCATTGCTTATCAGTACATGTGGGTCATTGTGGAATACTTAATTTTGATAACTTAATTATTTTTACCCTGACAATATTGAAATGTTTCTGATTACTTGCCGAACATCAATAAGCATTAATATTATTTAACATTAATGATTTTAAAATATTAAAAAAATTCTTTATATTAGTTGGTTTTAAATATAATTTAGAATATCACCTTTGATTCTACTTTATATTTAGAAAGTAATCAAGTCTCATTAATGACTATTAATGCTAAACCCTGAGAGTATATAAATAAAGTTTAGAGTTATAATAAAGTTGGATATATTTTTTTTGTTTATATTATAAGTTTGATTTGTTTAGTTAAAGGGATATTTTAAAGCTAGCCAATTCCCATATTAATTGCCAGTAGAGTTGATGTATAAATGAGAAACCTTGTTATTCTCTGTTTGCCTATCATTTAATTAGAAGAACAAACCTATTCATCCTCTCTCATTCCCTATTACATACTATTACAATTTGGCTCCCAAATCTGCAGGGCAGTTTGAAGTGTTGGCTTTCACTTTCATATTATTACAATTCAGATGTTATTAACCCATAACCTTTTATGCCATTACAATTTGCCACCCAAATCTGTGGGGAATTTAAAGAGAATTTTTTTATACATTCTATCAGTTATAAGTTAATGTACCTAAATCTGTAGGCATAATAGAATCACTCTCTCACCCATCCTACTTTTGTACCATTACAATTTAGATGTCTCAATTCATGGGGCATTCAAAGAGTTGGTTTCCCAAATGAATCAGTCATTTACATTATGGATATATTATTCATTTATTATATCAATATCAAAATAAGTTAATTTGATTGAATAAGTAATCTTTTACAAATGATATTACTTTACGCACATTAGTTAATGTAATATAATAAATTGAAAGTATGCTAGGCTTTCACATGCACAATTATAACTGAGACAGCCAATCAGATTTTAAACAGCTATCTAATAAATAATCAAGCTTAGACATGAGACAGAGATTTTGATAGAAAAGGTTGATAACAACCTTTTCTAAACTTAACTTATATATATATATATATAAGCCAGTCTTAAGCAACTTAGCCCAAAAGCTTAAATATATAAACATATACAATTATCATTCATTGTGTTATTAATATAATATATTACGGCACGAAATCTCAGATTTACTATACCGCAATTTTCATAGCAGCAACGTATCAACCTTTTCTATAAAAATCTCTGTCTCGTGTCTAAGCTTGATTGTTTATTAGATAGCTGTTTAAAATCTGTTTGGCTGTTTCAGTTATAATTGCGCATATGAAAGGCTAGCATACTTTCAACGTATTATCAATTTTTAACAACATGCGATTTAGATAAATATTGTTTACATACGTTGCTGCTATGAAAATTGTGGTATAGTAAATCTGAGATTTCATGCCGTAATATATTATATTAATAACACAATGAATGATAATTGTATATGTTTATATATTTAAGCTTTCAGGCTAAGATGCTTAAGACTGGCTTATATATATAAAAGTTAAGTTTAGAAAAGGTTGGTATCAACCTTTTCTATCAAAATCTCTGTCTCGTGTCTAAGCTTGATTGTTTATTAGATAGCTGTTTAAAATCTGATTGGCTGTCTCAGTTATAATTGTGCATGTGAAAGGCTAACATACTTTCAATTTATTATCAATTTTTAACAACATGCGATTTAGATAAATATTGTTTAATGTAATATAAAAGTTAAAAGCAAAATATTATTCTCAGGATTCTATCTTCTGGAAGTCTTAGAAATTTCTTTCCACTTCTTCTATTCTCTATTGATATATATAATACCATTTACATCTTTATTAAACACTTTATAATGCAATCTATAACATAAAATATATTCCTTTATATTTTCTTACAGTTTCGAGGGCCCAGCAATCATCAGAATTACGTTTTAAATATGTATAATCATACAATTAGTGCTTATCTATATATACATACTCATATATAATTATAGAAATCATTATACACAATATCCTATATTATGCTTTTAAAAAATACAATTTTTTCAGTGAGCCTAGTAACTATATATTCTTATATATTTTTAATAATTTTATAAATATTAATTTTTTTAACTTATTCTTATTTTTGATTGATTTCCTTTGCATAAATAGTTTTATATTTTTAATATTTAAATACATGTATATTGCTTAAACAAAACTTAATGTAATTAGAAGGGACTTGAACTCAGACTTTCAAGCTTCCTACAACTATCCACTCTATCTTATACAACCAATACACATAATCACATACATATGAATAAGAAAAATTATCTCCAATATACATATTAATGCTGAATTAACACTCATCATTTAGTCCAGATTACCATCTCCCACACACATATATACAATCAATGCTACAATTTGTATTTGGGATAGCAAATCTTCAAGAAATAATGAACAAGCTTCAATCTTCTTCATTCTCCAACTCTTCAGCCATCCATATCACTCAAAATCCAAGGATATAATGTTCATAATCTTTGTTAATGCCAATATCATTGTCATACCCATGTTCATGTTAAGTCATTCTGGCCCCTCACATGTAAGACTTATATCCATTTAAATATATATCAACAAAGGCTTTGAGAGTTACATCCTCAGATTTTCAATGATATAGATGGCTGAAGAGTTGGATGGTAAAGAGGATTGAAGCTCACCCATTAAAGTTTGAAGATTTGCTATCTTAATATAAATTGTAGCATTGATTGTATATACATGTGGGAGATAATGATCTTGATCAATTGATAAGTGTTGGTTCAGCACAAAATACATATATTGCAAATTATTTATCTTTTTCACATGTACGTGGTCATGTGTATCAGTTGCATAAGATAAAGTAAATAGTTGTAGGGAGTTGAAAATCTGAGTTCAAGTCATTTCTAGTTATATTAATTTTAGTATAGCCAAAATACATGTAGTTAAATATTATACATTTAGCCTGTATTCTACCCATCCCTCTTGTGTACATTTAAATGGATATATTAAGATCCTATATGTGAAGGATCGAGTGACTTAAAGTCAACATGGGTATGACAATAATATTGTATCAACAAGGGCTTTGAGCATTACATCCTCAGATTTTGCATGGCTGAAGAGTTGGAGAACATTGAAGCTTGTCCATTAATGTTGGAAGATTTGCTTTCTTAATGTAAATTGTGGCACTGATTATATATATGTATGGGAGATGGTGAGCTGGACCAACTGATGAATGCTGATTCAGCACCAAATGTGTTTACTGAAGATCATTTATCTTTTTCACATTTATGTAGCTGTGTGACATCCATTATATAAGATAGAGTGGATAGTTGTAGGAAGCTTAAAAATCTGAGTCCAAATCCCCTTCTAATTATGTTAAGTTTAATATAAACAATATACATGTATTTAAATATTACATATTTAGCCTGTATCCTACCTATCCCTTTTCTGTACATTTAAATGGACATATTAAGGCTCTATCTGTGAGGTGTCAGAGTGATTTAAAGTTCAACATTGGTATAACTATAATATTGGCAACAACAAGGGTTTTGAGTGTTCCATCATCAGAATTTCAATGATATGGATGGCTGAAATGTTTAAGGGTGCAGAAGATTGAAACTTGTCCATTAAAGTTTGAAGATTTGGTATCTTAAAATAAATTGTAGTACTGATTGTATATTTCTGTGGGAGATGGTGATCTAGACCAACGGATGAATGCTGGTGCCACATGAAATAAGTATATTGAAGATCATTTATTTTTTTCACATGTATTTGGTCATGTGTATCAGTTGTATAAGATAGAGTAGATAGCTTGAGAAGTCTGAATTCAAATTCCTTCTAATATATATATTATTCTGCATTTGTATAATTTTTAACCACTTAAATTATTTAATTTATTTCCATCACTTTTTAATTATTCCATTATAGTTTTAATAGATTGGGTTATCTGTTGTGAAAACAATTTGTATTTAGTTTTGACATTTTGTGTAAATTGAACTTATATTTTTTGTTTTCGAAACAAATTCTTCCATAAGATTAATACTAATTCAATTATTTTTGGTAAAAAATCACTGAAAATGGGACTAAGAAAAATATGAAGAAATATAGTACTGATAAAAATTGACCAAATATAATATATGGAGATTCAACTGGATTTGCTCCAATTCATGTAAAAAGGATAATAATTCTAATTTATGTTTAAAAAATAGTTGATTCAATTTGTTAAATGATAATGATAAACAATTGTTTGAAATTATTGGAAGTGTAAATAAGATTATAATTGATATTAGTAGAGCAATTACTCTTCCTAATTTATTACGAATTGATCAAAGGATTGCATAGGCAAATAGGAAATATCATTCTGGTTGAATGTAAATTGGAGTTACTAATGGATTTGCTGGAATTCAATTTTCTGGATCTCCTAATAAGTTTGGATAAAAAAGAACTAAGAATGATAGTGTTATGATAAATAATATTACTGTAATTGTATCTTTAATTGAGAAATATTGATGGAATGGAATTTTATCAAAGCTTGAGTTTAAGCCTAAGGGGTTGTTTTTTTCCTTTTTGATGAAGAAACAATAAGTGAAATTGTCAAGCATTGGTGGTCAAGAGGTCAGCACAGCTGCCTTAAAAGCAGTTGTCCCGCATTAGCAGATTCATTTCCTGGCCGATGCTATGACACATGAGAAAAAAAATAAGTGAATTATTACTAAGACTATGATGATGAATGGTAAGAGAGAATTTAATGAAAAAAATTGAATTAATGTTGTATTTCTAACAACAAATCCTCATAATCAATTTACGGTTATTATTCATTGCTGATAGTAGATTTGTAATTGATGCATTAATTTAATGTAATTATATATTTTTATATTTTCAAAACATTTTCAAAATTTATAATTCATTTTATATAATCCTATCTCTCTATAACTCTTAAGAACTTTAACTGGGACAAGTTTTAAATTGTCTTTTATTTTTGTACTAACTTCCTCTATGGCCATTTAAAAAAACATAATTTTCAATTCTTAATTAATTAATAAAAAATATTTTTATAAAATTAATGTTTTAAAACCTAAATCTTTATTTTAAGTGAGCTAAATACTTTTAATTATGATAGCTTCTTTAATTTTTCTATCCCTTTTATTATT
This sequence comes from Epiperipatus broadwayi, assembly GCA_028023455.1. Lineage (NCBI taxonomy): Eukaryota > Metazoa > Onychophora > Udeonychophora > Euonychophora > Peripatidae > Epiperipatus > Epiperipatus broadwayi. Next base: position 8,999,471 of record JAQFVV010006223.1, on the reverse strand, counting down.
GGTATAATTAATAATTTTTATTCTATCTTTTACAAATTTATGTCCTATCTCTGAGATATGTAAAAAATAGGTGACCTTTTATCATATTTATGTTAGGTTAATCATATATAAATTGAATTCTTTTTACCTACATAATTATTACTGATATTGTTAGCTTGATATGTTTTACATTCAATTTTATATATTTGTTATCTAATATATTAAAGATATTCTTTCTTTCTCTTTTTTAACTTTATGACATTGCTAAATTTTGTATTAATTTTACTGATAACTTGATTTATATTTTTTTACAATATTGTTATTATAAATTTTTACAGCTATATATTTATCTTTTTTATATTTATCCTTTTTATCAATATTTTTTTGTTATTATTAAATCTTTATGATGAGTAGGCATTAGATAGGGATTTTATGCACAAGCCTTCTGGCATCCATTGATTACTCTGGTTGGCACAAGGTGGCACTACTGTATGGAGAGTTTTGCCTTGTTTATAAACAATTATGTGCTAGTATAAGAGATGGTGATCATGTAATGCTTAATGGTTTAATTATTAAATCTTCTGACAGTTTTATATTATCTTCTACAACTTTCATTGGATAATCATTGTTTTTAAGTTCCTTAACTATTAACTCTACTTGCTTACTATAATCTTCCATATTTTAGCAATAATTTATAGCTCTATACATTCTTGAATTAATGCTATTTATTTTATATTTTTTGTCCTTATTTGAATTCCAGTTAGTTTATCTGTATTAGTTTTTTATATATATTGATGTTTTTATTTTACATTTACCATTAGTATACATAATATTTAAATATGGCAATTTCTTTTTCTTTTTTTCGTTTTGTTGTAAATTTTATGTTTTGATCTAATTTATTAATTTCATTTAGAAATAAAATCTGTTCACTTTTGGCTTTTGTTAAAAACTAGCAGATAATCATCAACATATCATTGCAACATTCTTCTTACTTATCATTAACACTTTTAGTTCCTTCATATGAAAAGATATGTTGGTGATTTTACTTTCAAAAAGAATTTTATTATTGCTATAAAAATTATTACATTTACTCTTTTGAGTCATTTTGCATATATATGTTTATATTGTGAGTAAAAAAAGATAATATGGTTATATACATATGGGGAACAGGAAGAAGGGAATAGTTGGCCAGTGTTTTTTTTTTTTTTTAATAATACAAATTAATTTCATTAAAAAAGTCTCTGAGTGTTTTATGTAGACCATTTGGAACAATTGATTTTTTGGTATTTTGTTGTTCAAGAAGGTCAGCAGTCTTAACAAAATGATCTCTATTTCCTATGTGGTTTGAAGAGAAAGGTTCAGTTCCTTCCATGAATAATTATAGGGATGTTAGGATGCTGTGGATTTTGAATAGTCTCCAAGTATTCTCATAAAGAAACTTTGTTGATATAATTTCATCTTTTTTTTTAATCTTGTTTAAAGTACTGATGAATATTGTCATTGCATTCGGTGGTGGGATATTGAAGGTGATTTTGCATCTAGTTATCCACAGTGAGTATATAATAAAAGTCGATATTCTTATGTGAATGAAGTTTCGGTCTTTCATGCAATCTTTAATAGACAGCATCTTATAAAAGTCCATTGAGGTATTTTGGGCTATCATTAGCCGTACAGATGTCAAGCCAGTACAGGATAGAATCATATGCTCAAAGGTTTCTTCCTCTCTATTACAGACAGGACAGCAAGGATCTATGTTTTTTATAAATCTTCTGTAATGGAGGAAATAGTTTGTTGGAACTGCATTCAAGTTAGCCTTGATTAAAAAATCCAAGAACTTTGGCTCCATCCATAAGAATTTGAATAGTGTAGTAATTTTTTGATTTGTTACTCCAAGTTTTGGTCTTAATTGTGAAGGTTGGGGGTTCATTAATGAGTGGGCGGTCCATATGTTGTTGATTTATCAATTAATTTTTAACAAAAGCCAAAAACAAACAGTTTTTTTTTTCTAGAAGAAATTAATAAATTAATTATAAACATAAAATTTAAAACAGGCAAAACTCACTATACGTATTGCTACACACAGCAAGCTAGAGTAATCAATGGATGCCAGAAGGCTTGTGCATAAAATTCCCATCTAGTGCCTACTCATCCAATATTCCCAGACTAATTTCTGGCTTGTGGCCTTCATCAGTGAGGAACCTTGGATCTGAGAGCACTGCACCTAGATCTTAGGATCTAATGCAACCACAAGCCAGAAACTAATCTGGGGATATTGGATGATTAGGCACTAGATGGGGATTTTATGCACAAGCCTTCTGGCATCCATTAATTACTCTAGCTTGCTGTGTGTGGCAATACGTATATTGAGTTTTGCCTGTTTTAACAACAGTTATACACAACCATAAGAAGTGGTGGTCATGTGATGTTTATTGGCTTAAACAAAATTTACAATAGAAAGACAAAAAAGTTGCAATATTTAAATATTATGTTAATAAAATTATAGATTAATGGTAAATATAAGATAGAAATATCTATCTATATAAAAATAATATAGATAATAATATAATTAATTAAAATTCAAATAAAGACAAAAAATATATAAAATAAATAGCATTAGTTCAAAAGTGTATAAAGCTAGAAAATATTGGTCAAATAAGGAAGATTATAGTAAGCAAGTAGAGTTAATAGTTAAGAAACTTAAAAATAATGAGTATCTAATGAAGGTTATAGATGATAATATAAAATTATCAGAAGAAAGTTTTAATAATAACAAAAAAAAAGTATTGATAAGAAGGATAAATGCAACAAAGATAAACATGTAGATGTAAAAACTTATAACAACAATATTGTAAAAAATATAAATCAAATTATCAGTAAAATTAATAACAAATTTAGCAATGTAATAAAATTTACAGTAATAAATAAAAAAGAAAGAATATACTTAAAATATTCAATAACAAATATATTGAAAATATAGAAATTTGTATAAATGGAATATATAAAATCAAATTTAAAACATGTCAAGCTAACAGAAGTAATTATGTATGTGAAACAAAGAATTCTATATATACATGATTAACCTAACACAGTTATGATAAAAGATTACTTATTTATTTACATTCATTAGAGACAGGACATAAATTTGTAAAAGATAGTATAAAACTGCTTTTTTATACTAACAATAAAAGGAATTGTCATATCTGACTTTGCCTTCAGAAGTGTATTATTCCAGATTCCTTGCCTGATTGGCTATCCAAAGGTATTAAAACCTTCACTGGGGTTCATGCACCGAATCTGCATGAAGGTTTTAATATCTTTGGATAGAAACTAAGTGCTAGCCAATCAGGCAAGGAATCGGAAATAGTCCACTCCTGAAGGCAGGGTCAGATATGACATTCCCCCCTGTGAAGGTTTTAATACCTTTGGATAGCAATTGGGTGCTAGCCAATCAGGCAAGGAATCTTGAATAGTCCATTTCTGAAGGCAGGGTCGATATAACAGAAATATAAAAATTAAAGAAACTAACATAATTACAAGTATTAGGGCAACTTTAAATAATGAGTTCAAATTAAAAACAATAAATTTATAAAAATATATTTATTAATTAAATAAGTATATACAGATTAGTAGTGGAATAAGTGTAATTTTGACAATGCTTATAGAAGGAGTTAGTATAAAAATATAAGACAATTTAAAAATTGTTTTAGTTAAAGTTAAGAGTTAAAGAGAGATAAAATTATAGAAAAAGAATTACAAATTTAGATGAAAGTATTGAAAAAGTAGAAATATATTATAATTAATTAGTGCATGATTAAAACTATAATGGAATACGTAAATTGATAGAAATAAATTAAATTACTTAAAAATTTAAGTTATACAAATCTAGAATAAAATTATATTACTATTGTGGTGGTACAAACTGTTCACTTTCTCTGATTTCTTTAACAATCACTCTAATAGTGTCTGTACTAGGACCCACTAGGCAAACTTCCTAGCATTAGACCAAGATGATTCTTCTCATGTCCTAGTATTTATTTATTTAGTTTGTAACATGGTTATTAAATATAAAGTAACTGGTAACAGACAAATACATTAAAAATCACAATTCTATAACCAGAATCTATTGATTGGAAATTACTAAAATGAATTCAGATAAATATGTGAGAAAATTTTATTTAACAATAACCTTTAATAAGCCTTTCACAGTATGCACACTTAATATGTATTCAAACATCATTTTTAAATTGGTTTTCTAATTAGCTTTCTTTCCTATTTCCACTATATAACTATGCATTGAATAACATTGGTATTTTGTTTCTACTCTGAGAATATATGCTCAGCAACCATCTGTCATCAGAATCTCACCCAAATAGGATTGCTAATAACATGCATATACATTAGTGAGCAGCTGATTATTGCCTAACCCCAAAACTTCTAAGTTAACTTGAAATGTTAATCAGTTTTAAATAATGACAATAATATGATCCCAAGTATCTTCATGTCTTTATGACCACATTATCCCTTTACATTTCTCTTAAAATCTGACTACTCTTCACCTTAATTAAGATCGGTCTGAACCAAACCCTTTTGCATATGATACACACACCCACACTCATATAATCATAAAGGTCACACAAAGAACATTAATAATAAAGTGAAATTTTAACATGACAATCATTGTAGCACCAAAGATATAAATAAGATATTTAAGGACACATCACACTCTATTGTTGATAGGTTATACCCAGATTTATAAATCATTACATTTAAACAGAATCTAATTGAATCTTGTACACTAAATGTAATAAAGTTCAATGGTTTTAAGACAACAGTCTATATTTACCCATTTCCTTTATTGCACTTTCAAAAATGCTGAAGTTGGTATTGACCATCTGATTCAAACACAAATACTGCCATCAGAATGCCTCGATCATTTCCTAGTGTACCAATCCAGGTTTAAATTCATTTTTTCATGTTGGGTTCTGGCAAGAATTTGGCTAGTTCTTTTCTTTTACCATATTACAGCCTCTGCTAGCTCATTGGCCTCTGTCATTCTGCATCCAATAAATTTCTAGAAGATATTTAGGAAAAGCATTAGGGAGAGAATCCCCTGGGAGAGATTTCAAAGTCTCTAGCCAGACAACATTTTAACTTTTTTTTTCTTAGCTGATCTTCATGACTCTATCTCTTCTAGATTAATTTCTTCCTAAAAAAACAAAAGGGGTTTGTCCAATTTATAGTTTCTTCTTTTTGATTTTTATCTCACACCCCCCCCCCTTCAATTATTTTTTCATTTAATTTAGTTTCGCGCTTTCTAGCTATTTTTGGCAACTGACGCAAACGAAAGTCTTTATTCTTTTGTTTTATATTTTGGCTCATGGAACTTAAAAATTTTGTAATATTGTTTTTCTTTTGAAATGTCCTGTATGATTACACAAGAATACAATGGCGACTCCTTTATAATTTCTTTTTTTTTTATTATCAATTTTTTTTATTTCTACTTTAACCCCTAACAATAAAGCTTAATTTACAAATCTTACTTCCTTTCTTTGTTTTGATTTTTTCTTTACAATTAGTAATTAAAAATACATAAATACAAATGAAACTGTGTACTTAAAAACAAAATATTTTGCCAGAACAATTATCAAATAAAATAATAAATCAAACATGAAAGCTTGATTCCTTAGAAAGATAAAATTTTATAAAAGTGATTATATTTGCAAATATAGACATATTCTATATATTTTACTTCTATACTACTTATGAAATAATTGATATCCCCAAAACTGTAAAATAACAATCTATTTACATATGAGATAATAGAAAATACCATCTCATTATATAAATTTGAAAGTTTGTTCATTTCTGACTTTATAACTCAACAAATATTGCACCAGTTTTGATGAATCATGCTTGGATTTCTGTCTTTTGTTTGTATAGAATTTTATTAGTCTATACATTTTTATCTTACAGTACTTGTTTTTAAAAATTTTTAATTTGTATTATAAAAATGTATGGTTTTTGAGTGACATCATAAAAATCCAAAAAAAGAGTAGCATTAATTAAAAGATTGCAGAGATTAAAAAAAATGGGACTTTAGTATTTTTCTTGCTATGATGTATTACCCTAAAGATGTACTACTCTAATCTTCCAATCTTTAACATAACATCTCCTGGTGATTTCTGGACAATGTTAATCACTAAAATTTGTCCAAAGATCATGTGGAGGCATTGCGTTAAAGATCGAAAGATTAGAGGAGTACGTCTTTATGATAATATGTCATAGGAAGAAAAATAATAAAGAAGACAGCCATCTGGTAGACATCAGACAACATGTTTCTTCTTTCTGAAAAAAAAAATTACTATAATAAATAATTAGTATAAAACATGTGTAATAACAATAATAATAAAAAAATAATACTAAAGATTTCAGCAAACATAGCAAGAATAATACTAAAGAGGACATCCAAAGACATCTAATAGCAACAATAATATGAAAGAAGACATCTAATAGCAAGAATAATATGAAAGAAGATATCCAATAGCAAGAAAAATATGAAAGAAAACATCTAATAGCAAGAAAGATATGAAAGAAGACATCTAATAGCAAGAATAATATGAAAGAAGACATCTAATAGCAAGAAAAATAGGAAAAAAGATGTCTAATAGTAAGAATAATATGAAAGAAGACATCTAATAGCAAGAATAATATGAAAGAAGACATCTGGTAGATATAGCAAGAATAATACTAAAAAAACCATGTCATGGAAAAAAATATGAAATGGCACCATGTTTGTCATTCCTTGGAAGAAAAAAATTACATGTGCCAAAAAATACATAAATTAATAGTAAGTTACTAAAATTGTAAATTCAAATTGACTACAAAATAATTGCAGAAAAATTTATAAAAAGTATTTGTAATTTTAAAATTAAACAGACAATAAAAAACACTCTTCCCGATATAGTGGGAATCTGTCATACAGTGGAAATGGCGAACATAAAAAAAAAGCCATCTCATAGGAAAAAAATATCAGACGGCACCATGTTTGTCGTTCCTCGAAAAATAAAAATAAAATTACATGTGACAAAAAAATATATAAATTAATAGTAATTTACTAAAATTATTGTAAATTCAAACTGACTACAAAATAATTGCAGAAAAATTTATAAAAAATATTTGTAATTTTAAAATTAAAGACAATAAAAAACATTTTCCCCAATATAATGCGAATCTGTCATACAGTGAAAATGGCAGACATAAAAATGTCTTAATTAAAAGATATTATATAAAATTATGAAATTAAAAGTGTAGTCTTGTTTTAATGAAAATAAGGATAATTTATAAGAAAAATGGAAAAGAAGACAATGAACCAAAAGAAGCAAAATAAAAAATAACCTAAAAAGTAGTACATAAAATGTTTTTTTTAATATGAAAATTAAAATAATTTCTAAGGAAAATGTAAAAGAAGCAAGCATTAAATATATATGGAAATACGTACAACTATGTTTAAAATAATACCGCAATTATCACTACAAAATAAAAAATAACCTGTAATGGCAACATATAAAAATGTTTTAAAAGCTACTATATTTAATTATTAAAAAACAAAATGAAAATTACTTACAAATAACGGCAGTGGAAAATTACTATAATATCAATTGACAGTTAAAAATCCACTCTATATAATAATATAATGTCCATATTAAATATGAAATATATGAAAATATTCTCAATATGATCAAAAAAATCACTGTCCTCATCGATATCAAAACCACAAAAGACAGAGAAATGACAAAATTTCCCATAGGTCTATCAACTTTTTAAATCTTGTGGGTCACCATAATCAAAAAATCATTATTTCCATGGATTAGTCATACCAGTGTCTTTGTTGCCATGGTATCATTTATTTAATCTTCGATGAAATCTTACCAGCAAAAAACATGTTAAGCTTAATACGTCATAGCAAGAAAAAGACATATTACCCCAAAGATGTACTACTCTAATCTTCCGATCTTTAAGATAACATCTCCTAGTGATTTCTGGACAATATTAATCGCTAAAATTTCCCTAAAGATCACATGGAGGTATTACATTAAAGATCGAAAGATTAGAGGAGTATGTCTTTGGGATAATACATCATAGGAAAAAAAATAATAAAGAAGCCAGCCATCTGGTAGCCATTGGATGGCATGTTTCTCTTTTCTGAAAAAAAAATTACTATAATAAATAATTAGTATAAGACATGTATAATAACAATAATTAAAAAAAATAATACTAAAGATTTCAGAAGACATAGCAAGAATAATACTAAAGAGGACATCCAAAGACATCTAATAGCAAGAATAATACAAAAGAAGACATCCAATAGCAAGAAAAATATGAAAGAAGACATCTAATAGCAAGAAAAATACTAAAGTACCAAAAAAAATTAATGAAAAATATAGCTTTTAGTAAAATAAAGTAAAATTTGATATTGTAAATAAGTTTTACACTAATTAAATTGTATTTGTACAACATATTTCATTTCTCATTTGAATAATGGCAATTTAAATTAGTTATAATAATGAATTTGATAAGCATTTAGGATTTCAGTTTAAATGTATATTTAACATGTGAAAAAGTAAAATTTTAAATACTGAATTTGATAAACTTTTATTATTAAATTGATATACTTTTAGGAGGTCAGTTTAAATAATATATTTCACATATGAAAAAGTAAGTTTTAAAATACTGTGAGTATAATAAGATAAATATTACTGAATTTAACAAACTTTTATTATTTTCTTTATGTATATTCGCAAATGATAAAGTAAGTTTTAAATATATTTAATTAAAATGTGAGAAAGTACATTTTAAAATGGCATGGATATTTGCCCGATTTTATAGGTATCAACCACCACTAATTATCTGAAATAATATATATATTCCACCTTTGTTGTTAAAAAGTTGCCTTGACAACAGTTTGAATTTGTTGATTGTTATTAATATTGAGGTTGCCTTGACAACAGTTTGAATTTGTTGATTGTTATTAATATTGAGGTTGCCTTGACAACAGTTTGAATTTGTTGATTGTTATTGATATTAGGATTGTCTAAGTGTTGACTGGTTTCTAATGATATATATATATATATTGTGGTATACACAAATGTCTTCCTTTGTCATTTTCTCTAGTTAATAAATTGCTAAATAAAAAGAGCAATTTAATGTCCAAATATTTAATAAGATATGTTATTGTTTTGAATAAATCTGGAATAAATAAATCATTTATTTATTAAATTTTAATATAAAATATTTTAATTTAAATTATTATTGCATGAGTGGTAACAATGCCTTATTGGAATTAGAGAGAAAAGAGTAACATGATCAAAAGCCAGTTTTTAAAAAGGAAAAAGACTGTGCTTTGTGTTGCCATAGCTACTGAAACAATTTCAGCACAAAGAATACACATACTTTCTTTTGCTTAAAATTTTGTGTTTATTTTACCTTACTTTATAAATACATTTGGAATATATAGTAAAGAATATGAACTATGAATAAAACATAGAGAGAAGGGGCATGGGCTCTTTTCTTCATTTGATATCTTTATGATTAAAATGAAATGGATATCACAAATGCTATGCTGACCATTATAAAGTCAAGATATTTGAATTCACCTTGGATTGCAGTATCAAAATAAATAGTAACTGGAGATCATCTAATAATTCATATTGCTTATGGATCCCTATGTTTGTGCTTTTGCTAGCAAAAAGATACCAAAGGAAACATCATCAAATAATGTATTATTAGCTGAAATCACATAAGCAAAGCTGTGATAACAGACATTCACAAAAAGTTTAACACTGTTATATAAGTTTCATTTATAAAAAAATGGTTTAAAAAAGGAACTAGTATAATAAAAGTTTAATGATAAACATTTATTAATATTTTGTTTTTATTAATAATTTTCATTAGTATAACTTGCTTGGTATTCATTATCATTTAAACAATATGAAAAATATATTTAAAACAACAAATATAATTTTTTATTGCTTTGTTTAAGAGTTAAAATTAACCCTTTCATGACTATATGCTTTATAATTTATGTGCACATCACATCTATCCTTGCAATCATAAAAAAAGAGTAGGGGAGATGACATAAAATATATAATAGGATATTAGATTGCAGTTGGTAAATTAAAATTATAATCTCTATTTTACCCAGTTAATGCTTATCTCAGTAAATTTATATTATTATTATTATTAACTTAGGGATTTTGATTTGCCTATTGCATCAATCAGTATAAAATTGTTTTATTACATAATTTATTTTACAATTAAGATAATTTATTGCACATCCCACATTACACTTTATCATTACTTAAATCATCAATTATTGAATTGTATCTTGTGTGTCAGACAAGATACTCATTATTTGGACCATTGGGCTCTATATAAATTTATGGGCTGATTATAAATATAAATTTAAACTGCTATAGAGCCATTTGTGAATCAACACATTTATTTATCTATTTTAATGATATATTTTAGCTACCAAATTATGCAGTATATTTAGATTGGACATGTACTTAGTGTATAGGTGGAGAAAATCATTTGGTTCATAATTTATTTATTATGTGTGGTTACCCAAATCTATGAGCCACTTTCAGGCCAGATAACTATGCTCAGTTATATTTTATTGTATTCATGATTATACAAATATGCAAGCTATTCAATAAACAGCACTTATTTAGCTTTACATTTTGGCATTCTTATTAGTTTCCCTTTACATGTGGCTCATCCAACTTTCATAGAAGGAAATATTGCTATTCGTGAGACAATGTTACTTTATTATCATTGTTCTTATATATCTTAGAGATTAGTTTTCTTTATATTTGGCTTGCCCAAAACTTGTTGGGGCATAAAAATAATATTTATGATATTAATATTATATTCTTATATGATAGTTTTTTTAATAATATATATGATAATAAAAAGATGCTAAATATAGGGACAAAAAGTAGCTTGAGAAGTCAGTTCCTATTATTTATCTTCTTAAAAATATAAACTTACATTAATTAATAAAAACGTAATTTGTTTACAGTATTGAAAAAAAAATTTTTTTCTCTATCATTAATTTATCTATTACCTACCTATCCTTTATACATATATGCATAGGCTATAAACTCTTTGCTTCATGGTATTTAGCTCAATTTAAGTAATAAATCAATATAAATAAATGGGAGTGGTAGCATTGCATTATTTATATTTGAAAAAGTGTTGACTTACAATAATTTTAAAAACTTCTGGTTTTTTTACAGTGCTTTATAAATTACTTGAAACAATATTAAAAATTATACAATACAATAAATTATTTATTTTTTAAAAAATTAATAGAAGTGTGTGTAATAAATTAATAATATTAGGATGTATTGTATATATAAATGATAATAAAAATGTATTTATACATACAATACATGCTAATATTTTACAATTTTTTGAATAAATAACTAAAGTATGTAACACAATACATGCATTGACTCAAAGATGGCATTTCAAGTAGCTTGGAGAGAGTAGAAGTCACTCTTTTGCTTGGACACGTATTACAATTACCGTCATTATCAATAATAATATTTGTTAATGTAGTTTATTAATGAAATTATACACAAGCATAAAAATGAATAAATAGTTAGGCACTTATATCAGTGCATAAAGAAAACCAACAAATATTTCATAAATTTATAGCATTTTACCCAGGAACAGGAATATCAAGTGGCCCTGGAGATTAAATCAGCCTTATCTCCTCTTTTCATACATTAACAGAATGATTTATATTAGTTAAATTAGAAATATAGGGTTCTATTCTAGAGAAAGATAATATATATATATATTGAAAAGCACATAATACATATGTATTACAAATAGAATAGGAACTATCTCTTGAAACTAATTATCATCTATAAATTAATATTACATTCAATTATTCAAATTAGAAATGCATAACTCTGATTAATAGAATAAAAATTAATAATAAAACTCTTGATAGAAATTTCATGAAAATAATTATTATTTTACAAATGATTATTACTTGTAATTAATCAACATTTTACATATTTTATATTTTGAATATATATATATATTAGAGTGTATGCTTAATAATTAATACTACTACTTAGTTTATCATACAAAAATGCATCTAAACTAAAATCCTAAAAGTTATATTATTTTATTCTACTAATGCAAGCAAAGCCCAGATAGAGCTAGTATAGATATATATTAATGTATAGGTATATGAGCACAGACTTTCACATGACCCACCACTCTCCACACTATTTCATAATAGTGACACACTTGAACACATATATGTTGAAAAGATAAATAATCACCAATATATGTATTTCATGCTAAACCAGCAATCATCAGTTGGTCCAGATTACCATCTCTACACATATATGCTATAAGTACTTAGATATATATTAAGATAGCCAATCCTCATACTTTAATGGACAGGCTTCAATCTACTCCACACTCCAACTCTTCAACTGTTCATCCAATTGAAAATCTGATGATTGAATGCTCAAAGGCTACCCTGAGGCCAAGATTCTTGTCACACCCATGTTGACCTAAAGTCAATCTGACCCCTAATGTACAGGACATAATCCATTTAATACATATACAAAGGATGGGCAGACATCTCTACTATGTAATAACTGAACCACACAGGCTTATGATATACCTGTGTCTAACTATATATATATATTGAAACGGTTGTCTTCAAATCCCTCACTGTTTCACCAACCATCCTAATAACCCACTCGTCTGTGCTAAGTTCAAACCTGTTAATAAGTCTAAATTAAGATTTGTAAGCTAAAAATTGCAATCACGGCTATACAAACAGCATTATATACGCACATACGAAAGAACGCTATAAGTGAATAGTATTGCCAGAGTTATAGCGTATAATTTTATCGCGTAATATTTTTAAACTATTTTTAGTACAGTAATAATGTAGCGTCAATTTAATAATTCATTACTTAAATTCGTATGTGGGAATATAATCCACCTATATTGAATATATATAGCCTAGTGGCGTGATTAAAATATTTATTAAATTTTAAGTTTCATTTTTATTATAAACCAATTTAATGTAAAAACACATTGAAAGGGTGATTGATTGCAGATGCGCTGACAAGTTTCTTTTTAAAAAGAAAAAAGATTTTTTTTCTAAAAATAAAAGTATTTTCGTAGAATTAAAAGTTTAGTAAAGTTTTTGCTGTAAACAATTGTATCAGTATATGCCACACCTGCCTTAGGTTTCTAAAAAGAAAAGCCAATTTTAAAATAATCTAGCTAATTGATTCTAAATTATTTTGGAGACCTCGCTAATTAAAAATATGTTTACAGCAAAGATTTTACACATAAATTATAAAATCAGAGCAAAATTCCTGACTAATTAAAATAAAATCTAATATCGGATTAAACTGATTAAAATTCGATTTAATTAAAAAGTTGATAATCAGAGAAAAGTTATAACACCTAAAAGGAATGTCAGCATGTTTGAAATCAACCACTAATTTCATAAGCAAATTAAAAATTTTTGTAATCTTGATGGAGATGAAATTCCAAGGTGTGTGGGCTGATAAGGCGATCATTTAAAAAGGCCATGTAAAGTGGAGGAGCCATCTTAGATCTTTACTTTTTTTGAAACCTTGACAGCTTTGAATCTTTGAAATCTTTACAGCTTGAATTCTACATCTGTGAATTTTTGCCTTCTTTGATCATCTTTAAGCTTTTGAATCCAGCGTGACCAAAAGCAACCGTGAACATTTTGACATCCAGTTAAGTCAATAATTTTTATATCTGTTCGAGAGAAAATGTCGGGCTAAAACAGGCAGCCTTGGCTAAGCTCCAGAGGGAAGGCGACGGGCCTTTACTTCCATCCAAAAAAAAACCACCATCACCAGTATGCCGCCATAACATCTCCGCTCTAACCGTGGGAAGAAGATGATGCCGCAAGCCGCCACAAAGACTCCCGTAACTCCAGCTCAAGTACTACAAGATGACCGGTAACATCACCATTTCTAACTGCAGTTCAATATATTAATTTTTCTTTAAGTCTAGACTTATAAAATTTATTTTAATTCTAAAATCTTGAATTCAAGTAAATTGCTAAATGTAAAATTTTATTCTTAAATTTAATTATATAATTCTGACCTACTTTCTAATGTTTCCTAACTAAATGATTTTACTAATTTTATTTTCAATTTTCTCACTGCAGTTGTGACTATGGTTTCTTTATTTCTTTTTTTATTTTAAAACATAAATTATATGCTAATGCCTTGAAACAGCGGGCATTCAATATTAATAATAAAGAGAAGAGAGAATGACCCCTCTTCATTTAATAATTATTTATCGTAGCTTAATGCATGCTGTTTAGAAACCCTCTTAAATAACTGTCAAGAATTGGCTATGTGCTGATTATTATTTTGACCTTGATTATTTAATTATTTGTTGGCAATTTTAAAATGGGAATCTTGTTTTAACCCAAAGTAAATTTCAATTTAATTTTCACTAAGCAATATCCAAGCCTTGAATAAGTATATTTGTTATTTATTTCATTTTGTAAAAGCCCTCCAAATATACTTTTTTCCCCTTTTTTATTAATCGCGTAATCAAATGTGTTATTTGAGAGTGAAACTAGAAAGCAAAGAATATTTAAAAGTACACCTACGTATAGCATCTGATTATTAAAATGCTATATTAGAGTTGGCGCTAATGATTACACTGATTAGCTATCGTTCTCGTGGCTAAATATTAAATTATTTCAACTCTTTGCTTGGCGGATGTGATAATTTTATTATACATTTAAACTTTCTCGTTATGTTGCGTTTTTCTTTAAGATGGGACTCGGAACGGCCATCCCTCTTACACTCCTTGGGTCGCACACGAATAAGACCTGACGTCAAATTCCAGGCAATAGTGTTAGCTACCCCAACCCTCTTTAGCAGCATGGTGATCGGTCATAGGGCTCTGGTGTTGATCACAAAACCCTAAATATTAATCCATCCGTAGAGCAACATTTATTATAACTGTTTACCAGCGCTATAGCGCATTGGTTCTTTTGTTGCCAACTCTTCCTTCCTTAAATTAAGTTTCAGCCATTATCTGACATATTCAAGAGCTAGTTTCGGTCTCATGCACAATAGTTTGAAATAATAATATTATAGATAAATTTGACTTTAAATGTTTCACATATATGTGAAAACAAGGCTTCGTCTGATTACTTAGCTGAAAACCATGAAATAAGAGGGATTAGCATAATCTGCCCCATAGCTACAATGCAGTGACTGATCAATAAGATAATAAAGCAAATGATGAAAACAATATTTAATTTCATCAAATAGCACAACAAATGTAAAATAATTTTAATTGTAAGGAGAGAATGTTAAAGCGCTCTCCAAAAATGTTAGATGCTATGCGCATTTTAATTGTAAAATGCAAGAATAATATATATAAAAATCGTCAAATTTAATCTGCAAAAATAAACATACAATTTAATAAATTTCTCTGCTCTCGATCTTATTTATTTCAATCCAATTCAAAATTCTTTATATTATATATGTGATTTCCTATGCATTAATTAGTTTTAAATATATATAGTTGATAAATTCCATTTTTTGTTATGAGTCTCATTGCTTCTCCCTGACCTATGTCGGCTCGCGGTTAAAATGATATCTATATGTATCTTCAAGGTGGTCATCCGTAGGGTCGTGAGTCTTGGAGCACAGGTGAAGGAGTTGAAGTGCGGTCAGTCTCGAGATCTAACCATCTCATACTGGTCGGCTTGGTATTTTTGCTTGGACTCTGGATTCTGTTGCGCGAATGTGCTAGCTTGACTGGTACAATATATATATATATTGTGCCATTACAATTTGGTCACTAGCCAAATTTATAGTAATGTGCATGTAGAAAAGGTAAACCAAAAATCATCATCACAATTTTATATAATCATAAAAGAAGCTGTAGGGCAGCCAAGTTCAAACCCTTCCAGATCAAAATTTCAAAAGCTTTAAACAGAAAGAATGGGACAACAATTATATGCTTTATTTGTGTGTGTGTTGATAGAAAGATAATACACACATTTAAACTATTTAATATTTAATTTTTCTTTAAAAAGCAAAGTTATAATGCATACATATAGGCAATGTATGTGTAAATTATTTAATTGTTTTATATTTCAAATATTAAACATTTTAACTTTCTTTAAAACTAACCTATGCTTGATCAATTCTAATATTTTATTCTATACTTTTATTTTGCTTTTCTTTAATTATAATTGGGATTTAAAAGTTACAGATTTAATTAAATAATTGGGTTATAATTACTAAGCTAGCAATTATAGTATTTAAGGTTAGTTCATGAATGATTTGAAAGAATGCAGGATGTGTATACATTACATACAAAATTTTTACATTTCCTAAATATTGAAAGAAAAGGAAGTATTAAATCTGTTAAATTATTTTTTTTGTAGAATTTTTTTTGTTAAAAGAGGAAATCTGTTTAATCAGATATCGATCTTTGTAGTAAATTTTTTGTAAATGATTGTCACTTTGGAGCTATAATTTTTGAAATTTTCTTATCAAGATCTAAAGAAGGAAGCTCAAAGATTTGAAGTGTTACCTGGATGTTAAAAAGAAAGAAAAAACAAAAGAAAGGAAATAAGAATTGAGTCTATTTTTTTTTTTTAAACAAAAGTGTCTGGAAAAAGGATTGAACTTTTCAGTTGAAAAATAATATAGTTGAAAATAAATTAGAGATCTAATTAAAACAAATTTGTCCAAAAATAGCAAGTGATGCTATCTCTGATTGGTTAAGTTAGCTAAAAATTGGATATAAAAAGCTGTCTTAGATTATTGTTGTGATTGATTCAGATTATTAAACTATAATATTGAACGTTGAAAATATAAGAGATGGCGGGCTAGAAAAATTATATGTATATTCCATTTGCCAGACCATCTGGAGGAAGCTGCACATCACATAGGAAAGAAAAGATGTGTCTAAAATAATATTCTACACCTTTCAACTGACCAGATAAATAAGATGTTTTTAATAGAAGGAAGAAAGCATTCACCTGCATTCAAAGAAGATGAATTAATCTACTGATAAATATTAATCATCAAGTCCAATTAATTGTTCCAACAACTGATTTTAAACTCAAGAAAATTTACAAATGGGAAAACAACTGCTGTATTTCATCCACATGCTTGACAAGAAGAGAAGAAAATTTACTATAATGATTTCCAAATTATCCACTAAAGCAAATAACCTCAATAGAGTCACCATCATCAAATAGTTATCCACCTCAAGAAAGAGATTGTTCCCAGTAAAACGGAAATGGTAGCTGAGAAATATAAACATTATACAAGACAAGTTTGAACCCTTGAAAATTCGCCACAAACAAAAAATCGGTAATATGACTTTTTATATCTATTTTCTTTATGATCTCAATCTTAATAAACATTTTAGCGATAAAGTGGTATATTTTATTTAAAGAACTTTTAAAGACTATTCAGATCGATTAAAACAAGAATGTCTTACTAATAATAACTTTGAGCTTCATAAATGATCTTGAATGTATAAAATGATTTGTTTATTAATTTTACAATATTAATATGTAAAACAATTTTTTTTAATTTTTTTTTATGGTATTATGATTTTAGTTTTAACTAATATATTATTATTTTGGTTTTAAATAATATTTTGTTATCATGGGATAAAACACGCACATACATAGTGATATTTTATATGTGTATAATTGTGAGTGAATAATGAGTAGTATTAGAATATTGGATTATTTTGTTTCAAGTTAAGTATAGATTTCAGCGCTTGGAAGGGAGGGGGAGAAAATAATTTAAGACTCTTTTCTAAAAACTTGCTCTTTCAATTTTACTAACATTTCTTTTTACATTCTATTTACATGTTGGATTTTTAAAGTATGTGTGTTAATGAGCAGATAATATTTTTTTGTCTTGAAATACTTTTTCATGGTCAATGTGACGTCCAACTTAATACAAAATACATTTGAAGGGAAAGGGGGAAGAACTTAAAATTAATCTGAGGATTGTTATATAACCAATTATTATTATTATTATTCATGTCAGTTTTCATATTTATCTAAAAAAAAAAAATTTTATGTATATGTTAGAAATGTAGTAATAAATATTAGTTTGTTTTATTAAACGAGGCGTATATATTTCATTAAGTGTAGTCTTGGTTAAGTGTGATTATTCATCATCATCAATGGTTGAATATTGGTTATTTAAGATATAATTAAGTATGCTAAAATTAAGCAATAATTATGCATTTCTTTATAAAATTTAGTTTTATGTTTAGGCTTAGTCCTAGAGCTGTAGTTGAAACCCTTGTCATTATCGTTATTATTATCATCATCATCATCGTCATCAACGTTTTAATTAATGAGCTGTTTAACTGTTTAAAGGCCATAAATAAATATTGATTTTATAATATTTAGTGATTTCTTAGTATTATTATAACCACATCCCATCATCTATTTCATGCAAGGATGAGTGAATTGCCATCCTAAATTAGTTATATATAATCTGAGCTAGTGAACTTATAAAATATTGAAACACATTTGTTATGTTAAGATCTGAGAAATGATTTATGTTCAATGAACTCCACTTTGGTTTAAAGATGTTTTACTTTTACCTAAATATTAGTGCGTATAGTGATATGGCTCAAAAAGCAAAATCTCTCATTTTTATTAGAAATAAAGTACCAAAAGGGATTCAAACCCGGTACATGTAAAAGGTTATCAGATATAACCGTGTCTAGATTCAGATAATCTAGTGGCGCCCTGCTAGACCATATTCACTTAGTATTTGTGTAAACATGCACTTAACATCAAACCAAGAAATGAAAGTGGATAAGATCTACTGCCTGTATACCTGAGTTATATTTTATTGAATTATTAGTGTACTCACTTCACGTGATTTCCATAATAGATTTTCATATACCCATATAATACTGGTTATTAATAATTTACTATAATTTTTGATATTTGAACTCATTTACTTATGATCATTCTATGGACTACTCAGGTATGGTAATATTTTTTTTTTTTGGACTACATTAATTTAGGTTACAATATATATATATTAAAAAATATAAAACAGTTTATGCAAAAAAATGAGTCAAAAATAAGAATAAGTTAATTAATATTTATAAAATTATTAAAAGTGTATCAGGGTACATAGTTAAAGGATTCATTGAAAAAATTGTATTTTTAAAAAATTCCATAATATAAGATATTGTACATAATGTTTTTTTTATAATTATATACAAGTTTGTATGTATAGACAAGCACTAATTGTATGGTTATATATATTTAAATATTGTCTTTTTGATGATGATTTCTGGGCAGTTGAAACTGAAAGCAAATACAAATGAATAAATTTTATTTTATAGATTGCATTGAAAAGTGCTTATTGAAGGAGAAATGGCATTAAAATAATTTTAAATTATAATAATTTTATACTCCTATCTAAAATGTAAGCTTAATTTTTTTATATAAGATTATACCTACAAAGTATTTTTCAAACCACTGATCTAACATTAAGCTATATGATGATGAAGTCATAAGTCATTTATTTAAAAGTTATATAATTTTTAGTTAGATCTAAAAGAAAATATTTAATGAGTTCAATATCAAATTGAATGAAAAATAGTTGATGTTTTCTCAGATTTTAGTAGCATAATGTAAGAGTCATGTGTTATTTAATTATGCATAAAATATATTTTGGTAACCAAAATATAATCCATATTTTAAAACTATCAATATAGTAGTCAGCATCTAATTTGTTTTTGAGTAAATTTTTTGTAATTAGTTTTTGTTTGTTTTCCATAACTAATTTTTATTTCTCATTTTTTATTCTTTTTTAAAACTGTTATTGTTTGTGTCTCTGTGTATTTTTTGACTAAAATTGAAAATCAACTTTACCATGAATTCAATACTGAAAGGAATGTTTCTTTCCCCACCAGAGATGAGGCTATATTATATTACAGTTGTATTCTTGACTTTGAAATCCTTGCACTAATGCTCATTTGATTAATTTATGTTAACCTGAGTCCTTTTATTTTTATCCAGATAGAATTTTTTCAACCTCTATTGAATATTTAGGATCACCTATTAAAAATTAAACTTCTAAGTATATTGAGACCTGAAAACATTTAAAAATAATCTAGACTTGAACTTTACGCCATGGACATAATATTAACCATTAAGTTGCATGCCATAGTATTTTTTTTGTTTTGAATTACCAATTAGCTTTAGGATATAATAAACTTACTAAAAGTTCTACATGAAAATCTTTATTCTGTAAATGCTATCCTAAAATTATTTTATATATACATAGTAATTTTAATGGATGTAATTGATGAAAATATTTTATTTTAATATAGCTGTTTAAACATTAGCTTTCTTCTATTCAAAAGTAGCAAACACTATATTCTTGGACAGATCAATATAAAATACTATGCTACATACATTTCTTCCCCCCCCCCTCATAAAATGATAGTATAATTTATACTCTTTTAATGGTATTTTTCCCTACTACAGTCTGGTGCAACATTAAAGTGACAGACCCCAGAGCTCAAGGTTTATGGGTTGCAGCTAAGATCAGTCACTTTTAATATTCCAACTCCTTGAAATTTGCTTCTATCTTCTGCATGATATATCAAACACTATAAATTACTGCACATTAAGCCTGCTATTCCCATTCAAATTTACTACATTAATAAGAATTAAAGCATATTTTTATATTTTTTAAGATAGACTTTTTTTTCCTTTCCTTATGTCTATGATCTGAATTCAAATATGAATGGAATTATATAATTCTGATATATAAAATACATTTAAGTTCTATATGATTATACAAGTGTTATGCAAATTCTTTTTAAGCTGAAATTTTCTGGGTTTTTTTTATAAACATTAAATTTGTAAAACCCTGAATTTAAAATAAATTACATTGTGAGGATACAAAAAAAATATGAGAGATTAATAACTATATTATTACCATCATCAATACTTTTAATTATTAGCATGGTTAATAGTTTACTGCTAGAAACAATTATATTATACTAACTAATATATGCAAATCTATCATTATAAAGCGCTGAAAACTTTGAAATTATTCCAACAGAAGCCAATCTCTAATAATGCACTATTTCTTAAATATAAATTTCCACACACTTGCCTGTCAGTAACAGTTTAAAAAACTTAAGTGAATCACTTAAGTTTAAAGCATACATTCTATATACACCAATTCTTACAGACCATGCTTAAATCAGGGCTTGAATCTATCATGTGCCTGATATTATAATCAAATATTTAATTGTACAAATCTATTTAAACCATCACAGGAGAATGACAGTGTTGCATTATCAGAGATTGACTTCTGTTTGAATAATTTCAAAGTTTTCAGTGTGCTATAATAATAGATTTACATTTATAAATCATGTTTGTCTAATTGTAGGTGGTTAAAAATGAGACACTGTCTTTCTCCTGTGATGGTTTAAATAGATTTGTACAATTGAATATTTGATTATAACATCAGACACACAATAAATTCAAACCCTGATTTGAGCATGGTCTTTAAGAGTTATTGTATATAGGATGTATACTCTAAACTTAAATGATTCACTTAAATTTTTTAAACTCTTAGTGGTGGGTGAGTGCATGGAAATTTATATTTAAGAAATAGTGCATTATTGGAAATTGACTTCCATTTTAATAATTACTAATATATCTAAAAAACAAAAGAGTGTGAGGATTCTTGGAGAAATTTAGTAAGAAAAATTAGTTCAATTATTTGAGCTTTACAGTTGTATGCCTTATCATCTTTGTTATGAATGGTGAAGGCTTCTTTTTCATAATACAGTTTTGTTCTGTTTTAATTATCTGTATATTAACATTACTCCTGTTAAACTACTTTGGCTTATTATCTTTATCAGGAATGTCCAATCTTTTAATGTTTCTGGCCATATTAGAAAAAGAAGAGTTGACTTGAGCCATACACAAATATTACCAAAAACTGACAAAAAAAGATCCTTGCATAATTTTTTATATCTATGACCACAGGAAGCAAAAAAATATTTATATAATAATCATAATTTTGCAGCAGGCCATTTGGAAACTATTTTAAAATCATCAAGCAGATTCTATATTTGTAATTACTAATACTAAAAATATACATATCCTAGTAATAAAGCATTTTAGAAGACTTTTTGATACTTTTTTATTATAAAAGGAAAAGAGACAACATAAAATTAGTGAGATGCTTGACATTGTATTTGGGAATGCATGTACATTATTTTTGTCCCATTACAACATGTAATCACAAAAAAATCTCATAACATTTAAAGTAAGTTTATGATTATGTGATGGGTCATTCATAACCATCCTGGTTCACAGGCTGCAGATTGGACACTCCTGCTCTAGACAATAATGGATATTTATCATTTTCTGGAAACAAAGATATCCAAAGTTTGACTCTCTAAACTGAGGAAAAGAAAAAAGTGAAGAAAGAAAATAATCTTTGTTCCCAGCATTATTTGCTAATTTGTACTGGGAAACATTTGCATAAACAAAGTATTTTTTTTTTTTTCAGTTAGATTTTATGAAGGTAAGGCAACTTGATTTGTATAAATAAAAAATTTCTAAGCAAGTATTTTATCCATTTATTATTTGCATTAAATGAAAAATCATTAATACAGGTAAAGTAGATTCTAGATGTCTTAGATTATAATTATAATTCTTAAAAAAGGATTTCTAATAAAAATACTTATATAGCACATTTTTGCCCACTGAAGTAATGCTTATATATTTAACTAAAACACTATAAGAATATATAAATATAAACTTTTATCACTATTAAATAGGCTCTGGGAAATATTCTTTTTTTTTCAATAACTTTTTTTTCTTAAAGAAACATAATAGTGGTTTTGTTATCAAGAAATTAGGATCTCTCTAATTATTTTGACATTTCAAAATCAGTTTCAAATTTTAATAAGTTTTAAAATTTTCTAATACATTTAGCATTATGCTCAGAAAATATTTTATTATGCAAAATACAGCTTTTCAAATTCAGAAAAGATAATAAATGAAGAATAAAATGTATGTGCTTTTAATACAAATAGAACATAAACTGCAGTAGAGAAAAAATATTAAAAGTTTGTTAATCATGCCATTATTTTATGATGAGAAAAAAAGAAATGTAAGTAGTAAATATTTTAATTAATTTGTCCAAGATTATAGTGCATGCTACTTTATATTGTAACAGTCATATTTGACATTCATGCAACAAAATCCAGAGTTTTGGCAAACTATCTCAAGGCTGATCTAGATGAAGGGTTGAGACCTCGAATCAGATCACATCTTAGTCCCTTCACCAACACTCCATGATTTACTACCTTATGGATGACATATGAGGCCACACTCAGAGTTCTTTAATTTGCATACCAGCAGTAGCAAAAGATGGAGCACAAGACTTGAGAATTTGCAATGACTAATATCAGAACTAATATATACACACCTATGGCTGTTAGATGAATGAGATATTCAAACCTAAGCTAAAATTTAGAAAATTGGGTTGAATGGAATGAGCATTGAATAAGATGCTAAACATGAATACATTATATATATATTGGAAGAAATCAATAATAACAATATGGCAATAGTGTATGAGGTTACATAGCAGTTGTATAATGAGGAATGGATGGGTGCAAAATATCTCTATTTACACTTTTATACATTTTATCAATTAATTATCATTGCCCCTTTATTAATTTGGCTATCGACGGTTAATATACCTGACTTATGCTATGTCATGCCAAGGTTTGCTAAGGTTAAACATACAAGAATGACAACATTAAGTATAACTTATTATTAATATTACATAATGAGCAATAAGTGTGCTCCCTATGCAGATCATTTATATAAAGTAGATCTGTTCAGATCAGTGCTGAACTGAATAATATAAAGGAAGATGAACTGGCAATTTGCAGCATAGCTTTCGAGACTATGGCCTACATAAACTAATAAGGGTTGTGACTCAAATATACAGTTACTCATGAGATTCAGTACCAAGTATTTGGTTCCTGGAGACTGTATGACTTGCTATCATAAAATATAAGAGCATTTAGTTTGGGTGATCAGAGTAGCTTAATATACAGTTCTGGACCCTTGTGTTTCAGTTCTAAAAGAAAGCTGCCCAAACTAAGAATAATGGGGTGGCTCTTAAAACCAAAGCTCATTTTAATAAGAATATAGCAAGGCATAATGCACAAATGTGCTTCCTAAAGACACATTCATAACACTTTCCAAATATCAAATATAAATTTAGTAAAGCGCTAAATCTTTAGTTTGATCTGCAAAACTACTTTATGCTCATTCATAAATTAGCATACTTAAAACATGCTAAAAGGGTTAATTAAAATGATCTAGTTTACCAATTAATCTATATAGTTTATGATAAGTAAATAAGCATTTATTTTTATACAGCGCTATGCCTACAATTGTATTACATTCAAATATCAGCCTTTCAAGCCAATTGTGCATTCGCCTTTTGAGAGTGCCAAATAACAAATGAATACTTTCCTTTCCAACACAAGATATAGTATTTATGCAGGAACAAATGGAATCCTCTTATTCCTATGACTCAAATTCTTATATATGAGCAAATCTGAAGTACTGTTGAGGAAAGTGTGAGAGTTTCAATTAGAGTGATGTTTAGTAAATTCTAGACAACTTCACTGATGTCATTTCATTCAACCATCGTAAATAGTGATTTAAAGTGAGAATACTACTCTCACACTTTCCTCAACAGTATTTCAGATTTGCTCATATATAAGAATTTGAGTCATAGGAATAAGAGGATTCCTTTTGTTCCTGCATAAATACTACATCTTGTGTTGGAGAGGAAAGTATTCATTTGTTATTTGGCACTTTCAAAAGGCACATGCACAATTGGCTTGAAAGGCTGATATTTGAATGTAATAGTTTATGATAATAAACTAAGGAGGAATAAAGCATATTTGGAACTTAACTAGTTACTTATAATATGCTTCAATATCATTCTTGCTATTATTTAACTAAATATAATTATTTAACATGCAAGCCTGAATTATACTATGCTAAAACATAGTACCTTAACATATATAAAAGTTGGTTTCAGATTGGAGATTTATGTGTGTGCTAAAAAGCAATTATAAGATTATATGAGAGCATCTAATTGTCTCTCTACTGTTATAATATTAGCAATCTTCACCCTGAAGAATGGCATAGCACAATTAATAAAATATCAATAATGCACATAGAGAGCGTACCAATAGCTCTAACAAGCTCGTAAATTAACAAGTGCGGTTATGAGAAATATTTAAAATCTCTATCCAGAACACTCTTATCTCCAGACCATGGTTTCGGGCTTATGGCCCACGTCAGTGGAGAGCTAGAATATTCGGACACTAGACCTAAAATATCAACTCAAAAAACCAGCACTTATTTCAAACGTATATTTAAGAAGAAACTCTGAATTTTTCGGACATGAAAATGTCTTTAAATCCAGCTATCTAACTTAAATAGCTATATTTCTCATAACCGCACTTGTTAATTTACGAGCTTGTTAGAGCTATTGGTACGCTCTCTATGTGCATTTTTGTAATTACAAGCTCATAAAAGTAATGTCATGTTATATATGACATGCTTTATTAATTATTATAATTTTACATTTAAGGCTTTGGCTATGCTGAGCCTATTAGAATATGGTAGATCTGAATATACTTCAGTCCCATATAGCTATTTAAGTTAGATAGCTGGATTTAAAGACATTTTCATGTCCGAAAAATTCAGAGTTTCTTCTTAAATATACGTTTGAAATAAGTGCTGGTTTTTTGAGTTGATATTTTAGGTCTAGTGTCCGAATATTCTAGCTCTCCACTGACGTGGGCCATAAGCCCGAAACCATGGTCTGGAGATAAGAGTGTTCTGGATAGAGATTTTAAATATTTCTCATAACCGCACTTGTTAATTTACGAGCTTGTTAGAGCTATTGGTACGCTCTCTATGTGCATTTTTGTAATTACAAGCTCATAAAAGTAATGTCATGTTATATATGACTTGCTTTATTAATTATTATAATTTTACCTTTAAGGCTTTGGCTATGCTGAGCCTATTAGAATATGGTAGATCTGAATATACTTCAGTCCCATATAGCTATTTAAGTTAGATAGCTGGATTTAAAGACATTTTCATGTCTGAAAAATTCAGAGTTTCTTCTTAAATATACGTTTGAAATAAGTGCTGGTTTTTTGAGTTGATATTTTAGGTCTAGTGTCCGAATATTCTAGCTCTCCACTGACGTGGGCCATAAGCCCGAAACCATGGTCTGGAGATAAGAGTGTTCTGGATAGAGATTTTAAATATTTCTCATAACCGCACTTGTTAATTCTACGAGCTTGTTAGAGCTATTGGTACGCCTCTATGTGCATTTTTGTAATTACAAGCTCATAAAAGTAATGTCATGTTATATATGACTTGCTTTATTAATTATTATAATTTTACCTTTAAGGCTTTGGCTATGCTGAGCCTATTAGAATATGGTAGATCTGAATATACTTCAGTCCCATATAGCTATTTAAGTTAGATAGTGGATTTAAAGACATTTTCATGTCCGAAAAATTCAGAGTTTCTTCTTAAATATACGTTTGAAATAAGTGCTGTTTTTTGAGTTGATATTTTAGGTCTAGTGTCCGAATATTCTAGCTCTCCACTGACGTGGGCCATAAGCCCGAAACATGGTCTGGAGATAAGAGTGTTCTGGATAGAGATTTTAAATATTTCTCATAACCGCACTTGTTAATTTACGAGCTTGTTAGAGCTATTGGTACGCTCTCTATGTGCATTTTTGTAATTACAAGCTCATAAAAGTAATGTCATGTTATATATGACTTGCTTTATTAATTATTATAATTTTACCTTTAAGGCTTTGGCTATGCTGAGCCTATTAGAATATGGTAGATCTGAATATACTTCAGTCCCATATAGCTATTTAGAGATTCTTCCGATCTGGATTTAAAGACATTTTCATGTCCGAAAAATTCAGAGTTTCTTCTTAAATATACGTTTGAAATAAGTGCTGGTTTTTTGAGTTGATATTTTAGGTCTAGTGTCCGAATATTCTAGCTCTCCACTGACGTGGGCCATAAGCCAAACCATGGTCTGGAGATAAGAGTGTTCTGGATAGAGATTTTAAATATTTCTCATAACCGCACTTGTTAATTTACGAGCTTGTTAGAGCTATTGGTACGCCTCTCTATGTGCATTTTTGTAATTACAAGCTCATAAAAGTAATGTCATGTTATATATGACTTGCTTTATTAATTATTATAATTTTACCTTTAAGGCTTTGGCTATGCTGAGCCTATTAGAATATGGTAGATCTGAATATACTTCAGTCCCATATAGCTATTTAAGTTAGATAGCTGGATTTAAAGACATTTTCATGTCCGAAAAATTCAGAGTTTCTTCTTAAATATACGTTTGAAATAAGTGCTGGTTTTTTGAGTTGATATTTTAGGTCTAGTGTCCGAATATTCTAGCTCTCCACTGACTGGGCCATAACCCAAACCATGGTCTGGAGATAAGAGTGTTCTGGATAGAGATTTTAAATATTTCTCATAACCCACTTGTTAATTTACGAGCTTGTTAGAGCTATTGGTACGCTCTCTATGTGCATTTTTGTAATTACAAGCTCATAAAAGTAATGTCATGTTATATATGACTTGCTTTATTAATTATTATAATTTTACCTTTAAGGCTTTGGCTATGCTGAGCCTATTAGAATATGGTAGATCTGAATATACTTCAGTCCCATATAGCTATTTAAGTTAGATAGCTGGATTTAAAGACATTTTCATGTCCGAAAAATTCAGAGTTTCTTCTTAAATATACGTTTGAAATAAGTGCTGGTTTTTTGAGTTGATATTTTAGGTCTAGTGTCCGAATATTCTAGCTCTCCACTGACGTGGGCCATAAGCCCGAAACCATGGTCTGGAGATAAGAGTGTTCTGGATAGAGATTTTAAATATTTCTCATAACCGCACTTGTTAATTTACGAGCTTGTTAGAGCTATTGGTACGCTCTCTATGTGCATTTTTGTAATTACAAGCTCATAAAAGTAATGTCATGTTATATATGACTTGCTTTATTAATTATTAAAATATCAATAAGCACAGTAATGAAGACATATCTGCAGATTGAATAAATTAAGAACAATAAGAAAGATAGTTATCATGTTTAACAGAATATTACTAGTTTAACTTTCAATTAGGCAAGATTTTATAATATTATTATTTTAAATAAGATCACATTAAGAGACTTAAATCAATAATTATGAATTTATTATTATAATGGTTGGAGATTAAATAGAGTAATACTGCATCTGCTGAACAAGGTGCCACCAGGCCATTTGAACCTGGAAAAATTTATATAGTAGGCATATACGTATTGGTAAGATCCCATTTTTTATATAAACCATTGGCCCATGGTGCTAACTCATGGAGTAGCTGAAATTTTTATAATCTAAATTCTTAATATACATTTAAGAATGAAAGGATAAAAAATAAATAAACTACTGTCAGTAATATTATGCAAAAATATTTATTATCACACATATATAAAATTGAATTGGAGGAATAAACATTATTACTTTAGCTTGTATATTTATCATATTTAAATTTATGTTTAGTTCACACAGATGGAGATTCTTATTTATACATTTTAATCTTTTAATAGATGTAAATATGCTACATATATTACACACATAAAACTTACAAATCCATGCAGCTATCTACATCCAGTTTTAAATTTTAAGCTTTAATATATTTTTAAACCAAATGAGCATATACACATATACATATACGCAGCACAACCATCCACTCCAAATTATTCTAGTTCTATTATTATTAATTGAATGCAAATACTCTTATTGAGTTCCTTAAAACACTCATCATGAGGTATCACATTCACAAATATGAACTTATAGGTGAGGCTTAGGCAAATACATTAAGACACTCAACATGAGGTGTCATATTTGCCAGTAGATGCCAAATGTGGAGGTGTGTGCATACATATATATTTAACACATAACATCATTTAATTTAACTAACAGTTATACCTATTAATTAGAAGAAATAAATGAACAGAAATGACTGGTTTACGATTACAGTTAAAATATTAATAATTGATTTAACCTTCCATGTTGGTCAGATAAGAGTTCATGATTTAAACTTGGTTAGGCCTTAATTGTTTAAGAAATGATTTAAAGTTCATTTAGTAAAATTTTATTATAATTGGAGTTCATAATTTATAGTTTATATGTTACATTAAAGGAGTTCCCAGTTCCTTGTGCCAATTCCCATAAAGTCTTCTATTAGTCATAGTTTCAGGAAAGACTGCGTTTGTTGTTCATGCCACAGTTATCAATCCAGAGGCAGCCTTAACTGATTCAATCCTGGAACTTTTATTGCAGTACCCATATGATTCAGATCTACAATAGTGCCATTCATATTTCAACAGTCTCTTCATTTGAAATGGTAAGGAGGTGAAAAGTGCATCTTTCCCCCTCTTCAAAAATCAAGCTGGAACTGTTCTTAATTTGAATTTTTTTTCTTTTTATAATAATCCTTCAGATTCCCTGACCATGGTTTCCTGTTCCAGTGTTTTTTATTAGAGTCTGAGTATTGGTTGACCTTCAACAAGCGGGTAACGCAATCATTTTTTTAAATTTTTTTATATCTCTTATCTGACCTTTAATTATAAATTCATCCCAAAGGCTCATTTACTTTAGATTAATTAAAGCAACAATCATTTCCATTTTGAGTTTTAACACAATAGAAAGTAATTTTATCTTTAAATCTTTAAATTTTTGCTTAAAATTTAGTTTTAAAATACCCTTTTTTTTGTAATAGTTTTCTTTAAATAATTTTCCATCTGTGCAATTCACATATATATGATTTTGCAAGCTTTTAGTTTTCAACTTTTAATTCTAACTTTTTTTATACTTTAACTTTTTTTAAAAAAAATAATGTAATGGCATGTGTGCCCATTACATTACAGAGATTTAATTATTAATAGTAGACTTTAGTTTAACAGTTTGTGCACATTTACAGTACAGCTATCTTATAAGAATTATTACAGCGATTTATTATGATTTAGTTAAGAGCTCAGCAGAAGATTTAATTACCAATCATCTTCTTATTGATGTGGCTTGCATGGCATAGGAACTAACATTCTTGATGGCTTCTTGGTAGGTTGCTGTTCTGAACTCCCTCGATCTCCTAGACCAATTGAGAAGAAGGCAGCAATAGGCTTCTAGCCTTGGGTCTTTATCATAAATTTGGGCATAGCACCTGGGTGTATTTGATTTGTAAAAAGATGAGTCAGCTCTTTTTAAATTCAAACTGAGGTTTTTATAGCAAATCTTTCTCACCCCCTCACAGACCATTAAGTTGTATACAATTTTTAGTTTTAAAGTCTTAAATTTTAATAACTCTAATAAATTTTAGCAAAGACAAAGGATCGAACTGTAGTTATTGACAAGTAAAGCCGGTTCAATAATTTTATCTTTGTTTTTTAACTTTATTTTCAAATCATCTTTGAAATTTCTGTTTTCAGTTTACAATTCAATGAGTTGTATTTCTGAGAAATCGATGATCTTGATTCTCTTTCTTTAAAAAAAAGAGATTTAAGTTCTCAAAATTCTACTATATGTATAAGACAGTCACCCTGGATTTAAGATTTATATGTGAATACAAACAAATTAATAAATTTAAATTTATAATAACTTAAAAGAAATAATTTAGAAAAGTTGTAATGTTCACAAAATCTATCACATTACAGTTTCCCTCACATATATATACATAGGTGCACTTTTACACATACAACAATGTTTACAACTTACTTACTAATCTATAGTGGATTTTAAATAATATATGTGAACTTGGATGGGTTTAAACTAAAAAAGAATATTACTATAGAATATAGTAGGTGGAATTGGATGATAAAGAAATCATCCTGTTACAATATATATATGAGATTATTTTCAAATATCCTCAGAATTATAAAAAAAAAACATTATGATTTTTATTCAATATCTTACTTTATATTCATAGATTGTATGTATTAACTATGGTTTAATATAGTAATAGAGTAATAGACACTGGATGTAAAGCTCTATAAATTATAATCCACAGCTTAAATTTCTTATAATATTTAAAGCAATAAACTATTCAGTTATTTTGATTCATAAAAAATTACATGAAGCATCGATTGCTTGAACAATTCTGATTGCATTTTTAAAAATACTGCTCTTACATCTAAAAATATTTACTATTTTCTTATTGCTGCTCTTTTTGTTAGTCTATAGGGAGTCTTTTAACTCTTAAATTCTTTGCTAATGATAGCGAATCTAAGATAGCAAAGATTGTCAAACATTTCTATGCCTTCACTATCAATTTTGAAGTCAATAGCTATTTTTGTAATCTTTACCATCTTCACTTTAATCATAATCTCATTATAGTTTTAAAAAAACTTTTCTATTGTAAGTCTTGAAACTATTGTTTTCAATTATGTGGTATCATTAACATATCTAAGATTGATGGTAATATTCTAATAATTTTAAATATGCGTTTATCTTCATTCAATCTATTTTCCTTCAATATGTATTACTTAAATAAATAGAATGACTATATATCAATAAGTCTAAATCCTCACCAATGCAACATCAGTCTGCTTTACCGTAGTTTGTTTTAAATACATGTTTAGTTCAATATAGAAATTACCTCGTATATAAATCTAGTTCCATCTAAAAGTTCCTTCTCTTACATTCATTTGACCATATTCTACAATTTACCATGACCTCTTGAATAAAAGGCCTTATTACAGTCAATAAAACACAAATAAACTTCGTTCAGCATTCCATGCCTTTTCAATTATCTAACATAGGTCTGCAGTGATATCTTTACTTCTTCAATCTTGCTAAAACTAGTTTGTACATCTGAATATTTTTTTCCAATAAAAAGCTCTAATCTGTGCTGAATGTTTTTTTGAATTTCATTTGCATGTGGTATAAGAGATATGGTATAATAGTTTGCAGATTCAGTCAAGATATATTTATTTGATATATAAATTGATTTGATTTGCTTTCCAGGATATTTACTTTAATTTTGTCAGTTCTTTTCTTCACTATTCTTAAAATTTCCAACGCCCTGCCAGAAATTTAATGCTTTACATATTGGCAACGATCTCAAGGATAATTTTATCTTATCTTGCATCACTAGAGATTCTTTGATATATAAGATTTCATCAAGGGTCTTGACTGATTTCTTTATGTTATAGCTCTCTTTTATGTTCCTTCTATTTCTGAGCTTTGTTACTTCAGCTATAATCTGTCTATTGGCGTTTTTCAGCAAATTTATTCATGTCGAACACATATTTTTATCTCACAAATCTCATGAAAGCTCCTTTTTTTTTCAAAGATTTCTCATTTTAATGTTGTTGCAAATTTACTCACAATGGCACAAAATACAATTTTAATGCTGATCTAGAGAATCTATGTATTTGTTTGTATTGAGGTTTTCTTCATATATGTATGTATGTGTATCCATATCATATATATGTAGGAGCAAATAACTATAAATAATTGTTAAATATTTATATATTTTGTTTATTGTAACATTTTTTGAAATACTATTCTCTAACTGACATCAATAATGGAAATAATAATAACATACAACAAATAGACAAAAACTTTGCTCTCAAAACTTAAATTTAAAAAAAAATTCTTTCTAGTAGAAAAATAGAGAAAACAATTTCCTCAAACTATTTTATGTCTCTTGTTTTGCTTCAGGGATAATGTTTGTAAGATAATACTGAATACTAAGAAATGGTATTTAAAAATTAAAAAAATCTACTGTAACTGGATTGTTTTCAGTTTAATGACATCTGGCGGTTAAAAAGTTTACAAGCGTGTAAATAGAGAATGAATTAAATTTACTTTTGATAGACTAATATCCTGTACATCTAAATTTTCCAAATACATCTAGAAAAGAAATAATAAAGTGGTATTTATTCAAATAATTTGTATTTTATTTATCACAATAAGTTGATTTTTAAAAAATGTAATAAATATTTCTAATACATTTATAAAAGAAAACAGGAAATAATAAAAGATTAATTAAATTTGAAAAAAAAAGCACTTAATTCAAAAAAGTCTTGAAAAAATATATATAATGAGGCGTAATGTCTCATGGCATGCAACAACTTAGTAGGATGTGTATGCATATATATAGAAAGTTGAAAGGAAAAATAGAAATATACACAAACAAAATTTCTTGTAGGTATTTATTTAAAATATATACACTGGAATAATAGATTTGATATTTCGAATTAGTATAAATTATTGTATTTTAAATCAAGCATTAAAAAAGATCTATTAAATATTTTATTTTGATAATTAAGAAAAAATCTAAAACAAGATTGTTTTTATTTTGAAAAATTCTCCTATTTTTAACTGGATTAAGTAAGATTTTTTTTATAATTTTTTTTTTCTCATGTGTCATAGCATCCGCCGGGAAGCGAACCCGCTAACCTGAGACAACTGCTTGTAAAGCAGCTGTCGCTGACCTCTCGACCACCAATGAAAATTATAATATATTTTGATTTTAAATTCTGCAATCTGATTTTGTTTACAATAGTAAAAAAATTTTTAAATAAAAATTGTTTTTGATTAATGTGAATTGAAAAGAGTTATCTTGTTTATTTGTTTTTGATCAAAAAAAAAATAGACTATTGTGTTTTCAAATTCCACAATTTACTATAAAAAATGGGTTTGAAAGAAAAAAGAGATAAGATTATTAAATTATACTTAAGACAGGTATAAAGTGCAAGCCAGCTGCTGCTAGTTTTGCAATAGTCAGTTTGAATTCACATGGAAGTAAGAACCATCTTTTCTGTGATTCATAGCCTAGCTAGAATGTTTGCCTGCCTGAAGTCCATCAAATTATAGAGACTTATTTTTAGCTGACTGACCACCTATGTTTACCTAATTTATGCTTAACCTGAAAATGTCAATAAGCCAGTCTTTTCTCACTAACATGATTAGAATAAGCCAGCTTACTGAGAGGTAATTGTACTATATTTTATATATACACTGTTTTATCTATATGAAAAGAAGCACAAATGAAGTTACTGCAGCCATATATACTATGCATACAAGAGATATAGTTCATGAACAGATATTAGCTGGTGAGTACAAAATATCTATTGAGAATGAATAACATTATTTCAAACACTTAACTTTGCAGCGAAAGTTAAAGATTTAATTTATAAATGCTAAAAGTAAATAAGTTTTGACTAAATTACCCATCTAAAAAGAAAAATGGAAGAAAATAACAGTAAATGATCAGTTTGCCTCCAGATGATTTCTTCCAGTTAACATTAATAAAGGATTTTATTTTGGTATTAGAAAGGTAAATTCGAAAATCTTTCTTAAATATTGGAAAGGAAAAAACAAAAGTCAGAGTTTTAAAAGAACTTTCAAACAGATCTGTTAAAGATAATGCTTTCATTTAAAAACTTTTACTTACAATTAAAAATAATATATTAATAACTTTGATTTGTAATAAAACATTTTTTAAAAATTCATACCACCTATTTTATTTTATATTAGAGTATTATGTGTGCATGTGTTTATGCATATTTTCAATTTGAATTAATTATGTCTTGTGAGAATATAATAATATGAATGTATGGATTTAATAAATGTATTATTGACAAACGAAATATCATTAGATCTAAATGCCAGTGTGTGCACATATTTATATGTGTATCCACATATGTATGTCTTATGAAACAATTTTTTTTTATTATTATTTTGTAGACAATTAGAATATATTAATTTTATACTATTATTCAGGCATATTTGTGTGCTTATATAGGTATGTATCATACAAACATATTGCCATATATGTAAATTTCCATGTTATAGTATATTTTTTATTATTTTTTATCAAAATCAGAATAATGTATTTATAATTCTAATACATATATAAAAGAAAAACAAAAAATAACAAAATGTTAATTAAATTTGAAAAAAAAAAAGCACTTGATTCAAGAAAGTCTTTGAAAAAATATATACAGTATAAATAATAAGCACAGAAATAGGTGCTTAAAAGAAAATTAACACATGCTATTTATCTTTATATTTAGTAAATAGAAAAAAAAAGTTAAATATAATCCAATTTATTTTAGATCTTTCAACTACAATTAAAAGTTTCCATCATAGCAGAAACTGGGATAAGAATATAAAGAATAATATCTATAACTGAATTTAAAAAAATTAAGCATTTTATTTTAAAAAATCATTTCTTAAAAAATAAAGACTTTTGCATTATACTCAATCTAATTTTCTGTTAAGTTCTTTGTCTACAAAGCAATAGAATACTATAGGTGTATATATAATCTTATAATTGAATATTTATAAATATAGTAATTAGATGTATATAAAGTATAACTTTAAACATTTTATCCACTTAGGAGCGCTTTTGACTATCCTCATAGTCTTTGTCAACTAACACTTTGAAGGGCTAACCTTCCCACAATTTCATAATCTTAACATTTGCTCTTAAGTAGCTAAAATTTTTAAAGTTATACTTTACATATATCTAATTACTGTATTTATAAATATTCATTTATAAAATTACATATATTGATTTGAAGAAATATAGACATTGAATTATAATATTATTGCATATATATGTAATAATATTATAAATCGATGTCTGTATTTGTCTGTATTTCTTCGAAGTAATATGTGTAATCTTATAATTAAATATTAGTGAATACAGTAATCAAAAATTTTTGAAAAAGACAAAATATAATCATCACTTTGGAGCACTTTTGACTATTCTCCTAGTCTTTGTCAACTAGTTCATTGAAAGATCAACCTTCCCATAATTCCATGATGTTAATGTTTGCTGACTGCCTATTTATTAAGTCTTGTCTGTATTTATATATTAGCATAGCTTCCTTTATTCTCCTAAGTGACGATTATATTTTGCTTTTTTCAAAAATTTTTGATTACTGTATTCACTAATATTTAATTATAAGATTACATATATATTGTACTCTTTTTTTAAAGGTAAAAAAAACTACTGAACAAAGAGAATCAGGATAACTGAGATAACAATATTAAACTTCAATTGGATTACATAAACTACCATTATTAAAAATAATACTGTTCTGACTAGCTCAAAATACATTACTAAGATACAATACCTAATAACAATATTTTTCATTAATTAAATATGAGAAATTTAATAGATTAAATATAAGACAACTTATATTTAATAAATGATTAGGATTCCAACTATAATACTCAATCTATCACTAAACATCACATGATCACCATCTCTATATCAGATCCAAGGCTCCTCACTGATGATGGCCACAAGCCAGAAACTAGTCTGGGGATATTGGATGAGTAGGCACTAGATAGGGATTTTATGCACAAGCCTTCTGGCATCCATTGATTACTCTGTTTGGCACAGGTGGCACTACTGTATGGAGAGTTTTGCCTTTGTTTGTAATACTCAATCTATTCATTTACAATGAAAAATATGATAAATAACTGAAAATGTCGAAGTATTACAAAAAAAAATGACCGTGTTGATAAAAAAAGAAAAAAAATCTTTTTTTTTTTTTTTTTTATGTCAAGGCGTTGACCGGGAAGCGAACCCAGGCCAGCTGCTTGGAAGGCAGCTATGATAACTGCTAGCCACCAGCACTTGACAAAAAAATCTTGTTGATTAAAAAAAACATGTTTCTACAGTGAAAAATATGACAAATAACTGAAAATGTCGAAATATTAAAAAAAAAAATCATGTTGGGAAAAAAATCTTGTTGATAAAAAAAAAATGTTTTCATATATACTTGCAGGGATTATTTTCTTTCAGTTTGAATGTCATCACAATATTACACATTTATTGTGGGTGTGAAAAGGCCTGCTATTTCCTCTATGTTGCAGTATTAGTATTCAAGTACCCAATACTTTAATTAAAATTAAAAAGAAATTTTTCTCTCTTTTTTTAACCCTTTGAGACCGAAAACCGCTTGTTTACGCATTAAAAAAAGTTTACAATTTCGACCGCAATAGCGTGCAAACCGTATACGTCACAGTTACGCTTTTTTTTTCTTTCTCTCCGCCATTTTTCTATCTTTTTGTACGTCTAAAAATTTTTTCTGTGCGATGAAAATTAGATTTTTTATAGCAATTTTTGTAAAGTACATTATTAAAATTTTGTAATTTTTTTTATCTTTCTAGATTTTATCAACCGATAAAAAAAATATACGGAGAAAACAATTATTTTCGCCGCTAAACGTAATTACGTTTATAACGAACTTTTCTGTTGATGTGTTTGATTTTGAGGTTTCGTATTCCCCATTACCTGTAAGTATTCAACATTCATCATCATCATCTCCCACTAATATATAATAATTGCTTGTAATTCCTTTGGGTTATTTATTTTATTTTATTTACTGTTTTTATACATTTCATTGTAGATAATTTTTATTCATTTTATAGCATACTTTGCTATTATGGTTTGCTATATAATAATGCATAATTTAACTCACTCTTACCCTCATGATATTCCAATAATGTAGTAATTATTTTTT
This sequence comes from Epiperipatus broadwayi, assembly GCA_028023455.1. Lineage (NCBI taxonomy): Eukaryota > Metazoa > Onychophora > Udeonychophora > Euonychophora > Peripatidae > Epiperipatus > Epiperipatus broadwayi. Next base: position 8,961,706 of record JAQFVV010006223.1, on the reverse strand, counting down.
ACATGCATAACTTAGAATTTACTACGTTTTTATTCATTTCATTGTAGATAACTTTTTATTCATTTTATAGCATACTTTGCAGATAACTTTTTATTCATTTGATAGCATACTTTGCTATTATGGTTTGCTATGTAATAATGCATAATTTAGCTCACTGTTACCCTCATGATATTCCAATAATGTAGTAATTATTTTTTACATGCATAACTTAGAATTTACTACATTTTTATTCGTTTCATTATAGATAACTTTTTATTTATTTGATAGCATACTTTGCTATTATGGTTTGCTATGTAATAATGCATAATTTAGCTCACTCTTACCCTCATGATATTCCAATAATGTAGTAATTATTTTTTACATGCATAACTTAGAATTTACTACGTTTTTATTCATTTCATTGTAGATAACTTTTTATTCATTTTATAGCATACTTTGCAGATAACTTTTTATTTATTTGATAGCATACTTTGCTATTATGGTTTGCTATGTAATAATGCATAATTTAGCTCACCCTTACCAGTTGCTCCACATCATCATCATCAGTTATTTTGAAATTGATTTTGCTCATGCATTTATATTTTCAGATCGGATTTGCAAACTGTCTTCAAACTATCCACTCTGTTCTGTGAAACTAACAAGGTGAAAAAAATAAATACCTCACAATGCTGAATCAACAGTCATCATCATCTCCCACTCATATATAATAATTGCTTGTAATTCCTTTTGATTATTTATTTTATTTTATTTACTATGTTGTTATTCATTTTATTTTAGAAACAAATTTTTAAATTATTTATTTGCATATTTGGCAATTATGATCTGCCATGAAATAATGCATAATTTATCTCGCCCCCACCCCTGATTTTTCAATAATATAGTCATTATTTTTTACCCCCATAACTTAGAATTTACTAAAGTTATTACTGTTATTTTTTTTTTGATCCTCACTAAAACCTTGCATTTCTAATAGATATCCCGCATAGAGGGCCTAGAAAAACAACTGCTTGCAAAAATAGAACACATAGAGTGTCAAGAGAAAAAGAAATTGAAATGGTCACCTTTGCCACATTACACCAACAATCTGTAACTCAGGTAGGTCATGTTATATATTATTTTTTTCTGCATTTTATGACGAATGTGATGAAGCTGTCTATGAAATTGTCATTTTAGGCTATATCTTTCAAAATTGAGAGTTTGTGAACCAATGTAAAAATAAAGATATATAAAATGTGAAAAATCTCCTTTCTTTAATTATTTTTTTGTGGTAATGACTATTTTATCAGCTTCATTACATTCTTTCATATTTGCACTTTCTAAAAATGTATATATATTTGTTATTTATTGTAATAAATTAGACATTTCATTTAAAATTGTATGTCCTGTAATTTTTTCTGTGACTTCAAAATGGCCGTTCAGAACCTGTTTCACCTCCTAGTTTAATATCCTTATGTTAACCTAATTGCAGTTCACAATTCCTCATGAGCTTTGTACTTCTCATCTCTTTTTGTTAAACACATGTACATTTAAGTAAAGTATTTAAAACATAATCTTAACAACTTGATGAAAGTTTTTAAATTCCATGGATCCTTAATGACTTTTCCAATCTTAATGGATTTAAAGTTAAATGCATATAAATATCCCCTATAATAATATACTCACAAAGTAGATTAATAAATATTCACAATAAATCTTACATTAATTTACCCATATTAAAAACTTTAAGATACATTAAGTTAATTCATCATTAAATAATATATCATCTCTATTATTGATATTCACTATTAAAAGTTCAACAGACTTTCATATAACCCTTTATCATTTTTATTATTCCTTTCCTAGGTTAATATAACTCTATTTAACGTTGTAAGTCAAATCTAACACAAAAACTTTGCGTGCAAATAAAATACTTGTAAAATAATGTGCCTATATTATTTTACAAGTATAACTCTATTTGCTAATATAAAAGTAATTTTCATTTAGATCAGATTTCATATTATATTAAAACATGATAATTATTACTTCTTTTTAATGGTTCTATCATTTATTCCTCATTAAGTATATGTTAATTTATTTTTTACCTTTTCCTAGCATCACATGATCACTATCTCATACTAGCACATAATTGTTATTAAACAGAGCAAAACTCTCTCCATACAGTAGTACCACCCTGTGCCAATCAGAGTAATCAATGGATGCCAGAAGGCTTGTGCATAAAATCCCTATCTAATGCCTACTCATCCAATATCCCCAGACTAGTTTCTGGCTTGTGGCTTAGATTGAAAATATTATTGTGTTTTCAATTTCATTCTCATAGTTTTGTAGTTAAGTGGAGATAAAAGGTGGTTGCTGGAGGGTTGCATTAGATCCTAAGATCTAAGTGCAGTGCTCTCAGATCCAAGGCTCCTCACTGATGATGGCCACAAGCCAGAAACTAGTCTGGGGATATTGGATGAGTAGGCATTAGATAGGGATTTTATGTGCAAGCCTTCTGGCATCCATTGATTACTCTAATTGGCACAGGGTGGCACTACTGTATGGAGAGAGTTTTGTCTTTTCCTAGCAATTCATAACATATTAATTATTCAATTCAACAAAAAAATTAGTTTCAACTAAATTTGTCACTATTCAAAATCATTATCTTTAAAATTTGATAAACTAATTTTATAAGTTTTTTATTTCTTTAAAAGAAACCAGTGAAATTTTTGCTTAGCCCTCCTAAATGATATTTAAAACATAGGGCTTATTTATTTCACATCAAGATCTTATACTGGATTCATTTGAAGGCTTAATTGTTACTAACAAAATTATAACTCATATCATTAGGATGCCTTATGCATATTATAGCATTTTACAAATTAATACTAACATATAGGAGTGATGCATAAAATATTCCTTATTACCTAATTATCTAACTAAGGATGATTAACTTCTCATAACTTTGAAATTGAAACTTAAGAACCCATAAAACATATAATTTTAATGTAGCAAAATTGTATATAAGTTAACAATTACTTACATTAATACCACTTAAGTTAAATCATATATTTAATTATTTCCAATATCATAAGGAATAAAAGTATTAAAAGTATTATCTGTTCATTCATATAATAATATCTGGAGAACTCATATATTTTTATTACACTAATAATAATAACTAACTAACTAAATAAGAAGCAATTATAATAAAGTTCACCAAGTAATCCATCGGTTTATACACCAGTGGATATGCTTGATACTCCAATGGTAATAATGACTAAAATGTATCCCAATGAAATATTGATACATGATAATATTCAAATGTTTTTAGGAATTCACAGAAGCATTTTAATAAAAGCATCAAAGATTATATGGAACACTATTCATTTTCCTTTTGTAATTTAATCCTTACTGGAATGCAATATCAAGATTAATAAATTCTATTAGGCATTTGGTTATCTAATGTAAGTTATATTTAACACATTAATCTATTTTAAAACTTGCTGATTAATTTGACTTTTATCATATTCAATATATGCATTTCTAATTTATAATCCATTAGTGATATTAAATATATGAAGCAATTTAATCTGTTTGTAAAGACATTAGAACTTTATATCCAAAGGATTGGCATTCAGCATTTATTTCATATGAAGTATTTTATTAATTGATTGGTTTATAGATATTTAATTCTTGTTGCTAAATAGCTCAGGTCGTATATATATGACCAAGAAAATAGACTATAATCCATAAACATATTGATTCCATTGAGTTTATTAAAGTTCAGCATTTCACCAAGAAACGAAGTTTATGACAGTATATTTGAGTTGAAAAATTATTACTTAAAGTTTTTCTTTCAACAATTTATGATGAGATAATCTGTAACATTGAGACAAAATATTCACACTTTTTGAAGTGAAAAGTTGTTTCACTATTATTTCAGAATATACAAGCGACTTGATTGAGGTTGATAGATGTAATTTTATAAAATCACCAATACTTTAAAATGAAAAGACCAGCAATTTAATTGAAATCATTAGACAGTATTCCATGAATAAATTTTATTAAATTTCCATTATCAGTTGTTTGCAATAAATGAGATTTTCTTGTAATAATAATCAGTGATAATTTCTTCTTTATTTGTTGTCTATTTTTTTCCTAGTCTGATGGGAAGAAGATATTTTTGCCAAATTAATGCAAAATACTTAGACTGGATTAGTCTACTCAACCATGATGATGATGACAAACAAAATGGTTATTTTAAAGGCTTAACCTGTTTAGGTTTTGAAGGCAATAAAATTTTGTAAAGACTGGCTGGTGTTTTGAAGCACCAATATTGTTTATACTTATCATTATGCACTGGGATTTCCTTATTTTTGTGGGAAAATTTAGAGAAATTTCCAAGATTAAAAAAAAAAATTCAGACAGTAGATACTGTCTTCTTTTGATTTAATGTGGTAATTTTTAGGAAGTAGTTCAAAATGAAGAGAGAGAGAGAATAATAATAATTTCATGTTTTTCAATTGCTCTATTTTGTTTCTGGATTTAAAATAATTTTACAGTCATTTATTTAAAACAAATAAATTATAACACCTAAAATGTTTTCAGATATCTATTTTTAATTTTTAATTGATCTTTAATAAATTATACTATTAAATAAATATCCTTTTAAAACCAAGCAAATGAAATTAATTTTACTAAATCTAAATATATAAAATCTCATGCATGCATGCACATAAAATATAGAACTTTTTGTTCTATTCTTTATTTAAAAGTGCAATCTTAAATATAATTGCTTTCCTTTAAATATTTTGTGTTGTAATGTCAGATTTATGATTCTATTCTATAGTTCTATCAAAATATTTTGTATTATGTGTGTGCATCTGTTTGTTTATACAATTTGATAGCATTTTTCCCTAATAAAAATGACAAAAATACTAACGCACATATTTTTATATGAGTTGATTAGATAATCTGCATGGGGAGACATTTTTAAATACTTTATAAAATTATATTTTCTCTTAAGCATTAATGTAAGAGACTTTTGGACTTGATATTGATTATATTATTTACTATTTAATCAATGATAGTGATTAATATATTTGCTTAACCATAAAAATAATGTCAATAAATTTTTTACAGTTTTTTTTTTTTTACTTTGACAATAGTTTGAAATTGTTGATTGTTATTGACATTAGGATTGTTTAAGTGATGAATGGTTTTTAATGATATATATGTAGTAACTAGATTAACATTCCAACACTGGTTTATTAAGTAAATAAAATTCTCTCAATCCAAAGCACAAGATAAAACTTTGAAAAGATAAGAATGGACTGACTTATTATTTTTACCTAAGTTCATTTATATAGGCACATCTAAAGCACTTTTGGAAAAGAAACATGGAGTAGTAAATTGATCAAATTACTTCATTAAAGCTATATTTCAAATAGCTTTACATGTTTTAATTCAGATTGGTGAAAATTTTCAATTTACAATTTATCAATAATAGATGAATAATAAAATATATAAATATAAACTTTTCCCAGTAGTAAAAAGAATACGAAGGTCTATTCTTATTTTTTCAAAAGTTTTATTTTGAGCCAATAAACATCACATGACCACCATTTCTTATGCCTGTGTATAACTATTGTCAAAACAGGCAAAACTCACTATACGTATTGCCACACACAGCAAGCTAGAGTAATTAATGGATGCCAGAAGGCTTGTGCATAAAATCCCCATCTATCATCCAATATCTCCAGACTAGTTTCTGGCTTGTGGCCTTCATCAGTGAAGAACCTTGGATCTGAGAGCATTGCACCTAGATCTTAGGATTTAATGCAACCCTCCAGCAGTCACCTTTTATAAGTTTTTTATTTTGTGTTTTGAATTGAGAGTATTTCATTTACTCAATAAATTAGTATTGAAGTGTTAATCTAGTATATTACATAATATTAACCACTGGGAAAAGTTTATATTTACATATTTCATTATTTCATCTAATATTGACATGCTGTAAATTGAAAAAAAATTTCCAATGTCAATTAATATATATTGTCCCAACATAAATTCAGTTCAATTTTAGTATATAATGTAAGATTATGTTTTTTTTTAGATAGTTTTAAAAGTTATGCATTAATCTAGAGAATATTAAAATGATTGCTATGATGATAAAATACTAGAGGAAGAAACCTATTGTTAATATAGCATAAAGTTAGTAAATTAACCTTATTTTTTTAAAAACACGTATAAATAAAACAATAATGTTAAATAATAAAATTAATAATTATAGTTAAATTCATTAATATTTTGTTTGGTCTTTCTATTTCTTTTTTGTGGTCATCATAACTGATATTTCATATTTTTATGTTTATATTATACATAATATTTAAGTTAGAAAGGATAATATATAAATTATATATTTCCGAGACAATATTATGACTATGTAAGTTGAACTATTTTAGTTTGTATTAATTTAAAGGCTGTCATATTTATTTTCAAAATGTAAATATTATTTTTATATATAATTATTTATGAAATATTATTTTATTCTTTCTATTGTTATAAAGAATTGCTTTGATTTTGAAACGCAGGACAAATCTAATTTTAATATTTGGATAAAAATTGAGCATATTCTTAATTTCGACGATGAATATTATGTCACTTATAACAAAGTTATAAATAGGACTGAATAATTTAAAATTGCTCTCTGATACTTTGGCCTTGTGTAAACAAATCCAAGCATATATATATTAGTGTTTTAATTTATTGACCATCAAACAATGGATTAGAAAATGAATATATTTGTTCGGGAAAGGGAAACCGACTGGTTTCCTGAAGTACTTGCAAAAGAAGGAGGAAAGAGAAAGAAAACTTCTAAATTTTAAAATTCTCTAAAGACTATTGCAATGGATAGACGAAGTATTTTAATTATCAAATGTCAAAATTATCTATACACTGCTATATACATAAACTATTTTGCTTTAAAATATCATCTAACGATTGCATGGATTATTTCTACATTAAATTGGAATTAATTTATTTAATATTGTCTATGTTATAAAAGGATGTCAGTGTCTGCTGGTTTGGGAATTCGCCTAGAATTGGAAAACATTTTATTTTGGATAACCATTTGAAATATGTAATATACTGACTGACAAATTAAAAAATTTAATTGGATATTTGGTTCTTACATAAACATTTGAATTATTGAGCTTCTCTGGAAAATATATAATGATTTTATACAGGTCATATGTAAATATATATTTTATGTATTCGTTCATTTATACTCTATTTTATTATTATTGGTTATTATCTTGTACTTTAATAAATTGTCCTTCACCTATGAAAGTAGAAGTAAGTTTAAATATTAATTTAAACAAGGTTATATTCTAAATTTAATGTTTAAAATTTTAATTTAAAGACCGATATGTTTATTTGTTGATTGCATATTGTTTCAATACGTATGTTGTAAATAACGAAAAATCTACGTGAATGTATTATAACAGCAGTTTATGAATACCGTATTTTGTAAATAAGAAAAACAAATAAAGCATACATGGTCTTGTTTTACTTTTTTTATTTAAATAAATTATCATATAATATTATAGAATTATTATTAGCTTTCTTTTATTTTAGTTCTGAATTTGTTGAACAATACTTTCATTTTTGAAAAACACGGATTCTATTATATTATATGATAAATATAAGATTGATAAATTTCTGTTTTTGTGAATATCTGTTTTCTTTAGTAATAGTTCAGATAAAAGATATACTTAGTGATGGTTAGCTAGAATGCGTATCCCGATGTATTTCATTATTAATTAGTCATTTGATTATTGTTATAATTGAATAAATAAATTTTATTCAGTGATTATTTTAATTAGACATGCACATCTATTTTCTAATATAATTTTAAATACATATTAATTTACATCTTATACTTACATTAAATAATTAACAAACAAACAAAAACCAGTCATTGGCTTGGTAAGTGCGTATATAGTTATATATTATTTTCTTTTATATATTTAGTATACAGTATTTAATTATTATTTAACCTGTACGTTTGTGGTCAATTTTTTTATTCGAAACAGTTTTAAGTGATTTTAATAATCCCCGGCGAAAACGCAATATACGCACTCGCGTATTTACGTTATACATTTAACTACAATTTTTCCAGCCGTGAGGGAAAAATTCTTGTGTCAGATTGCGCCAGATCAATTGTGTTTGGCTGGATTTACAGGTTCGATTCCAAAACAACAGAAAAAGTAATGACAAACTACTCACCAATTAATATGTATAATTTATTATTTACAAAATACAAATAGTCGAACCGAGTGACGGAACTCACTTCCAGCTATATGATTAGCCCGTCTCGCGAGTTCCAGTAAGATTTTTCCGGCTGTACTGGATAGCTTGCATGGAGTCGGCTCTAATTCGGACTCTTCTAACTCTCTCAGACAGCTTATCTCCGAGTCGACTGCAGTCGTAGTTTCTAGTCCTAGGTGGACTTGCCTCACTGCATAGACATATCAGTAGTGACTAGTGAAGATACCCTTGCTGTAGGCAGAGGTTTCACTGGAGACCACGTTCAGTCGTTCATGGTTTCAGAAGTTAACACTCTCTGCCTTGCCTCCAAAAAGGCTGACTATTTATTATAAGATTCCTTACCTTACTGGGAATACTCAATTCAGAGCGCGAACCTGACGAAGGATTCATTCCCATTGGATAGCAATCGGGTGCTAACCAATCAGACAAGGAATCTGGACTAGTCCACTTCTGAAGGCACGGTCAGATATGACATTGGTGATCTTGACAGATACATACTTTAAGTTTTTATACTGAATGACTCTATTTAAATCGATTTTGATAATATAGTTAATATAATTAAATGACAGGAAAATCATAAATGATATTTTAATACTTTATATATGATAGGTTGATAAATACATTTAAAGGTAAATCAATTTTTTTTTTAGTTTACCTAAATTATTTTAATTTAGAAATAGATAATTCTATTGAAGGAATATAAATTTGAGAGATAAGAGTACTACTATTATTATGGCGGGTATATCATTACAAATTCATAGTAAGCTACTATAACTTTATAGATATTATGATAACCATTTATGTAATATTATTTTAGATAGGATATTTCAACCAGAAATACATTTTTAAAATTATTCAATCTTGAATTATACTTAAGGTGTTATTTTGGATTGGGATAGATTAAGTGATTTACTATAGTTATAGGTTTGACAACTATTGATAAGATTATTATCGATATTCTAATAGTCATTTGCAGTATATATTTTATATAAAAGTATATTTGAACTAGTCCAATAAATTTTAAGACACAAATATTTTGGTACACTCAGAGTAAATAAGGGCGTTATATTTACATATTCTATAAATTTAAATTATTATTTGTCAGATATCTGTTATTACAATTTGATATTTAAGTAAGCAGAGAATGGTTTTACTTTGTTATATAATTAATAACTATAATTAAAATTACCCCAAATCCAAAATTCAACCACACCAGCAAAAAAATAATATTAAAACACAACCAAAGGTTTCATTGCTACAATCAAACTTCTCAAGTGTAAAGAACTACAAAAACTACACAATATATATAATATTAAACATTACCCACTAATCCATTCACTTCCCATCCACCCTTAATATTAAAAGAACTCTTAAATAAGTTAATTGCTTCAGAATAATATATTTTCAATAATAAAAATTCTTTAATTATTCTTTTGATTTCATTTCTCTCAAAGAAGACAACCTTAGCTCCATCAAAATTAATAGTGTGGTCTGTATCTTTTTCATGGACATACAAAGCAGAACTAAGATATCTATTTTTAACTCTAACTATGTACATTAATAATTATATTTGATCATGTTAACTATTATGACTTAGTTTGTTCAAACTTGAGAATCATTAATGTGGTGTATGTTTAATTAAATAATTAAACTTCTGATATTCACACCTGCTAAAAAATAGATCTTTAATAATACAATGCATATTATAGTTAGTTATAATTTGGTGTATAACATTTAAACTTTGCTGAGTAAAATATAGTAAGTTACAATATATATAAAGCAATTTGAAATATAGCTTTAAAGAAGTAATTTAGTCAATTTAAGATCTTCATGTATTTATTTCAAAGTGCTTTAGATTTGCCTATATATATGAATTTAGCAAAAAGGATAAGACAGTCCATTCTTATCGAAATTTTATTTTGTACTTTGGATTGAGAGTATTTCATTTATTTAATAAATTAGTGTTGGAGTGTTAATCTAGTTATTATATAATATTAACCACTGGGAAAAGTTTATATTTGCATGTTCCATTATTTCATCTAATATTAATAAGCTATAAATTAAAAAATTTCACCAATGTCAATTTAAAAATATAAAGCAATTTGAAATATAGCTTTAAGGAAGTAATTTGATCAATTTACATCTTCATGCCTTCTATCCAAAGTTCTTTAGATTTACCTATATAAATGCATTTAGGTTATTAAAAAAAGATAAGATGATCCATTATTATCTTTTTAAAAGTTTTATGTTGTGCTTTGGATTAATAGTGTTTCATTCATTCAATAAATCAGTGTTGGAGTGTTAATCTATTTATTATATGATATTCACCACTGAGAAAAATTATAAATAAACGACTACAGAAAGGAGTTTGTTGTTAACTGAAAGGAGACTCTTTGATTCCTCTTGGAGGCCTTAAAGGAACCAAACAGAGCAAACTGCTAATATCCATTTCATATGTTCTTGTCATTGCAGCTGTTATTACTATGTAATTATTCAAATAATATACAAACATAAATAGACTATCCACAAAAATGTAACCAGTGTGGTAAGTTTATTGGCTTTTTGCCTCCGAGTTTAAGATCAAGAAACACCGTGGTCTTTCTTCTCAGTTGCCTGATAAGGTAGAATGAATATGTGTGTGAATGTTTTTTTTTCTAATAGATATATACAGTCATGACAGACAAAAATAAATCATGGCCCTTATTTCCAGAAGGCTGTAAAGTCACCAGCCAAGGCAGCTACTGGTGGTGAAGGCAGAGGTTGTTAAGAATCCCCTGATTGCAGACCAGTGCTGCCATTTGATGATGACTTTTTATTTAGGTACTTATAACTGCAGATCACTTTCAAGTGAAGGAAGATTGCAAGAATTGAAAGAAGAACTGTCTTATAGTAAATGGGACATTATAGAACTTTGTGTAGAAGAAAAGGTGAAGAGACAATTGATTTAAAAATTGGACATGTACTCTATTACAAAGGCTCAAATATTGAAAGTACAAGTGGAGTAGGATTTATTATATATAAAAAGTGGATGAACAACCTTGTGGAGATTGATGGTATATCAGACAGAGTGACAAGATTAGGTATTCAACTTAATATCAGATACCAAGTGTAGATAATTCAGGTTTATGCTCAACAAGTTCTCATAGTGATGAAGTAGTAGAAGATTTTTATATGGATATACAAAAGGATTTTGATCAGACTAAATATCATTTTAAAATTGTTATGAGAGACTTTAATGCTAGAATTGGTAAACAAATGAAAGATGAAAGTGTTGTCGGTACATTTGGTTACAATAATAGAAATGAGAGGGGACATAGACTTGTGGAGTTTGCAGAAAAAGAAAAACTTTATGTTACGAATTCTTTATTTGAAAAAAATGTTAAAAGGAATGGACATAGAAGCATCCAAATGAAGGTACAGCAGATTTGGATTATATTTTTACTAACAGAAAATACATATTTCAATATTGTAATGTTTTTAATAAATTTAATACAGGAAGTGATCATTGATTAGTAAGATACATGTTAATGCAAACTAGAGTGACAAAAATTATTTTAAAAAAATAATATTTACAATTGATATTCCTAATCTTCAGAAACATTCTAATGGATGTAAATAAGAACTTGCAAATCAGTTTGAAGTGTTAATAGATTTTGAACATGATTCAGATTTGAATGAAACTAATAAGAAAATAACTGATACACTTTTAAAAACTGCAACAAAGATAGCTGGTAGAAAAAAGCAGCAATTGATCAATAAAATTTCTACTGAGACTAGAGAATTTATTAAGAAAAGAAGAAATATGAATATATATAAAAATTATGCATTAAGAAGGTATATCTCAAATTTTGTAAAATGGTACAAAAAAGAGTTGATAATGATATAAGAAAGTATAATTGTGAACTAAGCAATGAAAGCTGTAGAAGAGAATAAAAGTCTCAAGAGTGTAAAACAACATTTTGCTATTGGTAGAAAACTTATATCTGCAATAAGAAAAAAAGATGGAACTATTACTAAAAAGAGAGATGACATCATGAAATGGGTAGAATAGTTCTATCAAGAATTATATAATAAAGGACTTTAAATGCAGAAATGAGACATGTAATTAAATTTATGAAGAAGAGAAAAGCTCCAGGTAAAGATGGAATTATAATTGGTGCATTAAAAGAAGCAGGTGAAAAAGTAGAATTTTTTTTTGGCAAAGTTCAAAATGAAATACAGCTGCAAACTAAATTAATTGTTACTACCAACTGGGAAAACAAAATACAAAAACTAAAATATTTGGATTTATTTGTACATAGAGAAGGCAGAATGCTGAATTATTTTATGACTATCAAACCGTTCGAGGTCAGAGGATTCACCCACCCAAACTATAATTTGCCTACTTCACATAAATTCGCAAGTCTAAATGCATTTTCATTTAGGAATCTACATTTATGCAAGTTCAAAGCTGATAGGAAAGCTAATATCTCTAGCTACATCAAAGATCTATTAAGCATAGGCTTTAACTACAGATTGATTACCAAGAAGATTGATCAATTTTATCAAAATCAACCGCTAACACAGCTAAAGACAAACCTCAAATCCCCCTTCCTCACATCCTCAACAGCTCATTAAAATTTTATCTAATGAATTTAAAGTTGGTTTTCACAAACCCCCCAACACAAACAAACTAATAAATAAGGTGAAGGACAAGACTGACCCAAGCCAAACACCCCAGGTTGTATATAGAATTTCATGCCCTTAGGCCAAATGCAGCACCACATATTATGGGAAAACTAAGGCCAGTGTCAATAATAGAGCCACTCATCATATGTATGCATATAGGAGAGTGTAAAAAAACAATGACAACAGTTCAGTATTCCTCCAACCCCAAAATTGTGTGCATTGAAACTAATGACTGCAAAAGGAAGGTAAAAGAGACATATTTTATTATCAACGGACAATAAGGCAATTAATAGACATGACACATGCTTCGCTATCTCCAGAAAATGTACAAGCTGATTAATTTACATATACATTTGCATATATTACCATTTAATAATATCGCAACTATTTTGACTATGATTATGATGGATAATGCCTCGATAATGCTTAGCCTGGATTAACTCATTTTGATTGTTTCCTATTAACAGTTTCTTCATCCAGAATTTTAAAGTACTTGTATATACCAAAGTTATATACTAAATGTCTAAATGATAAAGATGTAACAGATAATTGGAAGAATGCAGTATTAATCTTTAAAATGGGCGATAAAGAAGATATTATAAATTACAGACCTATCAGTTTTATACAAATTTTTTACCAAGATAATTATACCTCATCTGCAGAGAACATTGAATTTTAATCAACCAAAAGAACAAGCTGGATTTAAACATGTTTTTAGTACAATAGATCATATCCAAGTATTGAGAGAAATTATAGAAAAGACCAATGAAAATGAGTTGCCATTGTGCTTTTGGATTTGTAGATTATGAAAAGGCATTTGATTCTATGAGTATTTCTTCATTGATTAAAGCATTGGATCATCAAGGTATAGACCCAGGATATTGTCATATTCTGAAGAATATTTATAAAAATGCAACAGCAACAATTAGATTACATAATGATACTAGGAAGGTTAATATTGAGACGGTTGTAAGGCAGGGTGACTCCATATCTCCAAAACCTTTTACATCAGTGCTGCAACAAGTATTTTGTGGATTAAATTGGTAAGCTAAAGGAATAAAAGTAAATGGAGATTGTTTAAGTCATTTATATTTCACAGATAATGTAGTTGTTTTTGCAAATAATGCTTTAGAGCTTCAGGAAATATTGCAAGAGTTATCAGATGAAAGTAAGAAAGTAGGACTAAAGGTAAATGTTAAAAAGACTAAGTTCAATGGATGTTCTCCAAAGATGAAAATAAAGATTGATTATGATAAGTTAGAAGAAGCTAACAACTACAAATACCTTGGTCAGATTATTACTACAGATGGAAGCATAATGGATGAAATTAATCATAGAATTAAACTTGGTTGGAGTTGGTAGAAATAACAATATTAAAATGAAATATACTTATGTGTTTGAAAAGGAAGATTTTTTATTAATGTGTTTTAACAGTTCTTACTTCTGGATATGAGACTTGGATACAGAGACTCCAAACCACTTAAAGAAGTATGGAGAGATGCATGTTAGGTGAAACAAGAAAAAATCGAAAATGCAATACATGGGTAAGAGAACAAACAGATTTTAATAACATTCTTGAAAGAATTAAGATACTGAAGTGGAGTTGGGCTAGACATATCACTAGAAGAGATTATTAATAGATAGATACTTGAAATCTTGAACTAGATTCTAAGAGATTATAAAAGACCCACAAAAAGACCACATATAAGATGGATGGATGAAATAAAGTGTACAGGGGTGATGTGGAGAAGAAAGACTAGAGATCAGAGAAGATGGGTTGAATTTGGAAAGACTTTCATCCTGCAGTGGATTTATAATGGTTGACAGTGATATATATATATATATAATACAATTAGGGAATTAGTACATCCCCAGTCAAATGTTCCTATTGTGCATAAATTGGCTGGATTTAATACATTTTTATTTAGAAATAATATGTTATGTAAATTGCAAAGTGAGAAATTATTTAATATTACCTAATGAATTATTGAATGCAGAAAGTAATGGGTAAGAATTTTATATACATTATATAAATTTACACCTAGATGCAGTAAAAACAATATTAAAGTGAAAACGTGAATTTCATTACATATATAAATAGTAGAAAATGTAATCTGATCACATCATTGTTTTCTTCTCATTTTAATGTTACAATTAATATTCAAATAAATGTTCTGGGCATTCATACAAAAAAAGAATAGTCTTTATAATTTAAATTTAGCTTTTTTTAATGCTTTTGATATATAAAAATTATAATCATAGCATTATTACTTCATTAATGTTCCAAGCTTTTAAATACTCTTGATAATTATTTAACATTTACATTTGTTTTATTTGATATTCAAAAATGTTTAAAATAATTAAATCTAATTAGATAGTCCACTTCTTTGAAAAGGGGATGCTTGTGTCTTTTCTGTTTATTGAAAATTGATCGTCAGCTATTTCCCAAGTCTCTTTAATTTTCCACTTTTAGTCTTTCCTCTCACTGCATACAATTTCAGATTTTGACAAATCAAATTTATAGCCAGATATTTTCTTAAGAGCCATAAATATTGAGAAATATTCAACATTCTTATGTGTTGTGTTGTATAGGTATTTATGCTGGGAGCTAGTCTTGTTGAGAGATTAGGCCTCAATTCATAATATTATGTGAACTTATTCATAAGTTAGTTGGATTTGATTTTGTACATGATTTGGTGAGCTAATTCCATAGGCAGTTTATCCTTTGAATCTTTGTTTAATGATGGAGGAATTCAAAAGCTTTTATGAGCATATTTAATTTTTGAGTGACTTTCAAAATATACAGAAAGCTAATGAATTTAATTATCAAGTGTACTTTGAAGCTCAGAACACTAAGGAAGTAATAATGCCATGATTATGATATTATACATATTGAAAGTATGCTACACATTAATAAAAAACTAAATTTAAATTATAAAGGCAACCTTTTCTATATGAAAACCCAGAACATTTATTTGAATATTACAATTATCCAAAAAAGAGGGGAAAAAATCATTGTTTGCATTTAATATTGGACTAAATTTTAGTAGATTCATTCATGGAAAGGATGCTGTTAATAAAATCAACAAATATAATATTACAAAAATATATGTTCTTTTGAGTCATGCTGTCTGAAGTTCAGGCTTCATATTTATTCACAGAAGGTGTTATTGGAAAAATATAACATTTGAGAGGGTGATTTGGTCAATATATATATATACATAATATTGAAATACAAATATAATATATATACTTAACCCAAATGATGAATGCTGGTTCAGCATTAAATATCTATATTGAAAATTATTTACCTTTTCCACATGTATATGGCCATGTGTATCAGTTATATTGGACAGAGCGGATGACAGTAGGGATCTTGAATGCCTGGCTTCAAATCCACTTTAATTTTATATATATAATAAGCTTGTTTGAGCTATTGAAATGCTCTTTATATTACATATTGGTAAATGCAAGCTATATAGGTCATGTGATATACAACATGATTTTATTACTTATTATTATTGTGCTGTTCGGGGTTTTGGCTAAATTAAATTACAAAGCCCATTAATATATGTGATATCTAAATTAAGTTCAGACCCATATGATTATTTCAGTTGGAGAGCTGAATTTAAAGACTTTTAGAAGTTTAAAAATTTCAGATCTTCTTCTTAAGAGTTAACTTTTAGATAAATACTTATCTTTAGTTAATTTTTCGAATGTGGCATCCTAGCTCCTCACTGAAGAGAGCCATAGCTCGAAACTGTTCTGGGGGTGAAGACAAACATAAATAAAAATGATTTGAATGCCTGCTCTTGTAGCATTCATCATTAAAAAAATAAGGGCTTGTTTGAGCTATTGAAATGCTCTTAATATTACATATTGGTAAATGCAAATTATATAAGTTATGTGACATACAACATGATTTTATTATATATACATGTACTTATAGTGAGATTTAGAAAAATAAAAAAAAAGGGAAAAAGATATTTGATTATAATTACAATTTCTACTTGACCAGAGTATAATTATATATGTTTATATGTACTTTCAAGATATAAAAAATATAACATCTAATTAACAATGTATATCTTTCATATATTCAAATAAAGCAAATAAAATCGGTTTTATATAAATTAAAATTTTAATCTTTACTGATTTGTGATTAAATATGTTTACATTTTTTTTTTTGAAACTGGTTCTATAAACTTTTTGTCATAATTTACCATTGGGAAGTAGGTTATTATATATATGTATAAATATATAGAGTTGATTTTTCTCAAAGCTTCTCAAAGCTAGATTGGTTTACAAATGTAAACCACTTAAAAGCACCCCACACTTATTGGCACTAAGAATCTTCAATCTATTATCAAGGTAAGTTGCCTTTTTTTATATAAATATAAGATTTCCTTGACAACAGATTGAAGATTCTTTCTATTGATACTTGTGGGTTACTTTCAAATAATGTATATAAATAAGAAGTAGAATTAGTTGCATATCACAAGCTGAATTTCAAACATAAAATATTACTATCTGCAATACATTACATTATTTGGGCAGCACTATCTTGCGAAACAGATGTAAACTCTAAATAAAGCAACAGATAAAAGTCAACTTTTATCTATAAGGCACAAAGTTTTAAACATATTGAAATTCAGAATTATATAAATAAGAAGTATGAAACTAAATTAATAAAGATCTTTGTTGCTTATAAAGAAACATATTTTCAAAATTTAAATGGAAATTGTATTAGTCTTTCTTTGTATAGATATTCGGAAGTGTGTTTGTTTATTAGCAATTAAAATCTTTGCTGATTTAGTTTTGCACTTCTTGTTTACATAGATCTGAATTTCAATATACTTAACAACTTGGTGGCTTATAGGTAAAAGTTGATTTTTTATCTATGCTCTTTCATTCAGACTTTATATTTGTTTCACATGGTAGCACTATGAAATAATGTATTATGTTAATGATAATAATATTACTTATATTTGTTTACAATAAGTTAAGAAGATTCTTTGACATTGTAAATAAATAATTAAATGGTCTATCACCTAGGTGTTCATATGTAACTTCACATGAAGTCTGAGCACTGTAACAGAACTGAGCTGTTATGTGTGATCTTGAGCTCAAGGGTTGTTTCTCTACTACTGCTTTATACTACCCACAGACTTTTGATAATAGTAAAACTATTACATAAAAATAAAACTTGTTACATTATTTGTTTAATAAGCTTAAGCTGGTATGCAATATCACTGAAAATCTGTTTTAAATTATCATTCATAACAAATATACACATAAAAATATTTTTAGAAAAATTTAACTTTATTTAAATATTCCAAGTACCTTCAATTATTAGTAATAGCAGACCATGTATGTACCAATGAACATATGTTCAATTGGGAAAACACAAAAATATTGGATAGAGAAGAAAAGATACAAAGAAGAAAATTTAAAGAAGCTGCTCATATGACAATGGCAAAAAATCCCATAAGCCAACCTAGTGTAACTATACATAATGTAGGGAAATCACTAATCAAATTTGCCCTTAAAAAGAAAAAGTGGAGAAATCAGGAGGAACTTCATAGATAAGTATATGAAATTTCTACTGACTGTTGCCAAGGCAGTTAATTAGAGTGTTACCTTAAAATTCAATACTCAAGAATCTAAGGATCCAAGATTGATTCTGGTCAGGCCAGAAACATCTGAAGAAGAGGGGAGACTAATACCTCTCAAAATGTTGTGCATATACTAACCTGTTTGATGTGCTATTACTAATAGTTGAATGTATTTGGGATATTTAAATAAAGTTAAATTTTTCTAAAGATATTCAATATTCATATTAGATAATGGAAATAGACTAAACAATAAATACAACTAAAACACCATCATCACAAACCTTCAGGAAACAAGAATATGTTTAAAATTGTTTGTTAGAAGCAGATTTATATTATATAAAGTTTTAAGGTGTAACAAGTGTGTACTTAAATTTTTCTTCTTCTTTATACAAATTTAATCTCTTTTTTTTATATAAATATTTTAACAGTTAGTGTTTTTATGAAGGATTATCATGATGATGTTTTAGTTGTATTTATATGTTGAATTATTTCCATCATCTAATATGAGTATTGAATGTCTTTAGAAAAATTTAATTTTATTTAAATATTCCAAATACATGTAACTGTTAGTAATAGCACACCAAACAGGTTAGTATAGGCACAACATTTCAAGAGGTATTATCCCCCCCCCTTCTTCAAATCTTGATGATTAGAAGAGAGAAAAGTTAGCAGATCATATATGTACTGCAACAGGATTTGCCGTTTTCCATATATATATATATCATGCATATATATAACCATTTGTAAGATTGTGTGTATGTATATAACACTACACGTATATACATAATTGTTAAAAAAATTTATTCTTAAAGTATTTCAAAAATTATACTCATATTTCTCATCCAGCATATTTATGAGCGTCAATTTGACCTCAAGCGCCAATCTTATATTACTATAAGAATTATGCTGGGAGATCTGGAATACCAATGTGGAAATGCCCTTGACTAGCTCACTCAGGGTGGGTGATTGACAAATCGAAGGAAATCTACAAGGGGGGTTTTTACTATACTAAAATATGCTTGATATACTATTCTAAATTCCTTATACTTTTATAAAAACAGACCTAAATGAACAATACCAATAAACATACATTTCATTTTAAAATTTTGTACAATATTTTATTTATACCCTGATTAAATATTATTTGATTTTGTGCTCTTTATTTACTAAGATAAATGCATGCATACATACACTGCTTAGATATGTATAAGATCAGATAAATAAGACATATATCAGGTTCATATGAGTAGGAAAAAGTTATTTTTGATTTTTTCTTTTTTTTACAAAAGTTTATGCAGATCGTTCATGAAAAGAAAGTTTATCAAGGAAAGTTTGTGAAGAATTCAAAAAAACAGATGCTATCTGGGACACTAAATATTATATTGTTGAATGTGCACATACTTGAATTGCTTTTCTTCCCCGGGGAAATTGAAGGATTACCAAAAGTAAAAAATTTCATCCGTTTAAAATTTTTTTTATAGCACTCGATGTAATGGCGATCAAATTGGATTATTCATTCTGGCTGTCCTATATGCTTGTTTGTTGATTCCATTTTGTTTTGGATTTAAATTAGACTTCCAAGCAATTAGTTTCTATCTTCAATGGTCACCCTTCTTGCAGCTACTTTCGGACCTTCATGGGGTGGGATTGCACTGCCTAGCATGCTTATGCCTTCTTAAGCCAGCTTGTACATAATTCTACCAGACATTTCTAAACAATTCTCCACTGCAGCACTCTACAAAAATTAGCAATAGACTAATCTTTTTTTTTAATTTTCTTTTTATCAGAAAGTTCTGCCACTCAAAATCCGGATTCTTTTAGAACAAAAGCTTTTACCACCTCAAAATCTAATTTTGCTCTCCTTTTGTTTTGATCGAAATTCTTTTGAATCCAAAACTTAAATCTCCATAATTAAATTCTTCAGATATCGATCAAGTTCTTTTTGATATCTTTTTTCATTTAACTTCTCCAAAATGAAATTCAAGAGCTTCCATCTTGAAAAATAAAACATATTTCTATATCTGCATTTATACTTTTTACTTTTTTTTTCTTTCATATTATTCTATCCAGCAAAAATATATACACACGTTTCCATAAAACAAAGAGCACACATACCCCCACATCTTCTGTTTATATTAACCTTTTTTAATCCCTATCTAGTTATAATTATAAATATGAAAAAGAAATAAATTCAGTTAATTGGGCTATATTGACACATATATAGGAAAGTTACTTTTGAAACAGGGATCAAACTCAGCCCTGTTTCATTACCCCCCCCTCTCAGAAGCCTTTAAATACGGTCTATGTGTTTGAATGGCTTATGTCTAAACCAACAAAACTATATGTATGTCCTAAAATCAATTTTATTCAACTTTCACCTTGTAGCTATAAAAACTAAAAGTAAGCGACCATCGGCCTAACGATATACACTGGGTCTGACCACAACTCACGAGCATATGACATGCTTTGAACAAATACAGCCAACTCTACCCTGACTTACTTGGTTAGATGACAACAAAATAACAATAAAAAATGTAAAAAAAAAAATTCCTTTTTTTTTAAACAAGAAGGCATCTCCTAACCACATTCTGCTGCTTCCAAGTCTTAGGATTGTGGGTAACTAGGACAAATGCCCGATTCTTATTCAGAATTTTCCAACCATGTCAGGAATAAAAAGCAGCTATACACATAATGAAACACCATATGCCTGATCCAGCAGCCAACCGCATATCCCCCTGTCAGAATTAGACCGCTTTCCTCCCAAAGCTTCACAGCCACAACTTATTTATTCTTTATGCTTACAAACCGGCAAACACAAATGTATAAACCATTACTTTATATACATCAATATATATAACTGCCCCTATAATAACTACGATAAATATTAAACCCACAACCTAAAAATAAAATAAAACAAAAACTTTCAGGCCTACTTTCCCTCCCCCGAAGCATTATGCTGCATACTTACCTTCCCTAACTAATTCACTCCATTGCCTATTTTCCGATTTCTTTTATGCTAAACCACTATATTTTTTTCTTACATTTCCGTCTCTTTCTTCATACTTAATCCTTATACTCCCTTCCTCGTATTCTCCATTCTTCAAAAGCCCTTAGTTGGTACGCCATTGTAATGGAATTTGCCTTTTTCCATATATATATCAGGCATATATATAACCATTTGTAAGATTGCGTGTATGTATATAACACTACATGTATATGCGTAATTGTTAAAAAAAATATTTATTCTTAAAGTATTTCGAAATTATACTCCTATTTTTTACCCAGCATATTTATGAGCATCAATTTATGACCTCAAGCGCCAATCTTATATTACTATAAGAATTATGCTGGGAGAGCTGGAATACCAATATTGAAATGCCCTTGACTAGTAATGCTAAGGTTTCCTGTTGCTAATAAAATATTTTTTTTCTGTGAATTATGTCTTACATATAGCATTATTTTATAACTACGGTGTTATTTAATTCAGTCAACTTCAGACTTTGTGATGACTTGAAATTTATCTTTAAAACAAAACAAATATTATGCAAATTATTAAGATTTGAGACAGGAAATATTGGAATGAATATGATGCCAAAACTAAGATTAACTGTGAAAATAATAATAATTATTATTATTATTATTATTATTATTATTATTATTATTATTATTATTATTATTATTATTATTATTATTATTATTATTATTATTATTATTATTATTATTATTATTATTATTATTATTATTATTATTTTTTTTTTTTATTATTATTATTTTTTTTTTTTTTTTTTTTATTATTATTATTATTATTATTATTATTATTATTATTATTATTATTATTATTATTATTATTATTATTATTATTATTATTATTATTATTATTATTATTATTATTATTATTATTATTATTATTATTAATCCTTATCAAACATTACTTATAAAATGGAATTATTTAATCCAGTATTTAATGATTCACTTGATTTTTATATACCATAAAGCAAGTTATGCACAATTATTTTCATTCTTGGTTTCAGCTACACTTAAGAAAATTATTAGAAGGAAATCTTACTATCATAACCAATTTTCTCAAACTCAGAATTTATTTTTTATAATAACTTTGTTAATTATTATAGATTGGTTAATACTATTCAGAAAATTGGTTGTCAAAAATATATTAAAATCAAATCATTGAATTCAACATGTCAGATAATCCTAAAGAATTTTAGTCCTTTACTAAAAATTCTGGCATTACCAAATATATGTCTCAAATGGATTAAAGGTCCTCTTTTATGTGCTGATGATTTTTCAATTGGAAATTCTCAGTTGTCTTCTGAGTATAGATGACCTAATGAGTGTTTTAATAATAATATTTCTATTTATTGTTTCAACTATAATGATACTATATCTGCTATAAAAGAATTGAAATTACCTTCAAATTTAGGTTAGAATAATATATCTATTTTTATTTTTAAAGGATGTGCAAAATTCATTGCTACTCTCCTAAATGACATTCTTAATTGTTCTATTAAAAAGCGTGTTTTTCCCAACTTTCTTAGATTTGCCAAAGTTATAACTATTTGTAAAAATGATTCAAGAGATAATGTAAATAATTACAGACCTATTTTAGTGCTTTATACAATTGCATTCATATTTGAAAGATATTTTTATTAAAAAAAATATTAATGACGTACATAAGGTTTTATCTCATATATACCATCGTTTTTTACCTAATAAATCAACTATAATTAATCGTCTAACATATACTGATCACATTGCTAATGCTTTTGAGAATCAGAGCTGTCTAGGTGTTTATTTTGTTCTGTATAGAACTATTAATCTTCTATATAGCATCAACAGTTATGATTTATACTTCAATCCTTTAAAAACTTTTTCAGTAAAGTTTGAACAATTTTCATACAAGTTTTAGAAATGATTCAGATTATAATTATTTATTTTGCATGGTGTTTATTTAATTGTATAACAATGTACGATTTTTTATCATTTAATATACAAATAATGCTTATTCTTTTTAAATATTAAGCTAAAAATTATATTCATTTTATATTGTAGTTATTTTCCCTGAGCCAAATATAAAATCTCTAGCTTGGTATTTTAATCTCTGAAATGTGTTGGCTTGCCATGAATTCTATTTATTCTTGTTTAATTTGCATATAAAATCAGGTATTATTTACAACAAAAAATAATTATAAAAGAATTTAAAAAAAAAAAAAATTATATATTATTAATTGGAGTAACAATTTGTAAATGTCTGGCTGTTCTTCTTATGACTTGAGATCAAATTCAGGCTAGATAAAACTGGGTTTTTTTTTCCAAGTTCTAAGCAGAATTAAGGGTTTTTTTTTCAGAAAGCTAATCCATAGTTAACTATATATTGTAACAATCCGGAGAATAAGACTTCACGTAATCTGCACTACGGGGCGCCATCTAGGCAGATACGTAAGTCAAAATATATATATATATTTAAATATTTTGGTTCCGGTCGTTAGCCCATGTCACTAGCTCAGGGAGTAGCAGAGATTTAATAATATCATATCTTATCTAATTAGATTTCAACATTAAAAAATAAATAAAATAAGCCACTGCCAGTAATTAGCATACAAACATTTATTTATGCACATATATATAAGATTTAAAATTATTTTAGTATTAGTTTTACATTTTAACATTTAACATTATTTTTAACTTTGATTTTTGACTTTAATTTACATTTAATTACTATTATATTCTAATTTTACATTTTAATTAAGTTCGCACAGATAAATTTATGAAAGCTTGTTTATAATGTTGAATATAGATCGGTTACATAGATTTCACGGTCAAAAACATTTCAAAGTAAACATAAACGATCAAAATACAAAATTATTGATTACTGACAATTGCGGAGGGAAATTTATACGTAACCCAATAGTATTCACCATAAGATACTTGCATTGTCACCAATAACTTAAAAGACATCCGAATAAATACATTTTAGATACTCATCGTAAGGTATCATTATTTATCGAATGTATATATATTTTGATCAAATATGAAAACCCAAAATATACTTAACCGATAACCGATCCATGCAAGCGTCTATAAACAACTTAAATTTAATGCATTTTTATTTTGAGTCAAGTATGAATAGACCACATAGATTTGCATTTGAAAATAAAATATTCTGTCCCTATTTAACCTTAGGCTAAAATTCACAGTCAAACTGGCATCAATCCATCTGATACATCGATGTATTCAATGTAATACGGAATACGGCAGCACCAAAAAGGTTAAGAGAAGATATTGACTCTCATTAGACAGGAATATTACTTCTATCTAACGAGAAGAACAATAAAAAAAAAACTCCATAGAAAGGAACTGCACTCTGCGTCTTATAATTCCTTCCATAGGCAAAACGGGAGAGTGCAGCGTATGAAGCGATTCTGCCAGTAGCGAATCTCCGACTACATCTACTAACTACATCAATATATCCAATCCATTGACCCAATCTAACAACGACACAAATAACCTAAGATTACCCTCCCCTAATATAACTTTACAAATCTATACAGCCATTCACGCCCGACTTAAGTTTAACATTTATATAATTAATTTAACAAAAACAAAAAAAATCATGATAAAAACTTAAAGAACAAAAAATAAATAAATGGAAATGATTTTACATAAATAAGAAAAAAAAATACATCAAATAACACTATTAATAAAGAATTTAGTTTGGTCAGATAGGATTCTATTTGTAACAATTAAATTACTAGGAAAGTTTAAAATTTAAAGTTCTTAGTGTTTTCAAATTAATATTGTTCGTTATATCTTAGAAAGTTCTTACGGTTTTAGAAATGTTCATCTTTTACAGTTGCTTGCCATTTGAAATCCAGCGTTAAATTTCCCGATGATCCTGTGGTCCTCTGAATATAAGAAAAGCGATGTTTCATTTTTCCATTTTATAACAACTGAAGGGATTGAACGTGCGTCCTTCAATCTCTTCTCCCGCACCTCCGCACTAACATCTATCTGTCACATCGTAATAATCATAATAACTCACTGATTAATAATTTCCAAATTTTCCTTTTATACATATTCGAAGGATTGACTTGGCATTATGTCATCGATGTGATGATCCTTTCACTGAGGTCCGATTTCCGGATGGATTTCTTTCATTGGCTATTTGTTTCTATTGTTTTCCTATCTGACCGATGTTTTTACATTTAAATGCCCAAGGCTGGTTTACATTTGACTAATTAAATTTATCATTTCCATTTCTGATTAATTAACCTGTTTTCCAAATCAAAGATATATTTAAAGATAAATTTAAAGATATAATTTTATTTCCAAATCTTTTTAAAATTTAGTTTTAAAATACTTTTTCTTTAATAAAGTTTTATTTTAATAATTTTTCATTATCTGTGCGATTTAATATATAAGAGTTTAAGATGATATTTAATTTCAATTTTTAATTCTTAAAGAAAATTTTTAAATGCGAACTTTTTAATTTACTTTCATGTTTAATAAATAAATAAAAAAACAATGTAACGAACGTCTGTGCTCATTACAATATATTGGTCGGAAAATGGTATCCTGCTATTCTTAACTATTGTAAAATAAGGATGAAAACTGTTCAAAACTCATTGGCAATTTACAAATCCTTTTTATGTTTCTCTATAAAGAACTACTGTAGATGCCTTTGCCCTTAAAGACTGTTTTATCTATATAATAGGAAAAATATGCTTAAACAATAACTTTTAACTAACTTTCATGCATGGATGTGCTTATTTGCAAAAACAAAAAACAATCATATATATATATATCTGAAATTTGTAAAACTACTTCTTTGTTTCTTAACTAACTTTGCATATATGCTATTTATATATATATGTTATTTTTAAAAGTTAAATATTTTTTGATATGACTAGGCATGAAAGTACAGGAGAATCCAAACTAGATCTAACTTAAATCCATTGGCTACAGGTTACAAGTTGAGCAAGTTCTGGCATTAGTTTCATTGTGGATTGTGCAAGAGAGAGACACTCAACAGTTAGCAGGCCTGATTCTTTAGGCATGTATGGATGTGTTAAAAAAATCCCTAATTAATAATTAAAACTAAACATCCTTAGCATGGTTATTTTTATAATAAGCCGTATTATACAAAATAAAGTCAGTAATTTTTGCAGTTACCTAGTCTTGACTTTTATACCTATGGAGCATGGATATCCAGGAATGTCAGGCTTATTTCTCCAGCAAAAAAAAAAAAAAATTGGGGGTTCTCACTTTGGGTATTTAATTATCAAGTCCCCTATTATTTTTCTGGATTGAAAATCGTAAGATCTGGGCTTCCTTTTAAGAACACATATTTACATTCCATTGCTATATATGGTACGATTTACAAAGGCTTATGAGTAATTAATATATTCTTAATTCTTTTCTCTTTAGTTATCCTAGTAGGTGCTGATTTAGTATGCGCTCACGGCCGCCATTTTGAATTACAAGAACCACCCAAACCATGATGAAACATCCAACCGATAAATAACATCGTTCAAAATGGCCATTTTCGTAGGAAAAAAAATCGGAATTTTCATATTAAGGAAAAAAAAACCCTATCACGTGACTAAAATGGTAAAACATAAAAATCTTAATTTTCATTAAAAAAAAATCACGTGATTAAAATATTAAAACACAAAAATCACAATTTTCATAAAAAAATCACGTGATTAAAATATTAAAACACAAAAATAGCAATTTTAATTTTAAAAAAAATCACGTGATTAAAATATTAAAACACAAAATCGTATATGCCAAAAGATTATAACTTATAAAATCTGAATGCTAAAAATGGTAAAAAATAATGATGAAAAGATTTTAAGCAATAATTATATTTTCATTCACTTATAGAAATGGAATCACGAGACCAAAAAGGCGGTAAAGATTTTGAATACACGTTATCTACATCAATCTTTTTAAAAAAATCATATTTCAGTTTATTAAACCATTTACTTCTAATCAAAATCTGAATGCTAAAATATAGCTATTCAATATGTATATGTTCATATTCACTTTTAGTATCTGTGTTTACATAACTGCTATATTTTTATTTATTTATTTTAGTATTTGGATACTTATTATTTAACACATCGTACTAGATACTTACAGATATTATATCTAATTGTTTAACACACCATACTAGATATACACGGATATTGCACTTTTCATTTACAAAAAATGCTTAGTTTTTATATTCCGGTTTTAACTTTAAAAAATAAGTTGGCTGTATATATAGAACATCACACTTATCATTAAGACAAAAGTAACGAACTGTAAATATAAAATACAGACCACGATTTCAACAAACGGCTCATTAATTTTCAAAAATGTTAGGCTCAGCAAATGGACTTTCCTTGAGATAACTGTAAGTGAAACCAAAAACCTTAATTCTTCTGTTAATGACATTTTCAAAGAATTAAAGAAATAAGAAAAGATAATTGCGAAGATTTAAAACTGAACAAGAATTAATAATACTCTCCTCCAATAACTCTAAGAAAAGAGTGTAAAGCATGAATAAAAGAATAATAAAGTGGTTTAAATGATATTTTAAAAAATATGAAAATGTTTGGATTAGATAATTAAAAAAAAAAGATATGAAAATTGGAAAAAAAATATTATTTGCTTTTTGATTTTAATATAAAAAAATAACATTGCACATAAATAAAGTAGATAATAACAAATATCAGAGGTAAAGTTTTATGATTATTCCACAAAAACTCTTGTATGTCATCAAACTTGCTTTTGAAAGCGGAAAAAATTATATACACACTCATTGCTATAAAAATAGGCCTATCTGCGCATGTTCTGGCTTGTTATTAATTTAAATAGCATGGTCGTTTGGCTGGGCCTTATTTGCCGTTGTGTCGGTGTTAAAAGTAGCTCATTGCTTTTATAATAAAATTTAGATGCAGGGAAATTGAATGGCTACTGAGGAGGGGGATTAATAATTCTAAAGAATTTTTTTAGCAATAAATAAACAGTGGTTAAATAATAAATATTTAATCAGAAGTGGCGTTGATATTGCTTTTTATCAATTTTTAACAAAAAGTATCATTTATTAATAACAAATCGTAGTCAATTTTCATTATAATCCAACATTCTGATAGTAGGAAACATTAAAAGACAAACTCAGTATTAAAATGCTAAAATAATATTTGTTAGATAATAATCAACAATAAACTATTAGTAGAAAAAAAAAATTTGAAGGAAAAAAACTTTTAGAATTAAAAAAAAAAACTGCATCCACAAACTGCACATTTTGTTATTAATTGACTGAACCAAGAAACTAGAGTGGTTTAAACTTAAATATACAACGTGCTGTTGTCTCTGTCTCAAATCCAAGACATGGATGACAAGCAATTATAAATATTTAATTTCTTTTTTTTTTTTTTTTAAATAAAATATTTGTTTTTTAATGAAAAAAAATTAGAGATGTATTTTTTGACTTATTCTCATATAGTAGTTTTCTTATGAGATAAGTAAAGGTATATTATCGATAGTTAATCGGGTAATCCTGTTCAACACTCTAATTAGATTTCTATATTCCAGAAGATAACAAAATTATTCTATTTTTTATTATTACTGAATGTCAATATTAAAAATCGCAATAAACTACACAAACAAATAAAATCTATGATACAACAACTAAGGGAAGTAAGTCATGTTTCTGAGTTCTAAAAATATTTTATTACTTATGATTTTAAAAAAAAATGAACTAGTTAAATGCCAGGTGTTATATCCATTGATAAAATATATATTGAAATTGACTCAAACATTAAGTAACACTGCTATGAACTCAATTTTCTCAAATTTATTTAAGTTATTAAATTTTGATATAGGTCTTTTATCCTTAAATCTTTTTATCTAAGCCAACAATATTGTTGTTAAACTTAGACTATTTCCATCATCTAAAATAATTTGGTTTTTTTAGGAAAATCCAAACTTTATTTAAACTTTTTAAATACATTCATCTGCTAGTAATAACACACAGATTAGTATATAACACAATGTTTGAGTGATGTTTTTATTTCTTCTTTAGATCTTGATAGCTTAACTAACAACAGCTAACATGGGAATAAAACCAGTGATTTATATTAATGAATATAGAATTTTCATATATTTATCTATGAGGATTCTCCTGATTTCTTCACTTTTTTCTTAAGGGTAATAGTAATGATAGGTTTCCAAATATTATAAATTATCACATTAGGTTGACTTCTTAGGTTAGTTTACTATTGTCATGTTAATAGCTTTTAAAAAATTTTTTTTTACTTTAAAAACAAATTTTATTAGGTCTAATAAAGATTACATTTTGTATAAAGCAACATAATTAATTTTTTTTTAATGCCTTTTCCTTTCTGTACAATATGTTTGCTGTTTCCCTATTGAATATATATTTAAGGATACATATATGGTCTACTAATTCAGATATATCCGTTTTTTTCATTCTAATTATCTGTTTGTGCTCTTTTAATCGCTTTTCAATGGAATGACTGATTTCACCAATATATATAATAATTCATAAATTTGTGTAGCATTAATTTTATATTTTGTAATGGTTAGGATTTTTTATAGAGTGCTATGGCTTGGTAAATGTGTTTTTTTTCTTTGGATGTTTGTTATGTTATCAGATTTTTTAATGAGAGCTGATGAATAATAATTCCTCATGACAGCTTGTTCTATGTAAATCTTTTTTGGCCAAATCACTGATTTCTGAATAAACTTCTTTTACTTTGTTTTGTAATCCATGTTTTGTATTTCTATCATGATTGGATGTGTGGATTTTTTTATAAACTGTTGTTTTGATTTTTTTTCATAAGGGAGGGAGTCTTTACACAATAATATCTAAGAATATCTATATATAATCCTTCTAAGTACTTTCCTTCTTCCTTTCCTTTATTTCTGATATCTTTATATACCATATTGCAATATCTAAAAATGCTAATTTTTGTTTTTGCTCTGATTTTATTGTAAATTATTAAAGAGGATATATTATTGAGGGGTCCAGAAAGTTTATAATAGTGTTTCATTATATTGCCATACAATAAATGATCATTCACATAATAAAGCCAGATTTTAAGTGATACAAAGTAGTAATTATGACTGTGGGTTTAAAGTTCTTCCATGTAAATATTGCTAATCAAAGATGATAGTGCTATATTGAAAGTATGTTATTATTATGCACAATGTTAAGAGTTCCATTCACTATCAATAGAAGAGATAGATATTCTGGCTTGTAAGCTATTATTGTTATTTAGTATTTGTCTTGCAATAGATAGTGCTTTATCATAGAGTGCATTTGTGAATAAACTATCCATATCGAAGTTTACAAATATATCAGTCTTTTCAGTATTTGTGTTTTTGATTAAATCCATAAAGTGTTTAGAATATCTTACAAAAGACTGTGTTTTATATGCCAAAGAACCTTGAAAAGAAATTTTGACATTTGTTAAGATGAATGTCTAGCATTAGCAATAGATCTTAATGGAATGTGGTGCCAATGAATTTTAGCTAAACTATAAAGTTGGGGAGCCTTGCTAAAACATGATGTTAATATAAGTAATGCTTGTAACCTTGTTTCTATAGCTTGTATAAGATTTTTTGCTACTTATATGTTTAATCTGCAGTTAGGAATTCTTGTATTTTGTTGTTGGAATCAATAGTATTTATAACTACAGCAGTGCTTTTGTCACCAGGCAAAATGACTATGGATTTATCTAATTTTATAGATTTAATAGCTTTCATCTCATCATAGAGAATACTTACTTTGAGTTTTCAGTCTCTCTCTCCAGCATAATTCTGCTTCTTCTAGAAACAATTTTTGAGTGACTTACTCATTTGCTGCTGTTATATCTAATAAAGAAACATTATATGGTGTGATAGCAAAGTTTTTTTCTTTTTCCAAAACAAAAATTTCAGTATTTTTAACTGATGAAACGAGTAAATGCAGTATAAAAGTTGATATGCCTGTGTAGGTTAATAAGCTTTTTTTTAATGTTTTTTATTTTATTTTTTAAAAATGCAATCTAGAATATGATTTCCTTACTGCATGAAAAACTCAGTTTTCAACAATGAGTTTATTTTAAATCAAATATTCTATATTACCAATGGAATCCAAAGATTGATGCTTGGAAAAACTTTTGAACATTTATACTTTCTTTTAACAAAACTTCATTGCTCCTGAATAACTTTTCTTAGCTTTCTGGGGGTAAATTGTAGGTATTTAGTTGCAATCTTTAGGAATAGCTCTGTAAGATTTGCATTTATATAAGAAAGTTAATTGGTTTTTTATTTGGGCCAGTTTTAGAAACAATTATTCATAATTTCTAAAGTTTGATATAGTATTGGTACAACTGAATATGTAGTGTTTGTCTGAAAGTTTATGATGATGGTATTTTAGTTGTAAATATATGTTGGGCTATTTCCATCATCCAATATTATTTTTTAAATGATTTTTAAAAAATTCAAACTACATTGAAACTTTTCAAATACATTCAGCAGTTAGTAATTGTACATGGATTAGTGTATATCACAATGTTTTGAATATTATTCTCTTCTTTCCTTCAGGAATTGATGGCCTAACTAGTGACAGTACTAACAAGTTAATAGAACTTTGGAACATTTGGATTTGTGAAACATTGAATTTAAGGTGATATTCTAACCAATTAGTCATTATGACAAAAGCAACAATCAGTAAGAATTTTCTATGGGAATACTCCAAATGTCTTTATTTTTTTAAGAGCAAGGATGGTTTCCAAATATAAATGATGACATTAGTAGACTACTGATGTTGTTTTCTCCAAAGTTAAAATTTTCTTAGTGCTTTTCCTTTTTTGTCCAATACTTTTGTCGTTATCCCATTGAAAATATTATGTTCATTAATATTTTTTTCACTAGCAAATGAATAATCGCTTTGTTTATGTATGTTTTTCAAAGTAATACTAAGATTGATTTAAAAAGACTTTAGACAATTTTAATGAACAATAGATCTAAAAAAAGACTGATTCCACAAACTAACAAAATTAATTTCGACCTGAAAGATTGGTAAAATGAAATATTGCTCCTCAACTCCATAAGATTTCAACAGCTGTAACTTTTTTATTTTTTTAAAAAAAATACTTTGTCCAATTCATTTCATATTTATTTGTTTAGTTACCTTGTACAATTAAATTTGTATTTTTTTCCTTTTTGTTTATTTGTAACCTTTGTTTTGTTTTTTTTTTTAAAAAGTACTCATATATTAGACCTGCTACAACTTTTCACATTCATATTAATCCACTGCTAACTTTATAATCTTGTGGTCTGACCAAATAACATGTACACTAGAACTTGTACAAACTTAAAATAATAAATTTGTCAAAATAGACCATGTGTACCTGATATTTTGACAAGATTTACAAAGTTATCAGCTGTATAAATATGTATATGAAAAGGCGTAGCAGCTCTAATACATGAGACTAATTGCACCAAATTAAATCTGAAAAAAAAAATCATTTTTAACAGTACTAAAAATATAAATTTCACACAAAAAATATTAAATATGACATGGCATTATGCCATTCCCAAATGTTACTTTAAATGCAGATATTTAAGCCTGTCATGAATCACTAAAGCAAAATTGGTCAAAAATAATAAAATAATATTAAAGTATTACTATATCTATAGCTAAAATATTATGTCTATATCTGGCATGAAATTACAAAATGCTTAAAATGAAAACATACTTACCATGTAATATATAACAGGAATTGTTATGATGAAACAATCATTTGTCTGTTCTACTTTATTTTAATTGGATAAAATTTTGTTTTCAAATGGAGGCTTAATTTTTTTTTTTTTTCAAAATGGAGACTTAATACATGATTCACACAAAAATGATCATAACCAGCACTTTGTAATTCAGCAGTTTTATAGTCTTTCCAACAGTCTGAATAAATTGTCAATTCCTCATTTACATTTTGTTTGATGGCTTCCATCAGAGTTGTCACTGTTATACCATGAATTTTCATGATGAAACACTTGTTTGTCTTCCTGCATAAGCTATCAAGCATCCACTGTTCTGGAAGAATTCATATGCCTTGGTTTTTTATTTTTCTGCAAAAAGCTTTTGTCAATTTCAATGATTTTGCTAGGGTCTCCAATTTTATGTTTTTTTCACCCTATCATCCTAGTGGCACAAATTTCCCACATAATGGTTATTCCAGTCTATTACAGTTTTGTCTATTAAACTAAGCTCTGTTTTTCACATTCTCTGTATATTAATTTGTGAGCCCAGTTGTAAATAAATTGGATTGCCATCAAAAATGGAATTCTGAAACCCTCCAACCATGTTTCATTACAAAGACCTATTTTATTATTACATCCTTGAATGTTACAATGCCATTTCTTGTTCAAACTGTGGTTGTACTTGACCACATTGATCTCAGTAATAGGTAAACTCCAAATGTTCATCATTTTGTACTGTTAAAAAATTTATAGTATTAGTCAGAAAATGGAAAAGTAAATCAGCACTGAGGTAAAAAAACAAACAAAGAACTTGTCTAAACAAAATCTGGACAGTAAATGAAAATGTAAATTTATTATGTAACACATTATTGGATGATTGAGTGAGATTGCAGAGTTTATTTGATGGTCTCACAAGGTTAAACATGTATCATGAATGTGAAAAGGTGTAGTATGTCTCCTGTGCTGCTAGTATAATATGTAAGTTCCAAAAAAGTTGTACAAGTAAATTCATATTTTTGTTCTTTTTTAATTAATTAAATTCCTAAATTTTCTAGCCATCTATCAATTGTAATATCATTTAAGAAAAAAGTACATTTATTATATTTTAATTAATTTTGTTTTCATAACACTTTTTTATTTTATTTGTAAACAAAAAAATACTCAATTATTTGTTCAATTTTCAGTAGTGTTTTGGTAGCTCCCCCAAATGTTAATAACTATTCTTAAGCAACTGCTAAATGATTACCTAGAATTTTCATTTAATCTATTGTGTAAATGTATATCAATTAATGAATCTTTAATAAATCATGTAAAACTACGAAATAATACTAAATATTTATATATTTTTTAAGTTATCAAAATATATCAATTTATTTTATTACTGGAGCCTTTTATAATAATAATAATAAAATTAAATAGTTTACCAACTCTTAATATCTGACCTTGCTTATTTGTATATAAGAAATCTGATGGTAAAAAAAAAGAAAGAAAATATTAATGCAGGTATTAAATATAAATTTAAAAAACATATGGAACATGTTTTAGTATATACCAACCTATACATTTATGATCATCATCAAAATTAGCTTTACTATACTGCTATTAACCTACTAGAATATGTAGTTGCATAAGACTGCACCTGTCTATTATTATTAAATATAGCTCTGTGATACGTACGACCCACCTTTAATGTATTAATTTCCTGATACTAACCTAGAACTTTATGAATAAGTCACTAAAAAATGTTTATCCGTTTTATCTACCACATTAATAAGAATAATGACAAAATAATTTGGAAAGTTGAAAAGTCTTCAATTAAAACTAATTTTATTTATTTATAACTATAGATGTGAAAATTAAAAGCAGCATGAGTGAA
Organism: Epiperipatus broadwayi; assembly: GCA_028023455.1. Lineage (NCBI taxonomy): Eukaryota > Metazoa > Onychophora > Udeonychophora > Euonychophora > Peripatidae > Epiperipatus > Epiperipatus broadwayi. Next base: position 8,926,462 of record JAQFVV010006223.1, on the reverse strand, counting down.
TCAGTGTTTCTGTTAATTAAATAAAAAAGGCCATACTGATTAATATATTTTAAATAATTAATTTCTTTAAACAAGAAACATTCCATTTGTTAGACTTCAAATTATGATTAAACGGTATGAAATAAATAACTTTTGTATTTCTTAATATTATTTTTTAGTAATAAAAATTAGAAAAACAAAAGTTCATTGACTAATAATTTTGTCATTGTCAATTTAAATATGTATTCTCTCCGTGTGTGTGTGTGTGTGTGTGTGTGTGTGTGTGTGTGTGTGTTAGTAGATTTATTTATGACAGTGATTTATATGCAAAGATATAATTTTGTAAATTACACCACTTAGTGACTAAATAAGTTAACAAAAAATAAATATCAGAATTAGAAACGGAAAAGATGTCATTATAATAAATAAATAAATAATTATAATATGATAAAAAATTTATAATATAAAAAAATATTTTAACAAGTGAGGCCAGTAAATAAAGAAGCCATTTTGAAGAACGTTAACGTTATTAAAAATTATAGTGCACAATTATTAAAAAGGCTCTTGTAATTAAAACTAACACAGTGTACTTGAATTTAGCTTTTTATTATAGTAAATATAAAATGTGGTTCTGAATGGGCTTGTGCAAAACAATTTTTCCTAGGTATAAACTAATCAAGGCTGGTAACTAAACCTTAGTCTTAGGATCTGTTGGACCTTGGCATTGGGTAACCATTGTTTATTCAAGCTTACATAAATGTTTTTATAAAGATGGATATGAAACATATAGAAGAATGATATCAAATGCATATAAACTGTAAACTAAAAGGGGCCGTGTGTTAAAAGAAAATTTTTCCTTGATGAGATGACAATTCATTAAGGCAAGATAAAATGACAAATAATAATAATGCACCAAAACAACTGAAAACAAGATTAGAAACATTTAAACCTGCTAAAGTAGAAGAATCATATAATAATGATGAATCTGAAGATTGTAATTGAAACTATTATTAATATTTACTGCATCTTGGGGGTCATTTGTCTTTTATTATATCTTTATTTATATGAATTTGAAAAGAATGGGGAAGTATGGAGATGTTTATTAAATCTATAAAGATATTACATACGGGACAGAGAAAGGTGAATAACTCTGTGTGTGTAAATTAAAAAATCAGATATATTAATCTTTAACTGAGGTTTAAAGTTTATATCTGTGCTGGAGATAATATCTAGTTTCGAGAATGATTGGTGGTAATCATTGGTATATTTATCAGAAATGTATGGCTTCAAAGTTGTGAGTGGAAGGAGTTTGACAATGGCAAATGAAAATGTACCAATTTACTCTAGATAAATACTTTGCATATAATAGAAATATATATGGGAGATAGTGACCTGGGCCAACTGATGAGTGCTGGTTCAGCACAAAATGCATCTTGGGAGTCATTTGTCTTTTATTATATCTTTATTTATATGAATTTGAAAAGAATGGGGAAGTATGGAGGTGTTTATTATATCTATAAAAAATAATAATAATAGAAAATTAGTTAAATAAAGCATTAAAAAAATATTTTTTTTATAATTTTTAAATTTTTTAATATTTATCAAATCTTTTCTCAATTTAATTCCACCATATAACAATTGTGCACAAGTTAAAATAGTCACAGTTTTCTTTCTCCTATGCATACATTTAATGAACTCAAATTCAAAACTATTTTCACTCAAATATTATCTAAATAATTAACACTTTGTTATCTATTATTTTAAAGGCATTTTACTTCTAAACAAATCAAAATAAAACTTTAATTTGTTTAATAAACCATAACAGGCAAACATCTATAGAAGCTTATTTAATACAGCTACTTTAAGCATTATACTCTAATTTATATTTATTTCAATTTAGACTGTTAAATTGAAATTCTATGCATCTACCAATAAATTAATAGTATTTTTAAATGATTACTAACAAGCATATTTAATAAACTGGTTTATTGACAATTGGGATATTTAAATAATACCTATATAACATAATTAGAACAAAGTTAACTAGAATAAGCTTAGTTTTATTTAAGAAAAAAACATTTTTTTTAAAATGATGTTTAGTAAATTCTAGACAATTTCACCCACGTCATTCATTCAGACATCGTATATAATAATTTAAAGTGACGGTTCCATCCTCATGCTTTACTTGCCAGTACTTCAGATTTGCTCATATATAAGCATTTGAGTCATAGGAATAAGAGGATTTCTTTTATTCCTGCATAAATACTATATCTTGTATTGGTGAGAAAGTATTCATTTATTATTAACACTCGCAAAGCGTATGCCCAATTAACTTAAAAGGCTGATATTTGAATGTATAAAATTATTATTATAACTTATATTTAACTCTTAGGGGCTTAAATATATGGTTACAATATATATATAATTTTTTCATGGTTATATGATCTAAATAAAATAATTTTTATGTTAAACCATGTGCTAGTTTTGATTAATTCCAAACATTTCCATGAAATAATATCTGCCATTATCAAGGTTAACTTTTCAAAGAAAACTGTTATATCTCTCAAATAGTAACAAAATTGAGGGTGGGGTGACAAATGAGATTGAGCTTGAAATAGTTTATATATTCTGAATGCTCAACTACTTCGCATTCAATCTTATTCTTTACCTCACCCTCAATCTTGTTACTATTTGAGATCTAATGGTTTTTCTTTGAAAAATTAACCTTGACAATGGTGGATACTATTTTGTCAAAAATTGGGAATTAATCTATTTTAACATATGGTTTAACCCAAAAACTATTTTATTTATATATAATAGATGAAATGCACAGGCTTATATATACCTGTGTCTATATATGTAATAGACAGGGTATGAGCACAGTCTTTCACATGACCCACCACTCTCCACACTATCTCATAACACTGATACACCTGAACACACATATGTCGAAAAGATAAATAATCACCAATATACGTATTTCATGCTAAACCAGTAATCATCAGTTGGTCCAGATTACCATCTCTACACATATATGCTACAAATGCTCAGATATATATTAAGATAGCAAATCCTCCTACTTTAATGGACAGGCTGAAAATCTGATGTTGGAACACTCAAAGGCCACCCTTAGGCCGAGATTGTTGTCACACCCATGTTGACCTAAAGGTCAATCTGACCCCTCATGTACAGGACCTAATCCGTTAAATACATATACAAGGGATAGGCAGACATCTCTAATATGTAATAGATGAAATACACAGGCTTATATATACCTGTGTCTATATATGTAATAGACAGGGTATGAGCACAGACTTTCACATGACCCACCACTCTCCACACTATCTCATAACACTGATACACCTGAACACACATATGTCGAAAAGATAATGGTTTAGCATGAAATACGTATATTGGTGATTATCTTTTCGACATATGTGTGTTCAGGTGTATCAGTGTTATGAGATAGTGTGGAGAGTGGTGGGTCATGTGAAAGTCTGTGCTCATACCCTGTCTATTGTATATATAGTAAATAAATCAATGAATTACCAGAAGCTTCATTTGTAACAGAATAATAATATATAAAACAAATAAATGATTTTTGCAGCACCCAGTTGAGATGATAAATTGTACAGTATGAAGTAATCAAATCCATAGGCATTTATAACAGTAATATAAGGTAATTGGTTTTCTATTTAGATCACATATTTGGATAGCAAATTGTACCAAGATAAAGTATCTATAAATGAAGAATGAAATAAATATAAAGTGTGAAAATATCAATAACATTGAGCACCAACTTGTACCAGTTTAAAATAAAATAAATATATTAGCTTATTCAAATAGAACAAATAAAACTTTAGCTCAATCTTGATTAATTATTTATTCATTGTAATAACAAAATGTAACTGCTAACATGATAAAACAATGAAATAAATTAATAAAACGTAAATTGTTTTATTCAATATTTTGGCAAACTAATATTTTAAGATATAAAATAAAATATAGAGAGAATTGTAAAGGTAATATTAAAGTATAATGTAATAAGCTGATCATGAAATTCAATTTTAATTAATAAAAAAATAAAACGTATTAATATAATAAACATAATAAATAATTAAAAAATATATAAATTAAAAAGCAAATGAAATATTTTTTGATAAGCTATTTGATTAGAAATTATCTTTTCATTTATTACATCCATCATATAATTTATGCATGTACCTAATAGATGTGAATGATCCACTAATAAAAGCAAGAAGGAACTATATTATGTGTGCATAAATACTTCTAAATAATTATTAAAATATATATTTTAAAAATTGATTAAGTATATTTAATTTGTGTATTGTTTTCTTACAGTCATGAACTTAATCTTTTTAATTTAAATGTAGAAAATATTATATCATCAATGTATATTAAATATATATACAGTTTTAAAGATAACTCTTGAATACTTATATTTAAAATCTATTGCTTACAATACAAACAAAACATATATTTTAAAAAAAAAAAATTTGGTTTTGAGAGATATATTGCATTTAAATTTTGTTTTCTAGGTAATTTAAATGGGGGGGGGATCTATATTTTTATGTATTTATTATAAACAAACATTTGCATTCTAAAGCAAATAAATAGAGAATGAAAACATATTACCTAAAACATCACATGATCATTATCTCATACTAGCAAATAATTGTTATTAAACAATTCAAAACAAAGCAAAACTCTCCATATAGTAGTGTCATCTTGTGCTAACAAGAGCAATCAATGGATGCCAGAAGGCTTGTGCATAAAATCCCTATCTAGTGTCTACTCATCCAATATCCCCAGACTAGTTTCTGACTTGTGGCCTTCATTGATTACTCTAGTTGGCACTCAGTGGCACTACTATATGGAGAGAGTTTTGCCTGTTTTAATAACAGTTATAAGCAAGCATAAGAAATAGTGATCATGTGATGTTTAGTTGTTTAACATATGTGAAATAAAAAGATTTTCTTAACTTTGTAATAAATAAACATTTTAAAAAATAATAAAAAATAACTTTACAAATTAAAATACATTTTTAAAATGATATTTTAAAATAAAATGTGAGCATTCCTTGTATATTTATTTAATAAACAATATTCTATATTTTTTTATATCTATTTAAACACTTATATATAAAATAATATTTTAAATACACCTGGGTCTCATTTTACGTGATAGATAGGTTCCTCAGAAAACACGCGCAAACGAACTCGCGCAAAAATAGACGTAACTTACATTGAAAAAGGGGGATGCGGTCTGTGATTTTTCAAAATTCACGTAAAAGCAAAGCACCAATGTAAAATTACTTTAAAATTCGCACACAAAAAAAAAATGAAATAAAATATGACTAATAAAAAACTTCAAATTTGAAAAAAATTGATACAAGACAAACTTTTTAAACTATTTTTTAACTATAATATTTAATTTTATTCAAAACAATATGTATTTTTATGCATACATTTTTTTATACACGTTTTAATTATTATCGCTATTTACCGGTAAACAAGTTTGTTTGTAAACTGGTTTTTGATTCTTCACAAGAGGAAATAGCACCAACTTCACTCTCATGTTGTGTTGTTTTCTGGTGACAACATAATTAGTAATTAATCTTTGAGATGATGATTTTATTAATTGTTTATGAACACAATATCCAGACATACAACTATTTTAGCTCTCGTTGGAATTTAAGAGCATGTCGTGATTAGTGTCATTTATAAGAAAATAATTTGCCAACTGATTAGAAAGTTGAAGACCTCGATTCATTTTTGCAGTGAAAGGAACAGGTTCCCCTTCTGTTTCATTATATTTTTCTACATTTTCTTCTGTATCTAAACTTTTATTTTTGTCTTTAATTTTTTAATTTTCAATTCCGTTTAAAAATCAAATTTCGTTTCACTGCTATTACTCACCTTTTAAAAATAAACTTGCGGACACTAAATGATTAATAATTGATTACGTTTTTTACATTCTAATTTTGTAAAATTTAATGTGTATACATAAAATGTGGAAATCATGATTTTAATTTCATTATTGCATAAAAACTTACTATTATAAAGCACTGAAAATATTGAAATTACTAAGATGAAAATCGAATTCCAATAATGTGCTATTACTTTCAATATAACGTAAGTGCGCAGAATTTATTATTTAAAGTAATAGCGTGTTATCGGAGTTTGACTTCCGGTTCGGCTTCCGGTGAAATACGAATCGCATAACTTCAAAATCGTGTTAAATAAGTCCGCGTAAAAAGAGACCCAGGGGTACACATAATTTAATACAGATTTAATTGTATGAATGTAAACTACGTATACTTGCAAATACATACTCTAAATAATAATTGACTATTTTGTTTATCTATTTTCATATATTATTAATTAAATGTATGCAGTAAATAAAAATGTCAATAAATGAATTCATCAATACATAATTCAATTTATTACATTTTTCTAAGAATAAAATATTAATTTTATAGTTTATTGTGATATAAAATAAACTAACATTCCAATATACCATTTGTTAAAAAAAATTACAATTAAAAATTTACACATATTATTTTACATTAAGGTGTATTGGCAATCACGTTTATTAAAAAGATAAACTATGTGATCTTTTTAAAACAATTGAAAAATAAAATAAGCAAGCAAAAAAAAATTCTTTTTTTTTTTAGGAATATAATAATTCCAGGTTTAAACTTAGACCAAGATAGTACCATATATACACATATGTATTCATATAATAGTATTCAAAATTTTCTGAGATCCACCCTGAGCCTTTGTCTCAGGTGCCACATTAATTATCTGCAGTTGCTGAAGATATTCACTTCAATATTGGACTCAATAAAAATTAATTCTGAGCTAATATTAGAGCTGTTTTAATATTTTCTTAAGATAATTTTTATTTATTAAAAGATCTATAATAGGTTATATATATGATAATAATAAAATTTGAACATAAAATTGATTACACACATCTGAAAAATTGACAAAAATTGGTGGGAAAAAACTTCTAATAAAAGTATGATGATGTACCTTTTTATTTTCAAATTAACGGTTATATTTGTAAAGAAAAACACTTTTTAAAGCATATATTAATTAATAAAATGAACAAAAAAAGAGTATCCGAGCTATTATGAAATAATAAGGGAGACCAATTCCTAAGTAACAGCAAAAATATTTGCTATGCATGGATTTGATCTCTCATTTAATTTTACCTTTTTTTAAGTGTTTTATATTTACAGACTTAGGAATCAAGATCAAGTGGCATCTTATGAAACAGAGTTTAAGTAGTAATGATTCTTATGCTGGAAAAAAGAAGTTGCTTATTTTATCATTATGAAACTATTGTTTTAGTATTTTTTATTACTATCAAATCAACTTCTGAACTGATTTTATAGTAGGAAAAAAATAACTATCAAATTATCTGGTCATTACATGATGTTGAATAAAACAAATTTTGCAGACATAGCATGTATCAGTTATCTGCATTGAGAAATTCTTCAGAAATTAAAGAATGCTGTTTAAAAGAAATTCATTCACAGACCCAAAAATACTCTTTACAAAAGTAAACTGCCAATATTTCAATAAAATCTCATTCAGCATTTCTAAATTATACTGATCTGGAAAACTGTTGTTCTCAAGTAATAAAGACACATTAGAGTCTCTTTTTTCAGGTAGTTTGCCCATTCATAATTGGAGAAAGATAAACAAAAATGTGTTTTCTTTCATTAATCTTTCTTTATTTATGATTAGAAAACTATCTAATAGTCTCATTATTATTTGAGTCTTAATAGTTCTCTAAGACACCATAGCCTTAACATGAATGAATGAACTTTCATCAAAGATTGGAAATCTACTTCTGAGATGACTTCTATGTGTCCGGATGGATAAGACTTTAAACATTTTTAACTACTGAAGATAAAAAATTTTCAGCAAGAAAAGTTTAGAGATTGTATATCCCAAAATTTTTCATTATAATATCATGTGGTGTTATTTGTAATAATTAAAACAGAATAAAAAAGAATTATAAATAGCTTCATATTTATAAATGTAAAAAAATGTTTTATTTTTTTTAAAAAATTGTTTTATTAAAATAGTACATCTGAACAATTCTTTTGAACCTATTTTTTTATTTTAACGTCATTTGTTTTAAGTGTGTGATAGAAAATTGAGACTGAGTATAAATATAAATAGGTATTGATCAAAAGAGAATTAGAAATGTGCATTTTGATGTTATTGATGTTTCATGATAGAGCTTGGCTATAGTAAATTTATGAACTCATATACAAAAAAATGCAATAATAATTAATAATCCACAGCAGATCAAAAGTATTTCTATTTCTTTCCATAAATATTTTTCTGAATAATCCTGAAATTTAACGCATCGTGTTATCACATATTAGCTGCTTTACAAGCAGTTGTCCCGGGTTAGCGGGTTCGCTTCCCGGCTGATGCTATGACACATGAGAAAAAAAAGCTTTTTTATCTTATTTATTTCCTCTCGCTAATTATCTTCCTTTTTTATTATGTAACCAAATTAATTTCAGTCAAGTTCTCTAATTATTTTGTTTTTAAAATAACATCTCTAATGCAAATTTGGTTCTTCCTTATGCTTTTTTATGAAAAAAAACATACCATACAAATTAACAATATAGAAGAGAGATCTTGGCAAAAGCTAACCTTTTCTACTTCATAATTGTTTAATCTTTGCTCTTTTATTCCATTAAATTTCAGAAAATTTTATATTGCCATCATCCCATCTGGTTTTTAATTTACTTTATAAGTCTTTATGACAGATCAAAAAACAGTAACGAAAAATGGCAGGATAATTATAATAGTTATTTTCAAGATATAACTGAATTTTTCCCTTTTGGCAGTTGGGAATTGATCCAAAAACTTTTAAGCACGGAGCCTGCACATAATACCTAGCTTAGCGTATTATAAAAACATAATGATTTATTGACTGACCAAATACACCTGCTTTAAAAAAAAATATCTACATTTAATTATGAGATCGCTTTTATACACAGATAGAGGAAATTGAGAATATCTAAGGGTGAAATATGATTATGCAATTAATTGAAAAATTTAAAAAGTACAGATATTGCCATTTTTTTCTAAAGAATTTAATTTTACTTAATGTAATCGTAAATTTGCATTATATAGATTTTTTTTTATATTCCGTATCAGATAATTTAATAATTGCCTTATTTGTTCACATTAAAAATTACTTAGAAAACAAAAAAAAATATTTTTTAAAAACTTCATAAAAATGTAATTAAATATTGAAAACTTTGACGAAACAAAATAATGGTCAATTATTTTACAAATCAAATTAGAGATATTAGATATTTAACGATCGCGGCATTTGTTTGATCTTACTATAAAAAGAAATTGAGAGAATGTTTAAAATAAACCTATTTAATATTTTAAAACATTATAAAAAATTATTTAGTTTATATATAAATCTAATTATTGTTAATTATTCTGAAATAATATGAAGAATATGATTTAAAAGTATAAAAACAATTATACAAAATTTATATTGATAATGACTGCTACATCAAAGCTTTCTTGGGAAGGGAACGGAGAATATACTTTAAAAAAAAAAAAACATATTTTATATCTAAATATTTTACAATAGATTTGAAAAGTATTTCAAATAACATAAAATTCTTCACGAGGAATTATTAATTGCTTTATTTAAGATTTGAACTAGGACCTTCAGCTTAAGTAAATCCATTTAGTTACAAAGCACAGATTAAAAAAAAATTAACATAACATATGTGTTTATACAAAGATGTTATAAAAACATATATTATGAATTAACAAGCAATACAAATAACAGGTAAAGACCATTTCAGTTGTCTATTGCTTAGGATCTACATTAATGCAAAAAATTTACTATACATATAACAATATTAAAATCTATGAAAATATTAAATCATAAATTAATATTCTAAATTTTATTTTTGTTATATATATATTGTTTACAATTTCAGAAATTACTGTGTAAATTTAAAAGCCTAATTCAAATTGTTCTCCTAAAAAAATTAACAAAATATTCTTAATTAAATACATATAAGGCTTTAACCTTCCTAATATGTGTCTTGAGTGCTCAATTTTATCACAAGAAGGATCTCTACAAATCTTAACACAAGATTACAACTTTATAAAGATAAGAGTGGCCATCTTCAACTTACTTTCTAAATATATAGGCAAATCTAAAGCATTTTGATTTGAGAGTGTGAAGCTAGTAAGTTCTTCACTAATTAAGTTCACTACCTCATCTAGAAATTAACATCCGCAAAATCTTTCGATTCACAATTGTAATATTGTGTTAAAATTTGTAGAGGTTCCTCTCATGGTAAAATTAAGCACTCAAGATGCATAGTAGTAGAGTTAAAGCCTTATATGTATTTATGTGCTAACCATGTTCTTAATAAGAATTAATATTTACAAATTTAAATTAATTTGAAATATTTCTAATTATAAGATCTAAATATTAACTTGCTGTGAATCAAAAGATTTCACAAATGTTGATTTTTAGATAAGGTCGTGGACATAATTAGTAAAGAACTTACTAACTTGACACTCTCAAATCTAAATGTTTTAGATTTGCCTATATAATTAGAAAGTAGATTGAAGATAAGATGGCCGCTCTTGTCTTTATAAAGTCATAAATTTTTTGTGTTATGATTTGTAGAGATCCCTCTCATGATTAAATTTGAGCACTCAAGATAAATTTTTTGTGTTATGATTTGTAGAGATCCCTCTCATGATTAAAATTGAGCACTCAAGATATTTAGTAGTAAGGTTAAAGCCTTATATGTATTTATGTGCTACCCATGTGCTTAATAAGAATTAATATTTACAAAATATTCTTATTAGAATAAAAAGAAAAAAACAAAAATTGCTTGACGTTTTATCACTAAGCAATTGAATAACATTGTTGGTGCCTTACTATGTGCTATTTAATGGGCATTTAATTTTTATCCATGTTTTCTACTATTGTAAAAGTTGTTTGTTGTTTTTAAGGTTCTCAGGTGAAAAAAAAATTGGGGGGAGAACAGAGAGTTTAAGAAAATGAGATAGTTAAATATTATGAAACTACATGAGAAAATGGGCAAGTTTTAAATGGCCAAATGCAGAAATATAAATGTCTTTATTTATTTTGGAGAAAGCAGTAAACATAATGATGTATTGTTTTGAATTCTGTAACAAAAGAAAGACATTTATTGCACTAAAAATGAAGAAAGACATTTATTAAGTATTATTCCTTTAGATAAAAAAATTGATAAATAGACTTATAAAAAGTTTTAAATTTTAATCTGATAGTTATTTATGTATTAGTGATATGATGATGAAAAAATACAACAACAATTGTGTGATAACAGAAGTATGCTCGCATGTTTTGCTGCAATATTAAAGTGACAGAATTTGACTCTTAACATCAATAGATTGTATTCCAATTCTGTTGCTTCTCCTGCTTGAACTTTTTATAAAATTTCTGAGTTATTTAGTTAGTGTATGAATTTTTATAGCTCAACTATTAACAAAATATTATAAAGGAACTTGCGGCAATTCCAACCATTAAATAGATTCATTAGTGACTTTAATTCTATCAACGTAGCCATAGATTTGGAAGTCATTAACTATCTGTTTCATAGTTTGTATTTGTCCACATTTACATAGACCAGTGTCTAATAAATTTTATTTATGAAGGGGATTAGCATACCAAAACATTGATTGTCCTGAATCTATTGATGAGACTTCAGTTGGTTGTATGTAGGGAGGTCAAATTCAGTTGGCTTTATTGTTAGATCTGGGGGGTGGGGGGATGTTTGGAACAACATAAAAATTCCATTGTTTATGCCATAATTTTTTGATAGTAGATTCTTGTTTGAACATCCAAATAGGGGTTTATAATTTGAGACATGCTTTATATAGTGAAATTATATCTTGAGTTACTGGAAAGCCAAACCTGCTTAACAACTTCTTATACATTTTTGTAAAGCAATTCTACTATCATTTGGTGGAGGAATAATCAAAAGGATAGGAAGTCACTGCAAAGATGTAGAACTTTTAGTTTACTAGTAATGTTCATTATTATAATATTTAATTGAAGTCTTCAAAAGTTTAGGGTGAAAACTTTTTCTCCAAACAAGGGCACAGTATTCATCAGCAGAATATGCTAGTGCTAAAGAAGCTATCTATAAGGTATTTGCACTACAATCCCAAATAATACCTGTTAACCCTAAAAATTAATATGGATCTAACCTTAGCTAAGTAAAGAAAATAACTTAGTCTATGATCTAAGATGATTCCTAAATAGGATGGTTAATAACCATTAAATTATTAGAAAGGGAATGGTGTATTAGAATGGGACGAAAATAATAAAATTATAGGTAAAGTAATCAAATAGTTTATTATTTGGTAATTTATAGGTTTAAGCAGTAATAGAGACAAAGATGTAATTCAAGGAACATGAGCACCAAAATTTGCCATTTTAGCACTACATTAAACTTGGTTGATTATACATTAGTGATAAAAAAATGATAGAATTGATTGTTTGATAAGTTTTTGTAAAGATAATATAGTAGTGAACATGTTTATAAGAAAAGGATTTACAAAATAAAAGCTCCTGATAATAAGAATACATTTCTGTTAATAGATTTAGAAAAAAATATTAGTTTATATATTATTAAAAGCTGATATAGTTAAGATCATAATTTAGTAATATTAAAATTAAAATTATTTTTAGAATTAAAAGAATCAAGAAAATGAAGAAACTACTTTAAAATTGTAAGGAAATTTTTAAAAAAGGTTCAATTTACTGGTTGAGGAAACAGATTTATGTGATAGGTGGAGTGCAATAGTTATATTCAGTTGACTTTATATATGCTGACATTTTAAATATAAATAATATCAACAAATAAAAAATCCTTCTCCTTTTTTCTTTTCAAAAACTTTACCTCAATACTGAACATATATATACATTTATATACATATAAATGTATATATATGTTCAGTATTGAGATAAAAAAATATAAATGTATATATATGTTCAGTATTGAGATAAAAAAATAAAGTTTTTGAAAAGAAAAAGGAGAAGGATTTTTTATTTGTTGATATTATTGTAGAACATATATATTTTAAAAGAAAAAGTGGATGTATCTTTGCTGTGTTATTATATATGTTTAAATATAAAAGGAAAAAATAATATTTTATGTGTGAGAGTTTACTGCAATGAGGCTTTAAAACTAAGTCATATATAAGATTAGTTAGATTTTAGGAGGTTTGCTATTAAAAATTTTTTCCAATTTAATTAAGAGAATGATTTATTTGAGAAAGAGGATAATGTTTGATATGTAAGTTTAGGGGAGCATATGGGTATTGATCACCATTTAAAAAAAGAAAAGGTCTTCTTCCTTGTGTATAATAAGGTTTGAAGAGTGGTAGAGAAATCATAAATTCAAATATAGAGTAGGGGAATTGAGAAATATGGATTTCATTTGTATCCCATAATGTATGTATGATGGTCAGAAGCAAAATAGGTGTGCTTTGGTAGAGTGTACAGGATGTAATAAGGGTTTTCATTTGATATGCTTAAATAAGAATGGGTGTAAAAGGTGTATGGTTATATAGATCATGTAAAAATATGATAAAAGAAATGAAAAATGGTTTCTAAGTGTACATAATTTAAAGAGAAAGTCAGAAGAAATGGAGCAAAATGTAGACAAGGAAATATAATAGAGTATATATTTAGTGGAGTGACAAGAGATATGGATGATAAAATAAGTAGTGTGAAATGGAGATAGTTAGACAAAGAATAAGTAAGATAGAAGAAGAGGTAACAAATGTAGAAATAAAATTTAAAATGTAGACATGAAGTGTGAGTAGATCAATCAATGAATAGAAATGACAAGGAAGAGTAGTTAAGGAAGTCCAAATGATGGAAGAGAATGTTACAGATGAAGTAGGCTGAGTATGGAAAGTTAACTATAAGACAGTCTTGATAAGGGATTCATTAATTAGAGGATGTGGAGATGTAATTGCAAGGGAAAATAGATATGTAAGAGTATGTTTGCCTGGAACTAGAATTAAGAATATTACAGATAAGGTAAAGAAACAGAGGAGTAAAGATGTTTATGTTATGGTGGATGTAAATAATTTGTCAAAGGCATCAGAGAGAGGAATGGGTGAGTAGAAAGAATTGATTAGTAGTTTGAATAAGGTTAATAAAGAGTATGAATAGTTAGATTACTACCAAGGTTCAACAATAGGTATATATTAGATAAGGCATATGCTATAAATGAAAGATTAAAAAAAATATGTGGGAGAAGTAATGTTATGTTTGTGGATGGATGGGGTTTTTTTTAGTAAATGGGATTTATAATGTAAAGATGGATTGCACTTAGTAAAAGAAGAAATTGAAGCATTAGGGGGTTTGATTTATGAAAAATATTGTAGTTTGGGAAACTAGTAAAGATGGGGATATAATTTTAAATTACAGTGTTATCAAATAGAAAATTAAGAACAGATGGGATGTAAGAAATAAAGAGAGGGTAGCTGATTTAGATATAAATATAAATGTGAAGAGGGAATGCATCTGCAAAATTAATAATTAACAAAGCTAATTACAAATGTAATAGAGAAGAAAACGTCCAAAGAATTTATAAAAGAGTAGTAAGAAATGAAGAAATTGTTATTTAAATATGCAAGATGGTAGGAGACCAGAAAAGTGACTGGAATTAAACAAAGCAGTTTAAAAGGAAGGGCTTGAGGTATTAGCAGGAGTGAAAACACATCTAAGAAAAGAAGAACTTATACTGGATGATTTGGTGTGGCAGGGTATAAACAAAAAAGAAAAAGAAAAAATGGCTGTTGGTATTAGAGTTATGTCAAAAAAATATTTAAATACTGTAAAGTGTCAAGAACATTTGTAATTTAAGGTTAGGAAGATAATAATGTGTGATGGCTATAGTGTATATGGCCACTGGAAATAGTCAAACTATAATGGGTTGGAATGAACAGTAGCATATATGAATGCCTCATTAAGGATATACTGAGTTTCAAAAAAAGGGAAAGAAAATAATGGTTATAGGGGATATGAATAGGCAATATTGAAGAAATTGATGACATTGATAACAAGAATGGACAACTTTTGAAAAAAAATTGTCAGAGAGTGAATTTGGGCATTGGAAACATCAAATATTTATGAGAGGCAAAATACATGGTGTAGAAATAATGTATTTTACATAGTAGATTATCTATTAGTAGATAAAGAGGGAATACATAAAGTATGAAAAATTAAAGTGTTTGATAATGAAGAGAGAGTATGTAACAGTGATCATAATTTTTTCATAATAAAAATGGTTAGTAATTTGAAATGGAAAATAATAGTAAAAGTAGAAAGGATAGTAAAAGATGTGGATGGACAATGAATGATAAGAATGAGTTAAAAGAATATAAAATAAAAGTAGAAGAAATCATGGGAGAGTTTGTTGGGGATGAATATAAGTACTGGTGTGGTGAAGTAGAAAAAGGGGAAATAAGGTTTTAGGTGAGAATATTCAGAAGAATAAAAATAATAGAAAAGTGAGAATTAGTAAAAGTGTAAAAGAGAGGGGAAAGGCATTCAGAGAATATAAATGTGCTATTAAAAACAAAGAAAGTGAATAATAGTATTTTGGGAAACTATTTTTAAAAAAGAAGTTGGCTAAAATAGATAATTGTAGAGAGAGAATGAAATTAAAGTAAATTATTGGAGAATATGAATAAAAGTGGAAGAGATGGAAATAAAAAAATTTGAAAATATATTAAAAGAAGGAATGTAGGAGGGAGAGAAATAGTATTACTAAATAATGAAAAAAGGGTAGTTCTGGAGAAGAGTTAGAGACAATCTTATATAAATATGTAATGGATATATAAAAGATGTTAGATGTGAAGGACAGAGTGATAACAAGTGTAAAAGGACATAGTACATTTTACAGAAAATGAATTGAATGAGAGAGAAGAAATTGAAAAGTGGAAAGGCAAGAGGTTTAGTGGATGGACAGCAGAGATGGTGATGAATTTAGAAAGTAGGACAAAATTAAATCTATTATCATGTTTTATAAGATAGCACAGAAGATAGAATTTCCAAATACCTGGAATAATACAAGAGTAAGGCTATTATTTAAAAGAAAAAGTAAGGACTATAGAAAGATAAACAATTATAGACAGATACCAATAATGTCAGTGTTATATAAAGTTTTTGCATATATGGTGGCTGGAAGGATAGCAAAATGGATGGAAGAAAATAATATAGTGGGAGAAATGCACGGAGGTTTTAGAATGGATAGTGTATAGCCCATAGTGTATTTGTAGTTACACAACTTAAAGATATGAGTAGGAATACAGGTAGGCAGTTATTTATGGTCTTCAATGATATAGAGAAGGCATATAATAGAGTAAACAGAAATAGATTATGGGTAAGTCTAATAAATTTGAGAATGAATGGAGTTTTAGTGGATTTTATTAAGAGATTGTATGATAATTACTATTGAAACAGTAAGATTCGTATTCGAATCTTAAGTTTCACCTTTTTCTGTCGTCTCTCACTGACCGGTCTATCCCGCCCAAACTTAAACTTTTTGGTATTGAATTGTGTGTGTAGCAATATTAAAAATGTATAAGTATATGTAGTATTCAGCATAAACACGCACACATTTCGATCTCAAATTAAACGCAATAAATAGGGATAAAATAATATAATTTAGATTTCTTTTAGTTATATAATTTTGTATAATTTTAATCATTTATTTTGGATTATAAAGTTCGTATTTATTGCTTTGTTTAAATTTTGTTTAATAATAATTCTAAAAAAAATCTGATGTAATATTTAATTAAAAGTTAATATAATCTTATGTTCCCTTTTTGTTTTTGAAATTTAAAAGCATCAGTCAGTGATAGATAATAGATTAATTAAAGAAAAATTCCCCAAAATATAATTGGTAAATGTAAAATGTAAACAATAGAACGGCAGCTTTCTTTAATTAAAAACCAACAAAATGTGTTGATTATCCTCAGGGCAGATTAAGTAGAACCTAAAATATCTTAACAAAAAATGTGAGAGATCAAGATAAGAAAAGAGGCCATCTTAGACTTGCTGGAGACATTCACTTAAACTTTAGCTTTGCTCTCGATCACTGGGAGTCTCCAAAAATAATAAAAATAATTTGTTCCTGCCAAGGTATGACCGAGTAAAGCATCTAGATTATTCTCCATCGGGAGATGGCCCATCAGATGCCGAACTTTCCATTGCCCGTTATAAATTAACCATGAAGATCTGCTGTCTGAAATAAATGAGAAAGCTGCTGCTGCTATGAAAGTAAAATGAAACGTCTAAATACAAAAAAGAATTGCCACTCATGAACTATTTGCTACTTAACCAATGGACTCAGGAAAACTTCTTATAAAACAGGTACCTGTCTGTGTTCAAACTCTAGAGTACTCTAATAATATGCTATAGCTCTTACCTCATTCTATCTTGGGTGCGTATTTTTAAAATCTACATTTTATCTATATTTATTATTTAATTATTGCATGCTCATAATTATCTCAATTTTCAAAGTTTAAATCTATGATCGCTTGGAACAATGAATGCATGTCAAATTTTCATTAATATTTGCTTTCATAACTAACTTAACTTTCATATAAATCGACACGCATTCAGTGCATCATTTATTGTAATGCAGGGTCTACTACTTCGCAAATGGCTGGCATATTAGTTGTAATAACTCCCAGTTTATATATATATTTTATATTTATTAAATCTAATGAATAATTCTAGAAAATCCCATTTCTTTGAGAGTCGCCAGAGTTCTTGAGTAAATGTTGGTAATGTAGGGCCAAGTCAGAAATCTATTTAAATCTCATCATAACCGTTTATACAGTATACATGTGTTACGTTTTAGAGATGTGATGACCCATTCCGCCGTGAAATTTCCAGATTCTTCAGGGTTAAAATTAACCCCAGTCGTCCTACACAAGCTGGCATAATGGGTGCTCCCGTAGGACTTGACAATGTCATGCAGCCAGCCGGCAAAACTGCGACACAGACCGCTTGTCCCTGGTTATGCTTATGTGACACCTTACTTCGTTGGGCTGATGGCAGAGACCAGCCCGACATTCTTATAAACTCATTCACAGCATTGCAGTTTCGATATACTGCCATTCCATATCGCCTTTCTAAAGCGTACCACGTGTTCCTTTACTTAATTTTATTATTCTATATATCACTCCGCCTTTGCATTATCTTCATAAATCACTCTCAAATAAATGTTTGCCCTTAGTTATAAATAAATATTTTAATTAAATAAATATATGTCTGCCATTACTCTTATAACCCATACTTTAGACTCTTGCATTGCAAAGGTATAAATCTCTCCAGGCATGCATTAGAAATACTTACTCGAGAATTTTAGGTAGCTAGATTACGCCCTCAAATAAATGAATTCCTTTAGTAAACAAATAAATAAATGTATTCTTTAAAATATAATCATGTCGCAAATCCCGCTACTGAAGCTTTTAATCCATAAATATTGTTAGTAAATGATCTTATTAAAATGTGTTAATAAATAATTTTAAACTATACGTCTGCAGTTACGTTTCACTTATTCGATACCCATTTTATATATTTCCTCGATTATGTAAATATGAATGTTTAATTAATATTAGTTTGATTATTGGCTAACTCGAGAATAAAATCATGAGTCTCTTGCATATCCCTGACCACCATGCCTAAGGAAATATTTACTAATGTTGCATCAGATGCGTTGTTTCATGGATTGTGTTGTGGAACCAATAAACTATGTTCGAACTCAGTACCACGGGTGGCTTCACTACTCGATGGTGCTGCTGTTCTGTATGGTGGTTGAATTCGGCACTATGTTTATGAGTCACACGTTTTCTGACTGTTACATAGTTAAATTTTTTTTTTAGCATTTGGCGCTTTCCAACGTGGAGCTTTCGATACAAAAAACCCATATATACCCTGAGCAAAATATAACGCATATAAATTTCTTTTAGTGTTCGTTACTCAAGTTGGCTAATTATTCTATATATATACGATTTTGTTTTGATAAAAATAATGAAAAAAAGTAAATCGAGTGAAATAATGTGGGTCGAGTGAATGAAAGGACAGCAGGTGTAATAACAAATTTAAGGAAAGCAGGGATGTGTGTGTAATTTAAGAAGGAACGAAAATATTCGGATCTAATGAAATATTTTGCTTTATATATATATGTCAAAAAAAAAAAAGTAATCAGTCGATAAATGAGAAAGCAAGTAGCATTGAATTTTTTTATTAAAACACCATTATATATATAGCATAGATAGCAGAAGCTTGTTATATATGTTAACAGTAAATATTTTGTTAAAGTACAAATATATATATATATATCATAGACAGCAGTAGGTTATTATACGCGTTACCAGTAGTTTGCTATAATATATATGTTAAATATGTTAAACGCAGCAATATAGAGATAGGGCAATGTAGAGTAGGTGAGGGCAGCGAAAGAGTGTTATAGGGCCAATATACCGGTGGGAAGTAGTCAAATGCTAGTAGTATAAAGTAAATAAATCATATTAGGGAAATGGAATCAGAAAATATTGATATACAGCAAAAAGATTTATCTGAAGCTTTGGAGTCGACACCCGAGCGAAGGGAGCAATACAGAGGATTGATGGACTTTAATTTCAAGTTCATTGAGGAAATACTCAGAGAGAATATGCAAGAAATGAAGAAAATGTATGAGGAGGAAATGAGAAAAAGAAGAGATGAAGAATCAAAACAGAGACAAGAAGAAGAAAAGAGAAGAGTTAGAGAATATCAGGAATTTAAAGACATTATGTGGAGAGAGTTAGAAGCCATAAAGGAACACTTTGGAATATCCCCAGCTAGTAAAAAGAAAGAAGAGATTAAAGATATGGAAAAGGAAAGGAAGTCAGAGAGATCAGATGAACCGATGATAGTAGAAGGGCAAGCAGGTAGTGTAGTAAATATGAAAAAGTGTGATGAGCAAAGAAACCTCATTCCAGCCAATGAAGGCCCACAAGAACCGGAGAAGGAAAGCAGCATTAAAGAAGAGACGAAGATGGACACTGGACACCAAAGCTATTTAGCCAAGATGATCCACATCAAAATCTTTAGAGGGGAGATAGGAGAAAATCCTCAAGCCCACTTAGAGAGCTTGCAAAAGTTCTTCCAAGTTCATAAGACAGGGCCAGATGAGCAGATAGCGATAGCCAGTTACCATCTACAGGGATCTGCCAAGGACTGGTGGAATATGGTGAGATGGAAGCCTAAAACCATAGAAAAATACAAAGATGTGTTAATAGAGCATTACTGGAACAACGAGCGTCAAAGCAGTATCTACAATATGCTCTGCCAGGAAAAATATGGGACAATACCCCAAGAGACGCACACACAGTTTTTCCTCCGCCAAGCAAACCGGTTTAAATCCCTTACAACGTTCGCCTTTTCGGATTCACACATCATAGGCACCATCCAGCGTAGTATGCTGCTAACCATCCAACAATTAATGGCAGGCAGTCGGATCAAAGACATAGAAGAAATGATTGAATTTCTTACTACATTGGATTTTAACTATTGGACCAAAGAACCACTCGATAAAAGGCAAAGATTAGAAAACCCAAGGCCACAGTCATCGATGACTAGAGATCGGTATTATCCACCCGACCCGGGGTTCTAAAAATATTAGACTATTAGGACTTTTATTATCTATATATTATGGTTTTAATTACTATTACTCTTAAAAAAAAATTTTTATATTATACTAACTAATTAAGAATTTTTTATATATATACATTCAGTTTAACTAATTATTACTATGATTTTAACCAGACATGGCCAAATTAGGCCATTTTAATTAAACTATAAATTCTAGATCCGGGTATATTAATTGTTCGTTGCTTCATGTAATCTCTGCTTTCTATATTTCAATATCTGTAAAAACAATAATAATTTTTTTTTCTTTTCGTCTTTCAATTATGTAATGTAAATTTTTTTTCTCTTTCTTGCCTCCTTTGTTCTTCCTTAATTGTTCACGGGAAGTACGGGAAAATGAAACAGTAAGATTCGTATTCGAATCTTAAGTTTCACCTTTTTCTGTCGTCTCTTACTGACCGGTCTATCACGCCCAAATTTAAACTTTTTGGTATCGAATTGTGTGTGTAGCAATATTAAAAATGTATAAGTATATGTAGTATTCAGCATAAACACGCACACATTTCGATCTCAAATTAAACGCAATAAATAGGGATAAAATAATATAATTTAGATTTCTTTTAGTTATATAATTTTGTATAATTTTAATCATTTATTTTGGATTATAAAGTTCGTATTTATTGCTTTGTTTAAATTTCGTTTAATAATAATTCTAAAAAAATCTGATGTAATATTTAATTAAAAGTTAATATAATCTTATGTTCCCTTTTTGTTTTTGAAATTTAAAAGCATCAGTCAGTGATAGATAATAGATTAATTAAAGAAAAATTCCCCAAAATATAATTGGTAAATGTAAAATGTAAACAATAGAACGGCAGCTTTCTTTAATTAAAAACCAACAAAATGCGTTGATTATCCTCAGGGCAGATTAAGTAGAACCTAAAATATCTTAACAAAAAATGTGAGAGATCAAGATAAGAAAAGAGGCCATCTTAGACTTGCTGGAGACATTCACTTAAACTTTAGCTTTGCTCTCGATCACTGGGAGTCTCCAAAAATAATAAAAATAATTTGTTCCTGCCAAGGTATGACCGAGTAAAGCACCTAGATTATTCTCCATCGGGAGATGGCCCATCGAATGCCGAACTTTCCATTGCCCGTCATAAATTAACCATGAAGATCTGCTGCCTGAAATAAATGAGAAAGCTGCTGCTGCTGTGAAAGTAAAATGAAACGTCTAAATACAAGAAAGAATTGCCACTCATGAACTATTTGCTACTTAACCAATGGACTCAGGAAAACTTCTTATAAAACAGGTACCTGTCTGTGTTCAAACTCTAGAGTACTCTAATAATATGCTATAGCTCTTCTTCATACTACTTATCTAAATTATAAAATGTAAAACTACCATATGTATAACTAAAACTGAATAATTAACTTAATGTGTAAATTTCTCTACTAATCTAGCTTACCTCATTCTATCTTGGGTGCGTATTTTTAAAATCTACATTTTATCTATATTTATTATTTAATTATTGCATGCTCATAATTATCTCAATTTTCAAAGTTTAAATCTATGATCACTTGGAACAATGAATGCGTGTCAAATTTTCATTAATATTTGCTTTCATAACTAACTTAACTTTCATATAAATCGACACGCATTCAGTGCATCATTTATTGTAATGCAGGGTGTACTACTTCGCAAATGGCTGGCATATTAGTTGTAATAACTCCCAGTTTATATATATATTGTATTTATTAAATCTAATGAATAATTCTAGAAAATCCCATTTCTTTGAGAGTCGCCAGAGTTCTTGAGTAAATGTTGGTAATGTAGGGCCAAGTCAGAAATCTATTTAAATCTCATCATAACTGTTTATACAGTATACATGTGTTACGTTTTAGAGACGCGATGACCCATTCCGCCATGAAATTTCCGGATTCTTCAGGGTTGAAATTAACCCCAGTCATCCTCCACAAGCGGGCATAATGGGTGCTCCCATAGGACTTGACAATGTCATGCAGCCAGCCGGCAAAACTGCGACACGGACCGCTTGTTCCTGGTTATGCTTTTGTGACACCTTACTTCGTCGGGCCGATGGCAGAGACCAGCCCGACATTCTTATAAACTCATTCACGGCATTGCAGTTTCGATATACTGCCATTCCATATCGCCTTTCTAAAGCGTACCACATGTTCCTTTACTTAATTTTATTATTCTATATATCACTCCGCCTCTGCATTATCTTCATAAATCACTCTCAAATAAATGTTTGCCCTTAGTTATAAATAAATATTTTAATTAAATAAATATATGTCTGCCATTACTCTTATAACCCATACTTTAGACTCTTGCATTGCAAAGGTATAAATCTCTCCAGGCATGCATTAGAAATACTTTCTCGAGAATTTTAGGTAGCTAGATTATGCCCTCAAATAAATGAATTCCTTTTGTAAACAAATAAATAAATGTATTCTTTAAAATATAATCATGTCGCAAATCCTGCTACTGAAGCTTTTAATCCATAAATATTGTTAGTAAATGATCTTATTAAAATGTGTTAATAAATAATTTTAAACTATATGTCTGCAGTTACGTTTCACTTATTCGATACCCATTCTATATATTTCCTCGATTATGTAAATATGAATGTTTAATTAATATTAGTTTGATTATTGGCTAACTCGAGAATAAAATCATGAGTCTCTTGCATATCCCTGACCACCGTGCCTAAGGAAATATTTACTAATGTTGCATCAGATGCGTTGTTTCATGGATTGTGTTGTGGAACCGATAAACTATGTTCGAACTCAGTACCACGGGTGGCTTCACTACTCGATGGTGCTGCTGTTCTGTATGGTGGTCGAATTCTGCACTATGTGTACGAGTCACACGTTTTCTGACCGTTACACTATATGTATCAATTAGGAAATATAGAATCAGTTAGAACTAAATAGGGTGGTACTAAGGTAAAAATGCCCTATGTGACCTATTTTGTTTTTGTTATATTTGAGAGAAATAGAAACACCTAGGAAGAGGGATGAAAATATCATTAATAGATGGCAAGGGAGCATATACATTATCAGGTCTTTTATTTTCTGATATGTTCTTGTGCACAGAAAGTAGAAAGGTATGGAAGTTATGCTGAAGACATGTGCAAGAGTGGGTTAAGAGATGGGGATTAAATTTAATGAACTAAAATCAAAAGTAATGATAATAAATTCTCAGGAATAATGTTAAATATGGTGAATAGGTATAACTATTTGGGAATTGCCATAAGTAATCAGAGAATGAATGGGAGAAAAAAATGATAAATGAAGCAAAGAGAAAGGAACTGATAAAGAAATTATCAGAGTTTTCTTATAATAAATATAATATAGAAATAATTTTATGGATGGGAGTGATAGTAGCAAGGTTGATAATGATACATTATGTGTAAGTAAAGGGTATTAGATTACTTAGAAAAAGTACAAAGAAGAAAAACTACAAAGATAAGTAGTAAGGCATATATAAGATGTAGATGTGTGGACAGCAAAGGAGGCAATTTAAGGAGAAATGGGATAGTCATGTTTCTATATGAGAGATTCAAAAAGCAAAATGAAAATGTCGAAAAGATTGCAATTTACGGATAGTAAGAGAATAGCCAAAATAGTATTTAATTGGGATAGGAATCCAAGGATAGGCAACAAGATAAGTGAGAAAGGTAGTATGGTATGCAGAAGATTTATATAAAGACTTTATGTCAGTATACTTGTACAAAAGATGGGATATTGTATGTGCATTAATAAAAAATAGGAAGTTGGAGAGATGGAGAACTAGTATGTATAGTAAAAAGAGTTTAAATATATTGTAACAGTTGTGTTACATAGCATACAATAATATAGTGTGTGTGCACATATATATATATATATATCATCATCATCATCATTATCAACCATTGTCAATCCACTGCAGGATGAAGGTCTCTCCAAGTTTAATCCATCTTCTCCGATCTTTAGCTTCCCTTCTCCACATCACCCCTACACATTTTCTTATTTCATTCATCCATCTTACATGTGGTCTCCTTCTGGGTCTTTTACAACCTCTTGGAATCCAGTTTAAAATTTCAATTGTCCATCTATTATCATCTCTTCTAGCAATATGTCCAGCCCAACTCCACTTCAATCTTTTAATTTTTTCAATGAGGTCAGTAACACCTGTTTGTTCTCTTACCCATACATTGCGTTTTCGATCTCTTCTTGTTACTCCCAACATACATCTCTCCATACTTCTTTGAGTGGTCTGAAGTCTCTGTATTGATCTTCTATTAAGTGTCCAAGTCTCAGATCCATAAGTAAGAACTGGTAAAACACATTTGTTAAAAACCTTTCTTTTCAAACACATAGGCATATTTCCTTTTAATATCAAGTTATTTCTACCAAAAGCACTCCAACCAAGTTTAATTCTATGATTAATTTCCTCTATTATGTTTCCATCTGTATTAATAATCTGACCAATGTATTTGTAACTCTTAACTTCTTCTAATTCATCATAATCAATCTTTATTTTCATATTTTGAGCAAATCGATTAAACATTACTTTAGTCTTTTTAACATTTATCTTTAGTCCTACTTTCCTACTTTCATCTGATAACTCCTGCAACATTTCCTGCAGCTCGGAAGCATTATTTGCAAAAACAACTACATCATCTGCGAAATCTAAATGACTTAAATAATCTCCATTTACTTTCACTCCTTTAGTTTCCCATTTTAATCCACAAAATACTTCTCGCAGCACTGCTGTAAAAAGTTTTGGAGATATGGAGTCACCTTGTCTTACACCTTTCTCAATGTTGTCTTTCCCAGTATCATTATGTAATCTAATTGTTGCTGTTGCATTTTTATAAATATTCTTTAAAATATGACAATATCCTGGATCTATACCTTGATGATCCAATGCTTTAATCACTGAAGAAATGTTTATAGAATCAAATGCCTTTTCATAATCTACAAATCCAAAACATAATGACAACTCATATTCATTTGTCCTTTCTATAACTTCTCTCAATACTTGAATATGATCTACTGTACTAAAACCACTTTTAAATCCAGCTTGTTCTCTTGGTTGGTGAAAATCCAAGGTTCTCTGTAGATGAGTTGTAATTATCTTGATAAAAATTTTATATGAAACTGATAAAAGGCTGATAGGTCTGTAATTTCTAATATCTTCTTTATCACCTTTTTTAAATATTAATATTATTACTGCATTCTTCCAATCATCTGGTACATCTTTATCATTTAGACATTTGGTATATAACTTTGCTAATATTTTTTCTGTTTCTTCACCTGCTTCTTTTAATATATCAATTATAATTCCATCATTACCTGGAGCCTTTCCTTTTTTCATACATTTAATTGTATTTCTCACTTCTTCATTTAAAATTCTGGGCAATTTGGAAGATGTAATAGATATAGGAGGTACTTGTTCTTTATTACTATATAATTCTTGATAAAAATCTTCTACCAATTTCATAATGTCATCCCTCTTTTTAGTAATAATTCCATCTTTTTTCCTTATTGCAGATATAAATTTCCTACCAATACCAAAATGTTGTTTTACATTCTTAAGACTTTTATTTTCTTCTACAGCTTTTCTTGCTAGTTCACAGTTATACTTTCTTATATCATTTTCAACTCTTTTCCGCACCATTTTACAAAATTCGAGATATTCAATTCTTTTTAATGCATCATTCTTGCATATCTTCATATTCCTTCTTTTCTTCATAAGTTCTCTAGTCTCAGTAGAAATTTTATTAGTCAATTGCTGCTTTTTTCTACCAGCTATCTTTGTTGCAGTTTTTAAAAGTGTATCAGTTATTTTCATATTAATTTCATTCAAATCTGAATCATGTTCAAAATCTACTAATACTTGAAACCGATTTGTAAGTTCTAATTTAAATTCATTAGAATGTTTCTGAAGATTAGGAATATCAACTGTAAATATAGTTTTTCTTAATAATTTTTGTCTCTCTAGTTTTACATTAACATGTATCTTACCCCTTACTAATCGATGATCACTTCCTGTGTTAAATTTATTAAGAACATTACAATCTTGAAATATGTATTTCCTGTTAGTCAAAATATAATCCAATTCTGCTGTACCTTCATTTGGATGCTTCCATGTCCATTTCCTTCTAACATTTTTTTCAAAAAAAGAATTCATAATGTAAAGTTTTTCCTTCTCTGCAAACTCCACAAGTCTATGTCCTCTCTCATTTCTATTACCATAACCAAAATTACCTACAACACTTTCATCTTTCATTTGTTTGCCAATTCTAGCATTAAAATCTCCCATAACAATTTTAAAATGTTGTTTACTCTGATCAAAATAAATGAAATTTAAATTTTAAGAAAAATAATCTTAATTGCATAAAAAGAAATATATACCAAATATAAACTGTCAAAAATCATCCAAAATTTATGTTTAGTTTCATATCTATCTTTTTTCTAATCACTAAACATCACATGATTACCATTTCTTATGCTTTCTCAAGCTGTTAAAACAGAGGCAAAACTCTCCATACAGTAGTGCCACTCAGTGCAAGCCAGAGCAATCAATGGATTAAAGAAGATTTTTGCATAAAATCCCTATCTAGTGCCTACTCATCCAATATCCCCAGATTAGTTTCTAGCTTATGGCTTTCATTAGTGCAGAGCCCTGGATCTGAAAGCACTGCACCAATATCTTAGTACCTAATACAATTCTCCAGCAGCCACTTTACTCTTTTATTTAACTAGAAAATTATGAGTTCAAGATTGAAAACACAATAATATTATCAATCCAAGCCCATTCACTTATATAATCATATAGATCTGAATTCAGTTCAGTATCAATACATTTTGGTGTTTTTGGTTCTTTAATAACCATAATCATTATAATTCTATGGGCAGGATTATTGAACCACTAAACATCAAACAATCATGATTTCCAAGTGCACTGCTCTCAGATGCAAGGGTCCTCATTGATGAAAGCCACAAGCTAGAAACTAGCCTAGGGATATTGGATGAGCAGGTATTCAATAGGTATTTTATGCAAAAATATTCTTGCATCCATTGATTATTTTGGCTTACACTGAGTGGCACTACTGTATAAATAGTTTTGTCTCTGCTTCTACCTCTTTTGCCAGTATATGTAGGATTGAACCCACTTTAATTAAATTATCCATTAATATTAAACATTCCAAAATTCCGGTAAATAAAAGAAAAATTTTATTAGCTTTTAGACATTGATATATTAATCTTAGAATTCACTTATGATATTTCTTTATCTATTTACTTTATATATATATATAAATGGTCTTAATATTGTAAAATATATATATTAAATTTAAATAAATTAAAAAATGTCTGAAGCGATGCTTAAACGTCATTGATTTCTCCAATATAACAGTTTAAGAATGCCAAATAAATATTGAAATCATAATATGTAATTTGTTTTAATTATAGGGGATTGAAACCCAAATTTTCAAGCTTCCTTTTGTCATCCACTCCAACTTATACAAACAGATTCACACAATCACATATATATATATATAAGATAAACGTATTTTATGCTGAATCAGTACTCATCAGTTGGTCTAGATCAGTGGTCTTCAACATTTTCACACCTGCGAACCAGTAAAAATAAGGATAAGTTTCCGCGGACCAGCAAAAATAAGGATAAGATTTCCCAGACCGGCAGAAGTCTATAGATAATATTTCTTAAAGATAAGCATAATTGTTATAACTGATCAAAACAACAATGTTAAATATATGAGATAAAGTTTTATATATATATGGAGTTTATATAATAAAAAACTTTTTTTAAAATTTTTTTAGAAAAGTAATAAAAAATTTAATTCTACCCCCCTCCCACCATAAACATCTGTGATAACTAGAAAAACAAATTAATTTATGAATGATTGATTAGATTTTGTTTTTGTTCTGTTTTCTTTTTTTTTTAATTGGGTAAAAATGAGATGAAAAAATAAATAAAAATTGGCTATATTAATTAAAAGTTTAAACTCTTATTATTTATTATTACAAACTTTTTACTGCCCGTCTAGCATGCGGACCTGCAGAAAAGTTCCGTGGCCCGGTGCCAGGCCGTGGACCAAGAGTTGAAGAACACTGGTCTAGATCATCGTCTCCCATACATATATATATAATCAGTTCTCAGTCTATATTAACCCTTTCACTGATGATTTTAGCTATTGGCCCTCTACTTAAACTGATTCTCTTAGCTAGTGGCCCTCTACTTAAATCTGAGAACAATGTGATTGGTCTGTGTCATTTGCAATCAGTTCTTTTGTTAAAATATTAATCTAAAATACACAGAATTTTTTTAATTCAGCTTCTAAAAATTGAATAATTTTAGATTCAAATTGGTTAAATGTAACGAAAAAATAAAAATAATGTTAATAACTGTCGAAAAATATAAGAAAAATGTGTGAAAAATAGTTAGGGTAAAACAAAAATTATAACTCAACCAATGATTGTGCCTTATTCAGATCAACAGCGGTCGAGTAATTCTCTTTTATTTCCAGTTTGCTTATTTCTCTTGTAAAATTTAAAATTTTCCAAATCAAACTTTATATTTCCATAAAGTAACATCAAATCTTATTTATGAATGTAAAAAATTACGATAGATGTTATTATTTACTTCAATTACGAACGTACACAGCTTCGTTGTCGTGTCTGAATCTTCATTTAGAAACACGCCTTAGGATTTCCTGATTACGTTATGTAGCGTAATTATTTTGTCAGTATTTCTCCAAATGTATTTTTCTTCTAATATTTAAAATTTCGAGTCAAACTTTATAATTTGATAGAGAACATATTTTATTATTTGTGAACATAAAAAATTGCAATAAATGTAATTATTACAACAAAATCATTACGAATGTGTATAACGTGAATTGTCTTTGTTAGTGTTGCTCGTTTGTCAATCTGTCATTTAGAAAACGCCTAGAAGATTTGGTAGTATCCAATCAGAGAACAAAGACAGAGGGGTGTAACAAGTAGGCTGTCAAAATTATTGATTTTTTTGAAAAAGTATAACGCTATATGCGGATGTTTTTAGAACTAAAATTGAAAGCATGAATTTCCTATCAAATAAGTCTAAAATGAAGAAATTGCGACCAAAATTGACCAAGAGATGGCGCATGCAAACATTAAACCCATCACATCGCGTCGCATACAGACAAAAATTTTTCAAAAGACGTGGCGTCTCCGTAACTAACATCGAAAAGGTTAAGATAACAAATTTTTAAAATTTAGTGGGCAGGCTTCAATCTTCTCCACTCTTCAACTCTTCAGCTGTCCATATCATTGAAAATCTGATGATGGCATGTTCAAAGCCCTTGTTTGCCAATTTTGTTGTCATACCCATGTTGATAGTGAAACAGTCAGATCTGTCTATCCTACTGTTTCACCTACTATATACTATAGTAGTATTAATTTATGTATATCTATACCCAAATTTTTATATATTATGCTAATTTTAAATCTAATTATACTAGTCATGTATGTGTGCATATATTTTAGCATACAGTATAAAAAGTGTATGCATATATGTAAGAAATCAGTAAATATATATATATATTGCTGGTAGTTAAATAAATGTAAACATGCTATATATGTGTAACCAGAACCCATATATATGCAGGAAAGAAATAATGTTATAGGATTAAAACATTAGAAAATTTCTTTATTTAAAATATTATTCTAAAATTAATATTTGAAATTATAATATTTCTGCATATAGCATTAAATTATATAAATGCATTACATATATAATAAAATGTTTTCAAAGCTTTGGATGTGTTTTTCAAAAAAGGTAATTTAATAAAATTAATCATTCTCACCGTATTCTGATCTACTTAAAATGTTAAAAATAAAAATAGATTTTAAAACCATCTATGAATAAATTAACCTGGTCAAGATCAGGAAACCCACCTGTAAAAAAAAAATTGATAACAGCAAGAATCCCAGATTTCCAAGAATATAGTGAGTTAACTAAAAAAATGGATCTGAAACTACCAAGAAAGGGGAGATGGGGTGAGCTAGTATATAATCTTACTGCAGCCATCTTTGGAACAATCAGATACTCAGACAATAAAGCCTACTCTTTTGGGACTTGCAAAATATTTGTAAAATTGTGAATAATGATGATGATGGGATAAAAAAGCAATTCCTTGCTTTCAAGCCTGGAAAGATGGTCTACAGGATGCAGAGAAAGATGAACCAAAAGCCAATGCCAACTAAAGAAAGCATTCAAGACCAAGCCACCTTGCCACAGCAGAAAAGTTATAGCAGTAACAGATCTCCATCAATACAAAATTAACTTTTAAACTATACTTCATAACTCCTAAAACTAGCTAAATTTATTATCAATGGCCAGAATAATTTAATGTACACCTGGGTCTCTTTTTACACGGACTTATTTAACATGATTTTGAAGTTACGCGATTCATGTTTCACCGGAAGTCAAACTTTCGTGCACTTATGTTATATTGAAAGTAATAGCACATTATTGGAATTCGACTTTCATCTTAGTAATTTCAATATTTTCAGTGCTTTATAATAGTAAGATTTTATGCAATAATGAAATTAAAATCATGATTTCCACATTTTATGTATACACACATTAAATTTTACAAGATTATAATGTAAATTTGTTCAAACATTGTGCGTGTTAATTTTGCATTTTAAATCACATTCTGTTTTTGCTTTTTAAAAAAGAACATTTAATCAATTATTAATCATTTAGTGTCCACAAGTTTATTTTTAAAAGGTGAGTAATAGCAGTGAAACAAAATTTGATTTTTAAATGGAATTGAAAATTGAAAAAAAGACAAAAATAAAAGTTTAGATACAGAAGAAAATGTAGAAAAAGATAATGAAACAGAAGTGGAACCTGTTCCTTTCACTTCCAAAATGATTCGAGAAGGTCTTCAACTTTCTAATCAGTTGGCAAATTATTTTCTTACTAATAACACTAATCATGAACATGCTCTTAAATTCCAACGAGAGCTAAATGGTTGTATGTCTGGATATCACGAGCTTCATAAACAATTAATAAAATCATCATCTCAAAGATTAATTATTAATTACGTTGTCACTAGAAAACCATTAAAACAACAACATGAGAGTGAAGTTGGTGCTAGTTATAGTTCCTCTTGTGAAGAATCTTTACCAGTTTGCAAACAAACCTGTTTATTGGCAAATAGCGTTAATAATTAAAACGTGTATAAAAAATGTAAATTACTGTACTGTAAATTATGCATAAAAATATATTATTTTGAATAAAATTAAATATTATAGTTAAAAAAAGTTTGTCTTGTATCAATTTTTTTCAAATTTGAAGCTTTTTATTAGTCATATTTTATTTCATTTTTTTTTTGTGCGAATTTTAAAGTAATTTTACATTGGTGCTTTGCTTTTACGCGAATTTTTAAAAATTACAGACCACCCTCCCCTTTTCAATGTAAGTTACGTCTATTTTTGCATGATTTCATTTGCGCATGTTTTCTGAGGAACCTATCTATCGCATAAAACAAGATTCAGGTGTATTCTCAATTTCTGAATTTCAATTCGTAAAGTTAAAATGTAACTTTTATTTTCTTTTATTTAAATTAATCTTGCCTGATTCTAACTGATTTATTTTAACTGATCTTAAATATGTTCCCAACTTATTTTGCATAATTTAGCCTAATAATAATAATATTTGCTTTTATTAATAATTTTGTAAATGAATTAAACCGAAATTAAACTGAGTTAATCTAGTTTAGGCTATTTTATTTCATTCCTTTTTAAACTAAGCAAATAAAGCCAAATTTCAGATTTTATTTACATGAAATCTTATTTCTAAATTTATGTTTCTTTTAGTTAAATCTATGCCAATATTATTTTCTTTTCAATTATGTATTTATTTATTGCTAAAGTTAAATGATTAGTGAGAAGTGATTAGATATTCTCACACATATGTAATTTTGTGTCTATTAATGCACTAACAAAACTTTCTTCTGAAATGGATAAAGTAAATTTTATTTAAGATATATAATTAAAAGTTTATAAACAATTTAAGATAGGTTTGCTTTAAATGAAATATTTGATTAATATTTAGCTGAAGTGATGAAATACGGCATAAAGCTAGAATTTAATAGTGTAATTATCCAAAATATGCTGTAATCTTCCCTAGAGTTATATAAATGCCTATATAGATGGTTTAGCAAATTAGATTTATAAGTTTTCCTTAATAGCATAGTTATAAATGCTAGATTATGAACTGATTTATGGTAGTTTCATGGAAGGAAACTATTGTTTTGCATCATATTTTATTATATAATGATGTAGTTAGTGGGATGAATATGTCCTTAGGAAATGCATTTGCATATAAACTTGTTGCTGTATATCATATTCCAATGGGCATAGGTTTTAAGGGCCACCCCCATTCTTCATATTTAAGACTGGAGCATGAAGATCCAGATTATTTTATTAGTTATTTGATCACCCAGATTAAAAGGTCTCTTTCACAGCAATGGGTATGGTAGAAGGGAATCAGTACTCAGTACAAATCCCATGTGCAAGCACACATTCGAGACACACAGACTCAGATTGTATACTTTGTAAGTGTCATAGTATCTAAAATCTGACTGCCTATTATCAGTTCATCCTACCATAATAATGTATATTTCAGCATTGATCTGAAACAGAATCTAATTTATAGGCATGTGAGCTATATAGAGAATATATTAAATAATACATGTTTAATAAAATAATATTCATAAATGATCATAATCACTTC
Organism: Epiperipatus broadwayi; assembly: GCA_028023455.1. NCBI lineage: Eukaryota > Metazoa > Onychophora > Udeonychophora > Euonychophora > Peripatidae > Epiperipatus > Epiperipatus broadwayi. Next base: position 8,892,891 of record JAQFVV010006223.1, on the reverse strand, counting down.
TGCTAGCTGCCTAAAGCAAATCGAAATCCAAATATATAGCATAAACTAGGCATAGATTATCATGAGCAAATTAAATCAATTTGTAACGTCTCGTGAAAATGTAACTTAGTAAATTGTAAATCTTCATCACCTGTGAGTGATATATATATAGAACAAGCAAATTTAAATTAAGCAATTTGTAACTTGTAAACCAACATCACCTGCGAGTCAATTTGAAACATCATATATATGTAAATCAAAACTGCTTGTATATCACCTGCGTGTGAACTAAAAGATCAAATATCAATAAATTGTAATTCCTAAAATCTTCATCTGTGAGTGAAACAATCTATATATAATCATATTGTAACTTTATTTATTTCTTTTATTCACTTCATTATTTAAATTTTGGCTTTTATTAAATCTATTTAAATTTTAACTTCTGCTTACGGTCTCAATTTTGCTCATTATTAATTAGTTAACTATTAGTATTTAGTATTAAGAATCACAATCCAAATTTAGTAAGGTTGGTCATGCTACACTTATATAGCTACACTTTGAAAAATGCCCATTTCCCATAGTCTCATGTTTTACCGATATACTACTGCCGTCACGTGAATTAAGAAAATACTGGTGTAGCCTCATATATGTCATCCGTAAGGTAGAAAATCTTTGAGCATTAATAAAGTATCTGAGGTGAGATTGGATTTGGGGTCTCAACAACCTCATTTCGATCAGCCTTGGGATGATTTACTAAAACTCTGGATTTTGTTGCGCGAATGTACAAATATGATCATTATAACAGTAACTCATTCTGAGCCCTCATATGCAGAACCTTAAGCCTATTAAATACACAGAAAGGATGGGCACAATACAGACTGAATATGTAATATTTAAATACAAGTATTTTATATATACTTTTAAGCTAGATGTAATTATAGAGGATTTGAACCCAGATTTTCAATTGTTTTAGAAAATTTTCCGAGATCGCCATCGAATGGCGTCTTAGTAAACATACCATGCCTTCTTGGTTTTGTTGAAGCAAAATAATTACGCTATAATTATTGATGGTTTGACTTTATATATATATGATATTTATTAAATATAAATTTTAGTTTCAATAAATTTCAGATATACATTTTTTAACTTGACGAAAGTTTTAAAATAAATTAATTAATCTGTTGACAGTTTTAATTTAAAATTTTATACAACACAAGAAAAGTTGTTTAAATTAATCATCAAAGACTGAGTGGCCACAATAGCTTATGTTAAACTTTTTATGAAATGAATGCTTTATTTCATCACTCAATTGACTATTCGAATTATAGACTTAAATTAAAATAGATTTATGAATGACTAAGACAAGTTCAACTTCAAAAATAAATTACGCCCCAAGACTTTTTTTTTTAAAAATAAAACCGATTTCAATTTTCTCTGGGTTAAATCCGTGAGAAGTATTTTATGAATGTCTTTGACAGTATATTTAATACTATAATAACTCTATAATGTCAAAAAATAAAAAAACTGGTTAAGACGTTACTATTATTAATAAATCTAGATGTTAAAATTTAAAAGCGTTTGAAGCAATCAAGGCACATTACTATTATATATATTTTAAAAAGCAGAAAATAAATTACCATCATCATTAAAATAAATTTATATATATTTAAAACTACCTATATTAACTAAATATAAAAATAAATGACATTTAATCTGCATTATATCAATAACAGACCCCACATCTTTGTGTTGAGCAATTAATTGTTGTTAGAAGCTCTATAAATTTAACGTGCAATTTATTAATCAAAAACATTAAAATAAAAATTCCAATATGAGTTTTTTTGCTAATTCGCTTTATTCTGGTAATGGCATAATGTAAAATGGCTTCTTAGATAAAATTTAAAAAAATGTGGATAAGTTATATGTGAAGAGACTCTAATTTAATAGCCCAATTAAATATTTTGTTTCTGTGAAAATACATCTGGTTTGATGTGATGCACTGTGACTTCTATATTCTCAGAGTCAGGAATCTCTCAGCCTCTAATACCCTGTTATCCACCTTACCCTCTCTCTCTCTCTCTCTCTCTCTCTCTCTCTCTCTCTCTCTCTCTCTCTCTCTCTCTCTCTCTCTCTCTCCATTCCCTATCGTTTTCTCCATATTCTTTTCTATCCTGCTCAATCCCATTTCCACACCATCTTTGTCAAATCTATGCCCTTTACAACTAAATCCCCATTATCTTTTCCCAAACCCAGCATAAAAACCAAGAATCCACTTCCTGTAAAATCACTTTGTTGATATTTCTTATCCCACAAGTTCTATATTTGTATCCTTTCTGCTTGTAGGTATTTACATTATGCTCTCTTACATAATGTGCAGACTAAATCGCCTACATTTCTCCATTTACGTGTATATTCCCTTATTGGTAATGGTACTGTTCAAGCCTTAAAGTGTAAACTACTTTCCTTGCTATTATCATAAACTAATTTGCATCCAATATTCTGTTTACTTCTATGTATATTTAAACTTTTTACTCTCCCTACTAGTTCTCTATCTCTCTAATGCCCTATTTTTTATTAATTCATCTATTTTTTATCCCATTCCTTGCCACTATAATCCTCAACAATTCTCCGAACACAATCATCCCATGTTTTTTATGAGTATGGTGACACAAAGTCTTTATCCAAATCTTCTACATATCTTACTACCTTTCCCACCCATCTTGTTGCCTGCCCTTTGCTCACAACCCAATTGAATACTATTTTGGCTATTCCCTTATTATTCATAAATTGCAATCTATCAAACATTTTCATTTTGCTTTTTGCATTTCTCATACAAAAACTTGACCATTACATTTCTCCTTGGATTGCCTCCTTTGCTGACTACACATCTGCATCTAATGCATGTCTTCCTACTTCTCTTTGTACTTTTTCTAAGTGATCTAATACACCCTGCTACTGCCACTTCCTTTCATACAATTCCAGTTATATCATATTTATTATATGAAAACACTGTTAATTATTTTATCAGTCTTTTTCTTTGCTTCATTTATCAATTTTTTCTCCCATTCATCCAAGCAATTTCTCTGATTATTTAAGATGGTCCTAAATAGTTATACATATTTACCACATTTAACTTTATATCCCCCAATAAAAATTCTTTGCCTTCTCTTTTCCCAGCATTTATCATCATTACTTTTGATTTTTCTTCACTAAATTTAAACTCCATCTTCTTACTCACCCTTGTGCATGTCTTCAGTATAACTTTCACATCTTCCCTACTTTCTGTGCTCAAGAAGATATCATTAGCAAATAAAAGACCTGCATATATACTCCCTTGCCATCTATTGTTGGTATCTCTAGCCCTCTTTTTAGTCTTTCTATTGCTTTCTTCATTTCTTTCAAAGATAACAAAAACAAAATAAATGACATCGGGAATCCTTGCCTTAGTCCAATCCCATTTTTAACTTTAATATTTTTTTTTACAATGACTTAATAAGATCCACTAAAGCTCCATTCATTCCCAAATTTACTAAACATATCCATAGTCTATTTCTATTTACTCTATCATATGCCTTCTCTATATAAGATCATATATTACTGTCTACCTGTATTCCTACTTATATTTATAAGTTATGTGATTACAAATAAACTATCTCCTATATACCTATCTGATTGAAAACCTCCTTGCATTTTTCTCACTATATTATTTTCTTCCAACCACTTTGCGACCTTTCCAGTCACCATATATGAAAAAACTTTATATAACACTGATGTTAGCACTATCAGTCTGTAATTGTTTAAGTTTCTGTGATCCTTACTTTTTCCTTTAAATAGTAGCCTTACTCTTGTATTGTTTTAGATATCTGGAAATTCTGTCTTCTGTGCCATGTTATCAAAACATGATAATAGATTTAATTTTGCCCTACTTCTTAAATTTATCATGATCTCTGTTGTCCATCCATCTAAACCTCTTGCTTTTCCATTTTTCAATTTCTTCTCTGCTTCATTCATTTTCTGTAAATCTATGACTTCCATTACTATATGCTTTTGTTTGTTATTATCTGTCCTTCACATCTAACATCTCTCTACCCTACATCTTTTCTTTTAATATATTTCCAAATTTTTTTACTCCCATTTCTTCCACTTTTATTAATATCGTCCAACAATTTACCATTTAGTTTCATTTTCCTCTATAATTATATATTTTAGCCAACTTCTTTTTTTAAATCCTTTTCCCATTTAATATTAACATCTTTTTCACTTCTTTTGTTTGTCATAGCACATTTATATTCTCTGCATGATTTCCCCCTCTCTTTTACACTTTTACTAACTCTCACTTTACTATTACTTTTATTCTGCTGAATATTATCACCTAAAACTCTATTTACCACTTTTTCTAATTTGCCACCCCACTACTTATATTCACCCCCCAACAAACTCTTACATGATTTCTTCTACTTTGTCCATTCACATCTTTCACTATTCTTTCTACTTTTATTATTATTTTCCATCACATTACTAACCATTTTTATTATAAAGAAATTATGTATTACTATTACAAACTCTCTCTCTTCATTATCAAGTACTTTAATTTTCCATACTTTATTCATTTCCTCTTTCTTAGTAATACATAATCTATTGTGTAAAATATATTATTTCTAAATCATTTGTATTGTCCCTCATAAATATTTAATAAATTTCCAATGCTCAAATTCACTCTCTGACAAAAAGTATTCAGAAACTGACCATTCTTGTTATCAACATTTTTAATTTCTTCAATATACCCATTCATATACTCTAACCATCATTTCTTCTCCTTTTGCTGAAACTCTGTATTGCCTTAACTCGGCATTTGTATATGCTACTGTTCCATTCCCATTATAATTTGACTATCTCCAGTGGCCATATACACTATAGCCACCATCCATTCTTGTCTTTCTAACTTTATCACAAACCACAAATGTGCTTGACACTTAACACTATTTAAATTTTTTTTGACATAACTCCTATACCACCACCCCTTTTTTCTTTATCTTTTTTTTATACCCTGCCATACCAAGTCTTCCAGTGTAGCTTCTTCTTCTTCTTCTAGATGTGTTTCCACTACTGCTAGTACCTCAAGTTCTTCACTTTTAATGGTAGGATAAAATTTGTTTATACTGTCATCTAGTACTTATTCAATATTCATTGTTAACATAGGAATGTTTTTAGAATGGAAGAAAAGGACTGCCAACTGTGAGCTGAGTGTTTGAGATTTATAAAATCACATGTTCTTTATGTATATTTTTTTTACAAGCAACGCAATCATTGTCAATCCATTTATTAATAAGCCAAATATTTTTAATGTTTAGATGAAAAAAAAATCTAATACTTATTTTATCAATCAATATTGAATAATTATTTAGATAGGCTAAAAGGCATCTGTTGAAAAAAAGTCAAAGTTTGCTTGGAAAATTATCAACTCTCTTACCCTTCCAATTATTCTCAGGATTTAAATATAAGATCGTGAGACGCAACATAATGTATTAACCGTATATTTTTTTGTAAATTTTTATATATCTAGAACATTATATCAATAAAAAAAAATGATTTTTTTTAGCATGCTGAATAATATTATTGAAGTAGAAAAGAGAAGCATATAATTAAAGAAAAAACATTCAATATTGGTCAGGAAATGGTTATTTAGATATTCTTATGACTAAAAAAAGAATAATCAATTACTCCAATTCTCACAACTCAAAAATGGCAGGCCCAATGAGTACTGCTTTCTCTTTTCCTATTCATTTTAAGAGGCTGTAGAAAATATCTTCATATGCAATTGATTATTTAAAGATTGATTTACATATATATATATATACTTTGTAGAATAGTTACCAAATAGATCGATATTCTTGAAACTAATTAAACAATTTTAGGTTAAAGTTGTTAACTTATTCTCAAAAAGTAATTCAAAAATTTTGCTTTTTAGACTTCTGTGAGAAATATTTAATTTTTTTTAGAAATAAATCTACTCATTTGATTTCACTACTGTTACTTATTGTAAATTTTAAATAATGAGTAGTTGATAGTAGGTTGTAACTCTTATCAAATCCACATCCAATGTTACCATATTCATATCCTTGGATTATTTTATATCTTATAGTTATTATCCATAAGTAGTTTGGGTTTGGATCTAGTGCTCTTGTAATTTTTTGGGGTTTAGAAATGCCTCTCATATAGATGCAATCTTTTAATTTTCTTATTATTAAGTTACAATCCTGAAATTTATAAAATATTTTGATGTTTGAACCCAAACCAATATGCTTGCATAAATATATAGATCTGATGCCAGGTCATTAATTGGAGACACAAGATATATATATAAATATTAATCAGATGCCATATCTTATCTAAATAATATATAAGCAAGCTATAGTAGATTCAAAACAAAAAGTTTTTTAAATTTTAGCTTGTATTTTAATAATAAAATAAAACACTATAAAGTAGTGTCCGGATTTTAAAAAATGCATTAAGTCAAAAATGGTCCAAACGCATTAGTGTGAAATTCACGTTCTCCACTAACAATAAACATAAGCTACAACCTAGACTAGGAGAATAAGAATTATATATATGTACTTACTATCATCTAGTATCCAATGATTAGTCAAACATGTAAGAGGTGAAGAATACTAGTAGAATGAACAGAGATGCCTCAAAAAACATATATAAAATGTGGTCACATTATGTTTTTTGGTTTAAATTCATTCTTATATTTTACATTGTCTCTAAATATATTGATCAGTGACTAATATATAAAAATATAGTGACTAACCAAGTCTTGTGGTAAAAATACACTTATGCTTGCATTATTAACTTGTACAATGGTAAAATAAATTCTTATTTATTTTAATAATCCATCTTTAAATCCACTATTTATGCTCAATAGTAACAAGAAAATTATCTGCAAATACAAGAAAGTCATAAATGAAGTCATTTATATCCTCATTCAGCACATTGTGATTTCCATTTTTATCTAAAATTAATAAAACACCATATAAAAATTTACTTTCTCTAAAGTCAGAATGTTAAAAATGAAGACAAATAGAATTATTTAAGCACACACCTTTTTTATAATAAATGTTTCAACATCCAATAATCATGTGCAAAAATAATAGAGATAAAAAAATTGTTTATTAAATGCTTTTATTGACTGTGCACTAAAAAGAAATAAAATAATTGTTTCTTCAATTGCAGTTTTTAGATTTAATTTGAAATAAAAGTATAGGGATCCAGGAAATAATTAAGTCAATCCCTTGTTATAAAAATAATGATTGACTTAATTAAATTCTAGACCTCCCCCTATGATTTTATTTCAAATTAAATCTAAAAACTCTAATTGTGGTTGAAGAAATAATTATTATTTTTTAGCATAGTCAATAAAAGCATTTAATATAAACAATTTTTTCACTCTATTTAAGTTTTTAGTATTTGCAAAGTAAATGAAAATGTAAAACTATATTATACTTTAAATTGGCTGGACACTTATAGTTGATATATATATATATATATATATATATCATATATATATATATATATTGTAACATTTAGCTTTGGCAGTAAAGATAAAGTTCCAGTCATCTAATTGTTTAAGTATATGTATAAATTCAATGTTAATTTCTATTGCAAGCCAATTTATCAAAGCTTGATATTACAATATTAATTTATCCTTTAAATCATTTTAAGAACTTTTATAAGTTTTAGTTGTATTCAAAATCATTTTTATATTATTACTGCAGTGCTTTAAATTCATCTGTAATTGTAAATGATTTCAAATTGCTTAAGTTAGGGATATTTATTCCCAGTATATAATAGTGGATTAATGTTAAGAGCTATTAAAAGTTAAAACTATTTTAATAGAGACCCTAGTATATTAAAAGTCAATGTTAAAATGAAACTTTAATAACTAAGATTAAATCTTTAATGCTGAGTATTGATATTTAAATTATTTACTCATTAAAATACATTTTAGTTGTTATTTTCTAATAAAAAGTATATTTTTATTAATGCTAATTATAATAAAGATTAATTCAGTTAAATAAGTTTTAAAATAGTTAATTTAAAAAAGATAAAAAGTTAATTTATTATTAAAAGCTATTTATTTTAAATAAAAAGCATTAGTTAATGTGTGTGAGTGTGCTTGGTTATAAATTTCAATTTTCACTTTCTTATCTGTAATATTAAAGTTATTTTTAAATTTCTTCATTTAAAAGTCTTTAAATGTTCTGGGAACTTGCACATATTAAATACTATGTACTATTATTAAAAACAGTAATGTAAATTAATATTCTATTCAAAAATAATGTAATTCATTATCTAAAACAATATTTTATTTCATTTGTAATAATTTTTAATTTTATAAATAATTGTTTTAAAATATAACATTCTTTTTAATTACTGTCTAGAAAATTATGTAAACAAGTATATTTTAGCCTTGTTTCCTATATAATAATTAATTTTTAAACTATAATGAATTAGGTCAAGTAGATGATTTAAATGTCAGTTTTTAATCATCAAAATTAGTCACATGATCAATATAAAAGATAAAGACCTGCACACACTTGCTTACTTAGTGTTACTTATTACTTTAATAATTTTTACTGGGCAAAATTCATTTAATTAATTAATTTTATTCAGTTTAATTGCTTCTAAAAAAATTTTATTTTACTTAAAGTTAAACATGAATTGCCAATTTAATTTTCATCCAGGTGCTAAAATTCTGTGCTAAAGTTTACTAAGAAGTCTGAAATCTACATTGCTTTTAAACATGATGGACAGTTTAAATAATTATTTTTCAACAATTACTAAATCATTTTTAGACAAAATTCATACTTCGAGGGTTTATTGATTCTTATTTCTTTATTTACAATAGACTATATTATCAGTTCAACATCCTTTATGCAATAATATAAAGACTTAAAAACTTTGTGCTCTTTTAATATTTCCTAACAGGTCTTAATAGTTTTAAAATGTGTTAGCTTAAATATTAGAAGATGCTAAAAAAAAAAAGAAGGTCCATAAAAGACTTTAATACATTTATTTTTCAGTAATGTATATTTATTTTAATATTGTCATATCTTTAAATAATGTTTTTTTTTTTCAGAATAGTTCATCTTTCCATGAATAGTCTCTTTGAATTCCAGATAGCAAAACCTATTTATTGATAAATGGAATTTGATAAATTATTCATGTGAATTTTGAAATGACATTTTAATTACTTATTGTTGTTTTAGTGGCTGAATGAAACCATTTGCTCATGAAAATTTTTGTCTTATATTTATTTTAGACTAGAGATAGGAAAATATTTCTGTAGTCTGTGAAATTAAAATTATTGATTTACTTTTTCTTCTGAAAATTACTATCTGGCCATTTACTTTAGAATTAATATTCTATGATAATACTGGAATATTTATTTAAAATTTATTGCTAGTATTTTCATTTAACTATGGTCTGTACTAAATAATTGGAACAGTTATATACTTTCTAAAAGAAATATAAAATGCTCTTTAGTGAATTATTATTCAAGTTTATTATGCAATTAAATTTATTATAAGTCTGCATTATAATGTACAAAGCTAAAACCTTAGACCGAAGCACCTTAAAAATGTTTATGTGACAGCCAATCAGATGTAATAATGACTGCATGTGGAACTCTCAATTCAAGAACACAAGCCAAAACACAAGAAAAAGATGGGACCCACCTTCTTCTATACTTAAATTTATATATAATTAAGTCAGGCTCAAATCCGAACTAAGAGCACAAAGCTTAAAACATCTTCACACTTAATTCACTAAATATTATATATAAATAAACAATGTAAAATCTTTTGATTTACAATGAAACAATTTTTTTTAAATCTAATGAAATGATAGTAACAAATGTAAATATATAAATATCTTGTCATTATTGTTATTAGTATAATTAATAATTTTAAAAATCTGTTCTCCAATGAAACCTGTGTTACATCCAAAGAATACATGCTATCATTAAGTTATATTTTTCATGGAATTAATAAAAAAATAATATAGTATTCTACAAGGGATTACTGATGTTCTATATAAACATTCATTGTGAAAAACTGAATAGTCATTAATTGTATTTTTGTGCTTATATTTATTAGGAAAGCTGTTGCTTATAGAAAACATTTTGAATCCTGTAAAATATAATTTGCTGTTTTTCAACAAAAGGAAAAATTTTTGTATGTAAAATGGTAATTGCAGAGATGGTATCCTGTTGAATGGTAGAACCTTCAGGATGAAGGACTTTTAATTATGATAAAATGGCTATAATTTTAAAATATACTTTTATGCTACTGTAATTTACCATGTATTTTATTTTATTTATATTATGCATTTTTTTCTGATATATTTTATGCATTATTTATAAACTGTAATATCCAGAAATTTTCAGCATATTTAATATGAAGTATTAAAATTTCCTTCCACTTCTTATTTGCATTGCTGAATTATATATAATATAATACACCATATACACCTTAAATGACACTCTACAATGCAGTTTAACATATGATTTATTATTTCCTTACAGTTTCAACTGTCCAGAAGTCATCATCAGAGCTATATACAATTAATATCTATCTATACATATACCAATATATATATATATATATTGTACCGAGATACATCAGGAAGGAGTGTGCTTTCTATGGAGTTACACATAATTTTGAAAAAAAATATAAATTGATAAACGATTTGTGTAAATATTTAATAAAAATAAAAGGTCTTGTAGGGTAAAATAAGAATAAAAGGATTTTTTTTTCTCATAGACAGGTTTATCGTTAAAAGCGTAAATTAGACAGTTTTATAAGATATAATTTTGAATCGTATTTAAATAAAACCTAAAGAACTAAAATTTGATTTAAGATTGCTTTAAGAAAAAAAAAAAACAAGGTGGAATTCGTTTTGTCTTATAATTATAATAAAAAAAAAAAAGGGAAAAATATATGTAATCAAAGGAATGTAGTGAACAATGGGAGCTAATGACGAACATAAGAAATTTCCATTAAACGGCTAGTTAGTGAAAATAACTTTAACAAAGAAATTGAAATAACTCTAACAAAGAAATTGAAAATAACTTTAACAAAGAAATTGAAATAATTCTAACAAAGAAATTGAAATAACTCTAACAAAGAAATTGGAATAAAGAAATTGAAATAACTCTAGCAGAGAGTACAAAGAAATTAAATGACCAATGCAAACACCAGAAAGTCAGCACGGACCGTAACTGAAACACCAGAGGATTAGTTACGTATTGTAGATTGAATCCGCAAGATAAGGACCGTAAAATATAAAAGGGCGAATTTTCTATTGTATTATTAATTAAAATTATTTTTATAGATCAAGAGCATTGAATATTAATATACGTCTCAAGTTAAACATAATGCTGCACTGTTAAACCCATTGTGTGAACAGCCGGCCGAATCCTTCCCGCAATACCAACAGCAAACAGTTCAAATGTCGATCATGGTCACGTAAAACAAGAAGGAGACGGAGTGTCCACGTGGAGCCCACAGGATCCCAATGACATCGGGAAAAGGAGTGCAAAGAGTTAGCGCTAACTGACCGAATGAAATACTATCAGAAGCAACGCTCAGAACCGTGCATAAGGGAGAAAGCTAGGTAATGTTTATTTCAATTTCTAATTCACTAATTAAAAGCCGTAATAATAAATGGAATAATAAACTCTGAACTTTATGGTACGAACGATAATTATTAGTTGTCTTTAGCTCCATTACCCAGAGATTTTATTGTGACTGTGTGTATAATTATATTTTTTATGTATTTATAATATGAAATTTTGATTGTATTAAATATTATCTGAACTTGAACGAAAGTGTAATTAATTATATTATAAGACCAAACGAAGTGTAATAGCATAAATGGAGACTTCATGGGTTAGTGATTACTTAAATTAGATTTAAATTAAATAATTAAATAAAAGAAAAAGAGAAAGCGAGAAATTTAGCGCAGAGAAAGATTCATAAATTGATTTTTTTAGGTAGGCGGATTATATTTAATTGATTGTTGTAGCTGAGCTAGCGGGAGCGGGTACTAGATCGTATTGGTCAAGCAGACTTGTCGACAAAGGTCGGCTGGCGCCCATTGGATTTTTTCCTTTAAATAAATAAAAAGTTTGATTGGCTAATATGTAATCTAGTAAACGAGTATTAATGTTATTGGCAAATGTTTGCAAATGATATTGATTACTCTACCCGAGGTACCGACAGCCCCGTGATAGGATTTTGTGTAAGAGGGAGGTACAAAGTTCTGATCGAGTCGTTATTATAAACATTAAACATTTTATTGATTTTATATAAATAATGTTTTTATAAAATTTACGAGACGACGTGTAAAGGGCTAGGTATAAATGGCGCGTCAACGTGGAACGAAACTAAACGTTTTGAATGGCAGAACCGATGTGAGTCATGACTGGACATCTTAAGCGGTGTGGCCAGAGTCATGTATGAGTGACAGAAGTGATAGCTAGTAAAAAGAAGCAGGAGGGAGCGTGATAGTAGGATTAGAAAATGGTATAAGCAGCGCAACTGTAAAGGTGATTTTGCAATTATATAAGACGTGGAGGCATAGGGACACTCCAGGGAATTTTAGTATGAAAAAAAAAAGGGGGAACTGGGAAGGTTAGGTTTTGGTTGTACGTACGTAAGTTTATTATTATTATTAAAAAGAAAAAAATGGACGAAAGTGGAAACGACGGGAGGGCAACGCCAGAAGTAAGCCCGATTTTTTTTAAAAATCTGCAAATAGTGGAAGAAAGCGCATTCCAAATTTTGATGAACATGATGGAAGAGATACGTAAAGACATCAAACAAAATCAACAAGAAATGAAGCAGGAAATAAATGAACTTAGGACAGAGATGAGAGAAATGAAACAGGAGTTGACAGCAAGAATGGACGCATACGAGGAAGTGATAGGAGTAATGAAAAAGGGTGTAGAAGAAGAAAGGTATGAAATGTTAGAATTAAAAGAAAATATAGAAGCGAGGGAAGAGTCAAGCAGTATAGGGAAAAGCCAGCTAGAAGAGAGAATAGTACGCGTGGAAGAGATATGTCAAGACTTAATAAGTAGCCAGGAAATGACGCGACAGGAATTAGGGAACTTAGAGAATAAAATAGAGACCGCCAAGAATATCAAAACTAAAGTAAAGGAGATATGTAAAGACATAGTGGGGGACACAGGGCAGAAAATAAGACAGGTAGAACAGAAGTATGAGGAGTTTAAGATTGAGAGTAGACACAGTGAACAGACGAGTAGATTTATGGAGAAGCAGTTTGCCATTGTGGTATTCAAAGCGGAGGTAGGAGAAAACCCGCTGAAACACTTAGAAAGCCTGAATAATATGTTCCATAGTAAAAGTTTACCGGAAGAGGACAAGGTTGTGGTGGCCAGTAGTTACCTCCAAGAGACGGCATGTCATTGGTGGCACACCTTGGACGAGAAACCGCAGACCTTCGGAGAATACAGACGGGCTATGTTAAGGGCATGTTGGAATGAGGCTAGGCAAGATGGAATCCTGTATAAGATATCCCACGAGAGATATTCAAGTGCGCGGGGAGAGACGTATGCGAAATTCTTTTACCGACAAGTGTCAAAACTTAAGGCATTGACGGCATTCCCTATGTCAGATGGTCAGATAATCAGAACACTACGCAATAATATGCCGCCAAACATACAACAACTAATGTTAAGTAAAGACGGACGATCAGTGGAGGAAATGGCGGAATTTCTAACACAGATTGATTATGGCAATCTAGCTAGGGAACCTCCAGATCGATATAGGAGATGGGATGGGTACAATGACCCACATGGCAAGAAGGGAGAACCACCTGATCGAGCGTAAATAAATAAAAAAAAATGATGAATAAATAGGTATAACGGGACCGCAAACTTAACGAGTAACACGGACACACGAGAATAAGAGAGGACGAACTTCCATCAAAATAAATCAAGGGGAATGTATAGTAAGAATAAAGTTAAATGTTGAAACTAAAACCTTCAGATTGATATTTTAGTTTCAAAAAGGGGGGACGGAGAAATGTACCGAGATACATCAGGAAGGAGTGTGCTTTCTACGGAGTTACACATAATTTTGAAAAAAAATATAAATTGATAAACGATTTGTGTAAATATTTAATAAAAATAAAAGGTCTTGTAGGGTAAAATAAGAATAAAAGGATTTTTTTTTCTCATAGACAGGTTTATCGTTAAAAGCATAAATTAGACAGTTTTATAAGATATAATTTTGAATCGTATTTAAATAAAACCTAAAGAACTAAAATTTGATTTAAGATTGCTTTAAAAAAAAAAAAAAACAAGGTGGAATTCGTTTTGTCTTATAATTATAATAAAAAAAAAAGGGAAAAATATATGTAATCAAAGGAATGTAGTGAACAATGGGAGCTAATGACGAACATAAGAAATTTCCATTAAACGGCTAGTTAGTGAAAATAACTTTAACAAAGAAATTGAAATAACTCTAACAAAGAAATTGAAAATAACTTTAACAAAGAAATTGAAATAATTCTAACAAAGAAATTGAAATAACTCTAACAAAGAAATTGGAATAAAGAAATTGAAATAACTCTAGCAGAGAGTACAAAGAAATTAAATGACCAATGCAAACACCAGAAAGTCAGCACGGACCGTAACTGAAACACCAGAGGATTAGTTACATATTGTAGATTGAATCCGCAAGATAAGGACCGTAAAATATAAAAGGGCGAATTTTCTATTGTATTATTAATTAAAATTATTTTTATAGATCGAGAGCATTGAATATTAATATACGTCTCAAGTTAAACATAATGCTGCACTGTTAAACCCATCGTGTGAACAGCCGGCCGAATCCTTCCTGCAATACCAACAGCAAACAGTTCAAATGTCGATCATGGTCGCGTAAAACAAGGAGACGGAGCGTCCACATGGAGCCCACAGGATCCCAACGACATCGGGAAAAGGAGTGCAAAGAGTTAGCGCTAACTGACTGAATGAAATACTATCAGAAGCAACGCTCGGAACCGTGCATAAGGGAGAAAGCTAGGTAATGTTTATTTCAATTTCTAATTCACTAATTAAAAGCCGTAATAATAAATGGAATAATAAACTCTGAACTTTATGGTACGAACAATAATTATTAGTTGTCTTTAGCTCCATTACCCAGAGATTTTATTGTGACTGTGTGTATAATTATATTTTTTATGTATTTATAATATGAAATTTTGATTGTATTAAATATTATCTGAACTTGAACGAAAGTGTAATTAATTATATTATAAGACCAAACGAAGTGTAATAGCGTAAATGGAGACTTCATGGGTTAGTGATTACTTAAATTAGATTTAAATTAAATAATTAAATAAAAGAAAAAGAGAAAGCGAGAAATTTAGCGCAGAGAAAGATTCATAAATTGATTTTTTTAGGTAGGCGGATTATATTTAATTGATTGTTGTAGCTGAGCTAGCGGGAGCGGGTACTAGATCGTATTGGTCAAGCAGACTTGTCGACAAAGGTCGGCTGGCGCCCATTGGATTTTTTCCTTTAAATAAATAAAAAGTTTGATTGGCTAATATGTAATCTAGTAAACGAGTGTTAATGTTATTGGCAAATGTTTGCAAATGATATTGATTACTCTACCCGAGGTACCGACAGCCCCGTGATAGGATTTTGTGTAAGAGGGAGGTACAAAGTTCTGATCGAGTCGTTATTATAAACATTAAACATTTTATTGATTTTATATAAATAATGTTTTTATAAAATTTACGAGACGACGTGTAAAGGGCTAGGTATAATATATATATATAAAACAACATTCCAAACACTCCAACTATTAACTTAACTTAAATATTTAACTATTAACTATTAACTTAAATATTTAATATGTTATGTTATTTAATTTTAATGTTATTTGTGCCCTGTCATGAGTAATTCTTCTATTTATTTGAATGTATGATTTTATGAAGAACCAGTGAAGATGTTATATTTTGTAAATGCTTATTTCAAGCCATGTTTTTATTAGGCCAGATATGCAAATAATCGGTTAATATTAATTTGTTTAGGACAAAGTAGCATTAATCTCTCTCTTGTTTTTATATACATTTATCTTGCCATTATGTGATCCAAAAGATAGTAGTTGTGTCTTTCTTTTTTGAGTATTTATTTTGTTATTATATTTTTCCAAGAGATTGAGCTGTGACTCTCTCTTGTGGATGTTTGTTTTGGTAGCACATATTTTATAAAGAAAGTGTAGCTGTGTTTTTTTAATCATAGTATATTCCATGAGTTATATCTTTCATGTCTCATATTAAGCATAAATGCTTTATTTAAGGCAGCTATTATTATTCCTAATATATTTTGATGGTTCATTCTCATTTTCCTTATGTTCAGAGATAACGTCCTAGTATAATTTTTGTGCTTAAGTTGTAGGTGTTCCCTTTTGAGTTCATACCATCATTTAGGTTCATTGCCTTACTTATCTTTACCTCTCAGATGTATTATATCATGTAAAAAGCCATGTGGGGTGTACTGCCGTGACTTTATTTTTGGTAATTGATGTTGTTGTTGATTCTGAGGAACATCATCTTTTCTTCTCTTGGACTCTTGAATACTCTGATGGTAAATTATGGATAGTTTTGATATGTCTGTGTTTCTGTGCTCTGCCAGTATTCCATGGTGTACAATCAGCAAATATTTATTTAGAAATTAAAATTTTATTTTGGGGCTCTATAATAAGCAATATACATAATTGCTAACATTTATGTCATAGCTGGATTTGTTGAGACAACATAATAGTATAACTATTAGGTAAACATGTAGAACTTTTTGTGATAAAGCTACTATTAAGAAAAATTTTCATAAATCAGACAACGTTTATAATAGTCAATTATCATTTAATCCTTAAATTTATTTTTATTATTATCTGTAAACTTTAAAAAGTATTTTTTCTATGCAATGAATATTAATTGTTATTTATTTAATTATTTTTATTGTCAAAATAAATGTTTATTGTTAAGTATAGTATTTATATCATTATTAACACATATTATCCAGAAATCTTACAATTATATTTATGTTTGTCATTCATGAATACAAAATTGAATTGAATAATCACTTTATTCAAATGATCTGCAGGTGTTAAAAAAGCATTACATTTTGAATTACAAGTCTTTGATACTATCCACTTTAGATAAATTCACTAATTATTATTACTAATTATTTACTAAACTAGAGATAATCTCTAGCACAGATATAAACTTCAAAACTCAATTAAAAATTAATATATCTATTTTTTTAATTAATCACACATACAAAGACTTATTCATATTTTTCTTTCCCAAGTGTAATTCCTTCCAACTCCTCTTACATAAATTGGCAGTGTGGTAAGAAAGCATCTAGGAAATATATTATTCATTTATTTTCTTAATTTTAAATGTCCGTCTTAGTCAACTACTTTATTTAGAAGATCATAGTTGATTAAATGCTTAAATTATTTATCCTAAATTCATAAAATAAGATTTAGTAGGAGGTATTTGTAGGATATGCTGAGTTTCCATAAAATCCCTTAACAATTCATTATGTCTGAATGCAATCCTAATAATAATATTTTAAAAAAAAAATACATGTAAAACTCTTAATTTGGAATAAAAGAAAAATACCATTTGTAATAGTACAGAAGATAAAGAAATGGTTAATAAGAAAAAATCTGGGGTTCCAACATCCTATAATTAGGTTGCTATTTGTAACAGTACACAACAAATGAGGGCTAAATTATGAGAGTTGGGAAACCATCATCATCCCCAAATAAACAAAATATAAAATTAAATATAAAGAAATGATAATAAATATAATGAGCATGTGAGATCCAGCAAGAACTAATTATAAGTTCACCCAGCATTACAGAGAAGAAGAATCATTCACCATCATGAATAATCAATGATAAAAAAATCAACAGTCAACCTTGTGACTGGATTTAAAATAAGTCTACTATAGATCAGTCTAATTATTTAGCCCCTGACAAACTTAGGGCAGCAATACAATACAATAATTTGGATGCACAGACTCAGATACTAATTAATCTGAATATATTTTAAAAATCAAATAATTCTGAGGTACTAAAACATGCTGATCATCATCAATGCCTGGCGATGATGTACTGGCCAACTATAAACTTAATATCTAATTAAAAATGAATATAATATAGTGTCTGGACTTTAAGGGATCCTTTGTATCATCCAGCATTACCTGGAATCCAAACATCAACCTAAACCCCTAATCCATTGTAATGGTTCACATTCGCTTAAGGAAATGAGAGTGAATGCATCTTACTATAGTCGGACTTAGAGTCTTTGTATAGGATGTCATGAATGATGCAATAAAATATAATCCATGCTTAATACAGATACAACTTAGACCAGTTCATCTAATCTTCACCTCTCTTGATTATTCTGTTATGCTCAGTATTCAAACTCAGGGTAAATTTTGCACTTAACTCTCTTCGGGGGTCTGTCAATATCCTGTGGCAATAATAATACTTAATATAATTTCAATAGATTCTCAAAATTACTTTCTACCAAGTTATCATGATGTTAAGTCAAGATGATATATCTATAAATATATGGGTATGTGTATTCAATCTTATTTTATTATGAAAATAAAATAAATAATTTAAATAAATTAAAGACTTTCTTAAAATAAAATAAAAATTAACAGTATTTATTAACTGAAAACAAATTAAATTTATCTTTATATAACAAATTTATTATTATGAGTGCTTTACATACATTTATACCATATACATTTAAAATTATACTTATCCCATAGTAGATATAATATCATAGCACAAAAAATATTTAATAGGTTGCAAAAAATAAATAACATTTTATAATTCCAAAGATTATGATAACACTAGCTAACTAAATTTAAATTAAAAAAATATAAGTATAAATGAAGACATTTATAATATCCAATTCTTTTGAAGAAATTCCATTTCTATAAGATATCCCCTCTATGTATGGTCCCTAATGTTAAAATAAAAGATCTTTCATTCAAGAGTATTAATCATTAATACAAAAAAATAAATGAACAAATATTACTAAATGTATTGAATTAGTAATAAAGAAAAATTATGTCTTGTCATAAGTGAATGAATTTAATATGAAGAACAATAAAATCTTACATTCATATTAAGTTTACTTATTATCCTGATCAAGTCACTTTGAAAGGAAGACCTAAATTTTATTAAATAAAAAAAAAATTTAATCCAATGATGTTTCCATTTTCTTATTATCTAATAATTTTCCAAAATGGATTATTCCAATATAATTAGATTTTAGAAGCAACAAAAATAAAATTAAATATTTATGGATATTGATATGCAAAGATGATATGATGTGTTAAAAGTTTATGGTATTATCCTATTCATTTCCATAATTTGAGTAGTAATGGTCATTAAGAATGAAGTTCTTTTATTTTTTGATCATCAATCATCAGTGAGGCAATCAGTACATTCTGTTGTTCATAAACGTTCCTCTGGCATAATGTTAACACCCCTTTTCATAAATCATCTTGCTATAAATTGAAGTTGGATATTGAATTATATAGATAAAATATTTATATATTAGGAATTTCAGTAGGAATAAATAATTTCACTGCTTTAGGTTAGAACAATAGCATTTGATCCTATGGAAAAATGTGATTACTCATGATGCATTTTCTATAACTTGAAATCTTCCTAAACTAAATTTGGGTATTCATCAAAGAGCCCTATATCCCACTGTATGACACTGTTTTTGCACTAAAACCCATAAAAATGCTGTTTCCGCAGCCGACACCTTCAAACCTGCATTTTCTATAATACAACTTTTTTGTTGTGCTACAGATTGCAGGCCGCTATGTCACGTCGCAGTACAGCATGTATGTTTTACGCAGCAAATACATTTTCCGAATATCGCACAGTTTATAAAATGGTTACGGCTTGGGAAGAGGGTGTGTTTTTTGGAATTGGATGGAAATGTTGTTTTCATTTGATTTTTATTTTATTTTAAAGTATTGAAATGTTCCAATTTTGTAAAGTAATAATTAACAGACTTTTTATACCATAGTGTATTGAAGTTTTAAGTAGTAAATGTTGATGAGATATATGTATAAAGTGAGTTGGAAGTAGGTAACGAGTCAAGTAACGTATTGTTTGTAACATTCCATGAGACAAAGAAGATTGTACCGGCTGTATATTTTTGAAATAAAAAAGAGCATTAACACAAAAATATCTAGTAAGAAAAGTACAATTGTACACTGTTTTTTTAAATGTCATAAAAAGCATATATTATAAACATTATATATATATATTTGTCATTGTTTAAAAAAGTTTTATTTTCTTTTCTCCGACTACTGTTATAATTCATTGAATATAGTTTATGTTTATTGTTATCATTTATTTTATAGATGTTAGTAAAAAAATATTTACAAAAATACGATTTTGATATTTTTTATTTTAGCATTACAAACAACAGAACGATAACCCTAAAACTAACCCTAACCTAACCCTAAAACTAACCCTAAAACTAACCCTAATCCTAATCCTAAAACTAACCCTAAACGTAACCATAACAAGTTTTAATTTTAGTTATCATTCTATTTGAAATAAAAACTAGCAGTAAACAACAACAACAAAAAAAGCTGTAACCCCAGTAAAAAAATCTCCGATAGAAAATTGATTTTTCTAATAAAAAGCAAACTAAAAAAGACGAATCAAATTGTAATTTGTTTATTTTATTTTACATTTATTATTATCATATAATTTGTATACGTTAATAAAAAATAATATTTAAAATTAAATAATATTTAAAAAAGACGATTTTCTTTTGTTTTTATTTTCGCATTACAAAAAGCACATCAAAATGATTATAATTAACAGCCTGGGAATGATCATATTTTATAGTTTAAGCATGAAAGCTGTGCTATCAAGTGGGATATAGTAGCTATTCGATGACAACCTAAATTTGTTTAGATATATAAATGTTTTTGATATATTTATTTTCCTTAAAATTTAAGTTTAGAATGATATCATTAAGAATTTCTCTAATTATTCTATTAAAGATAATCTTGTTTTTGAAATTATTATTAATGATATTAAAGAGTAATTTATTTACTCTTTACTTGAGAGATATTAGAGTTTTCTGCTAATGAAGATTTTATAAATAAGGAAAATTCATTCAAACTATTGATCCATCTTTCTAATATGTTCGCTATTCAAACATAGCAAAATAACTATTTGTATTGACTAGTTCATTTGTAAAAGAACTGATTTGGAAATTAGTTGATTTAGCTTTTATAGTACAATTGACTTCTGGTAATTAGCATGTGTTAAATTACTATTTCATTTCATGATTTTGTATTTGATTATTGTTGAATGTGTCATAATTAATAATCCTATAATTGAGTTTTAATTTTATTTGCTTCATGTTTAGATGCTAAGATATGACTTGACCTAAAGTTATCTCTATGTTTTGCATCTTGATTAGTGATATTAGTTAAGTCAGGGGTCCCCAACCTTTTTGCACTTAAGAGCACATTCTATAATACCGGCCAGGTGGCGGGCAACATTTATTTTTTCAATGTAAATTTATAGTTGGATATTGCTAATAATATACATAATGTACAAAAAAATATTTATTTCAAAAATAAAGTATAGTATGCCCTATAATTTGATTACAATATAATACAATAATTTATTAGAAATTTTAAAAATTAAATTTATTTGTATCAGATAAATAATTTTTTATTGTATTTGGATAGCGGCGGGCACACATAAAATATTCTGTGGGTGCCATGGTGCCCATGAGCATAGGGTTGGGGACCCCTGAGTTAAATCAAATAAATATTTTATACATTTATAAATGATTGAAATCTAATTATTTTACTCTTTGATTTCATAGCCTAAAAACGATTTACTCGCTGACGAAGAAGCTTCCAAATAAACAAAACAAATTTCGCTTAAAACTATTAAATGGGCCAAGCGCTTTCGAGGTTTTCCCTCATATTCATGGCCGACGAAAGTAATAAATCTTTACGTAGTGTTATTAAAATAACTTTATTTGATTTGGTTTTTTATTATTAAAATTCTATAGTCTAATGTTTAAGTTATATACATGTGATTATTGGTATTTAAATGTAAAAGAATAATGTATTTATTGTTTATTAATAAAAAAATTATATTTTTAAGTTTATGGTTTGATACTGCACATAAACAAGTGAGCTTAATAGGATTGTAAGGTACTCTTACAACTCCCCTTTCTTATAATGTTAAAAATTTTATAATGTGATAAGGAAATTTTAATTCTTAAAATGTATACATGTTCTAACATTATATAAATATTTTTATTAGCCTGGGTGTTCTCATCATTGAAATAATTATCCATAAGTTTTATTTAGTATTGTCTTCTTTCTCTTTCTCCTTCTATAATCTGTATGTGATAATTATCTAAATTTTCTGGTTAACCAAAATATAGTTTAAGAATGTGGGTATTATATGTACCTTTCATTTTCCCATCTATATGAATGTAACCAGACAAGAACCACCCCCACTCTTGGTTGGTTTTATTTCCTGGTGAGAAAATTGCAAGAAGAAACTATCGATTGGCATTCCCCAATACAGACATAACTCCACATATAACAATATTTCCTGCTCATCAGAGGATGTAGTGCCATAGAGACTGGAAGCATCTAGAAATTTACGTGTTTGGTTTCCCAAATGGCACCACTAAAGTTCCATCTCATTACAACCTTACTTATTATCATCTGGTTATGCTGGACATAGCTCAGGAGGCATGAGATTTTTGTGAGCAGGATGCAATGAATGATTAGTGATGCAAAATGGAACTGAACAACTAAAATTAATTTTTAATAACAACAATTTTATTAACAATAATTATTGATAAGTCCGTCCAATAGAGTTTATCATTTATATCAAATGAAAGCTCATTTCAGTTCATCTTGTGTGAAGAAGTCAAAAAGCCCTTTTATCAAGTATACATATACATAGGTTTTATCACTATATTCAGATGTGGTTTATTTAGATATGCATACAAGTTTTTATAAATCATCATCATTTAATAGCACTTCCAGGTTTATAGATATTTATTATTCAGTCAAACATAGATGCATATTTTTAGATCAATTTTATCATTTATCCAGATGTGGACTATTCAGGTGAGCATTTAAACATTTATAAATCATCATCATTTAATTATAGATGTTTATTATTCAGTCAAATGTAGTTGTATATTTTTACATCGATTTTATCATTTTATCCAGATGTGGACTATTCAGATAAACATAAATCATCATCATTTAATTATTCTGATATACACCTGGGTCTCATTTTATGCAGTAGATAGGTTCCACAGAAAACCCACATTAAACAAAATCACACAAAAATAGACTTAACTTACCTTGAAAAATGGGGAATAGGTTCTGTAATTTTCAGAATTTGCACAAAAGCAAAGCAACAAGGAAAAATTACTTTAAAATTTGCATTAAAAAAATAAGTAAATAAAGTATAACTAATAAAAATTTTCAAATATTTGAAAAAAATTAATACAAGACAAACTGTTTTTATTAACTACACTATTTAACTTTATATTTTCATACATATTTTAATCATTACCATTAGTATTTGTTTGTAAATTGGTAAGAAATCAGATGTGATGTGATGTATTGTGGTTGCTCCTTAAATGAAGTCAAGAATCTTTCAGCAATTATGCCCAGAGAAACCTGTTAGCTACTTTATTTTTATTCATGATGTTATGAACAACTAGCACCACTTTCAGTCTTGTGCTGTGTTAATGGTTTTCTGTTTCTATATTAAAAAATGAGATCGCAATAAAAACAAAAAGATTACAAATTATCATTAGAAAGATTCTTTTCAGTTTATAAAATCAATAAATAATCTTCATTTTTTATTTTAAAAATCTAAAAGATTATTTATTTCTGTTATAGCTAACAAAATACGTTTTAAAAGTTTAAAATTTTTGAATATTTATTGCAATATTTTTATACATAAGTATAAATCTATTATTATTATTTACTCATTAGTATAAGTAGGTTATTTACATAGAAGCTAAAATTCTAAATACAGCTTCAGGCCATATTCACATTAGCTGCTAATATAATGTTATATTTTTAAAGAAAAAAAAGTATTTCAAGTCAAAATAAGTTATTAATAATTTAAATTTCTTGATATTTAATAAATATAGTGAAATATGAAAGATATTAAGAAGAAACATGAATTGCATAACTTCAAAATTGCAGTAAAATAATCTGCATAAAATGAGACCCAGGTATATAGTATTTCCAAGTTTATAGATATTTATTGTTCAGTTAAACATAGACATAGGTCTTATCACTTTATGCAGATGTGTATTATTCAGGTAAGCATTTATACATCATCATTTAATTATTCTGATATATAGCACTTCTTAGGTTTATAGATATTTATTATTCAGTCAAACATAAATGTATATTTTTACATCAATTTTATCATTTTATCCAGATGTGGACAATTCAGGTAAGCATTTAAACATTTATAAATCATCATCATTTAATTATTCTAATATATAGCACTTCCAGTTTTATAGATATTTATTATTCAGTCAAAGATAGATATATTTTTACATAGGTTTCATCATTTTATGCATCTAAGCATTTATAATTTATTATCATTTCATTATTTTAATATGTAGCACTTCCGGATTTATAGATATTTATTATTCAGTCAAACACAGATGTATATTTTATATAGGTTTCATCACTTTATACATCTAAACATTTATAAATCATTATCATTTGATTATAGATATTTATTATTCAGTCAAACATATATGTATATTTTTACACATAAATTTGTTATCAGCCATTCCATATTTGTAGAACATTTATGATTTTGAATATATAACACAATTAATGTTTTCATATTATTTCATTAATTTTCTATTGTTAACTTATTATAGAATTAATAATTGATAGGTGAAACATTATTACTATTATAGAATTAATAATTGAATTATTTTCTAATGCTTACCTTTTAACTAAGGTCTTCATTTATTGCTGTTTCTCAAAATAACAGGGGGGTCTTGAATTTGAACAGCACTAAAGGCTTGGACAGGCACTGGAGACTTACTTCATGGTAGTGGATAAAGAGAAAATGGGCTAACTGCCCATATTACACTGATTCTTTATGGAGCTGCTTGAGGGTTCAATTCACTTTTCTAGTAATCTCAAAATTCTTAATAAAAATTGTCTTTTGTGATTTTTAAGTATAGAATAATAATCTAATAATCATCTCTTTCAAAAAATAATATTGTCTTTTGTTCTGAAATCTCCTACCTATTTATACCTTTTCTCTCTATCAGAACAGATTCACCTGATGTGCTTGCTGAATCCAATTGGTTTTTGGTGTGTTTTCATCCATGTTCATGCCATTAATCCCCAGTTCATTGGACTATTTCTCATTGATGGGAACAGACTGTTTTTACTTATCTGACTAGGTGTTTTCAAATTTTTAATTAATTTCCTCTTGTCTGCAGCAATGGCTTAACTTCTACAGTTATTCTGCCTCACAAATTATTCTTCTGAAATATAGAATGAACTGAAAAGCAGGAAAGAGATTTTTATTTAAATGATTTTGTTTTTCTCACTTGAATTTATTAATTTTAATAAAAAAAGATTTATACTTTCTTTAACTGCAAATATAGACGTATTTGCTTTTCTTTTTTATTCATTTTAAAACATTCTATTTTTCTTTTGATTTGACCAAAACACTATTTTTAATTGCAGTCAAATTTCATTATTTCTTCCTCTTCTTTAAAATATAATTAGTCTTTTTTTATCTTTGAAATATTGCTAATGTGATTTAAATTTAACTTATGTCATTTTAATTGGAAGGGGGGATCTTCTAAATATATACGAGAAACAGTGTATCTGTTTCAATATCTTTTCCAAAATTTGGACCTGTTTTTTATTATAGTAAATGGTCCTTTATATGTATTATAAAATTTATGGTATTTGTTTTGGAGTTGTTTACTAAGATTGTGGGTTTTTATAAAAACCTTGTCTCCTATTTTGAATTGGTAACTACTTTTCTTTCTGTCTTTCCACTATACTCTTCTTGCTTTTCTTTCAGTTGATAAAAATCTTCCCTCACATTTCTCAGACAATCTTTCTATCATATTTTTACAATTTTCCTTATTTCTTCATGAAGTTCTTTAATCATTTGTTGAGTTTTCTCAAACATAATATGTTTTTGTTGCTCTTCAGTGATCTTTTTATTCATTTCCTGTTGATTTTTCTTTGATTAAGTCATACAACATATTTATATCAACTATGAGTGTTGTTGTTTTAACAGATTTAAGATTTGTTTGCTCCAACTCCATTTGCTGTTCTGCCTCTTGCATTTTAAAGTGATCTGATGATTGTCTAATTTATATGTCTATTACTATTATTTATTTGGCTTATGCAGAGAATAAAGAAACAGTATTGCTATTATTATTATATGAATGCAGATACATAGCTTAGTGCACCAACACTTACCATAAACATGTACCCTCTCCATAAATATTTGAATTTGCCTGAACTCACACCATTGACAGTTTAAACCCTTGGCATACTTAATTCTCTCACTTCTATATCCCCTTAATGTTATTGATCACTAACCAGTTCTTATAATTAATTCAAGTGCCAACCTCAGCTTCCATTCCAATTGATATTGTTTTTCTATTTCAAAGCACTTATTTTAACAAACTTTATATATATAATAAAAATGAATGATTTATTCCAATTGTTTCTATATTAAATATTTAATATTAAATTATTATTATTGAAGTAAATTCAATTTTGAAATAAAATTAAAGCATCTTTTTCACAGTATCCTATTTGAAGACCTAAAATCTGGTCATAGTAAGATGCAAACGCCTTGATATTTCCTTAGGGAAATTCCCATACCATTACAATATATATTGTAACCTTTCACTTTGATAGTTATTTCAAAAAATAATTTAAATTTTACATAATGGTAAAAATTTTGAAATTATAAAGTGCATAGTTGTATCAATATTAATTTTTAATTTACATAGATTATTAAAAGCTTAATTTATATAATATAAATTATATGATTCTGCCAGTTTAGCCAACATACACCTTTTATAATAGTCCTTTATGCATTAAATGCTACATTTATTTCAATTGTAATTTTATTTAATAGTTATGAATACATATAAATTATATTTATCAAAATTTATAATATTCATCAAACTTTATAATAGTTATAATAGGAATATTTATTTAATTTCATTACAATAACCCTTTAAAAATATAAGGAGGGGTGTGTATGCAGAATCTTATTTAATAAGATTCAATGAATTTCATTTTCTGGTTGGAAATCGTATTTTTATTCTAACCAGAATATCAAATTATTTAATATTATAATTTTTTAATAATAATAATTTTATCCTTTCCTATAATTTTTAATTATGTATTTTAAATCTGACCCAATAATTATTAAAAAGAATATAAAGCTTAGAATTATATTTAATTTAAGAGTAATTAAATATATTATTTAAATGTTTAAATATTTTGTTAATTTTATTATACTTTATTATTATTACAAATTGTAGATAAAATTAATTTATTTAAGAACTTTTCAGTTAATTAAAAATAGATGACTAATGAAATTGATGTAATTAATAGTCTGACTTCATATTGTCTACAATATAAAAAGGGATCCGCAAATGAAATTAGATGAGAATTCAAGAAACAGTAGCAACTAATTAACCTATTTCTGTTAGTTCCATAAAATTTGTAAATTTCATTGTTTTATTTTAAAATATATTAAAAGTTAAGCTTTAACAAGCTGGATAATTGTATAAAATATGTTTTAAAAGGATTATAAAATGATTATGGAGTAAATAAACTATTATTTGCCGTGAACTAATCCTGTCTTACTGTTAAATTATAGTGAGGCCTAGTTACTACTTAAAGTGCAAAGGAACAGTATTATTATTCTCAAGAAAAATGGAAGTTGGTTGTCAACAAGTTCAACAAGTTTACACACATGTTTGCATAAGAATGTGTTTTGTTATCTCTTTCTTTTTAATGATTATAAGAATTAATTTACTAAGAAACCTTTATTTATTTAAGAAAAACAGTTGTTATAGAATTGTTAAAACACTTTATAGAGCTTTAAGTTAGCTTTATTGTTAAAAGAATTACGTTAGAATAACTTGCATGCTCAAAGGAAATTAAAACCAAAGAGTGTCAAGCATTGTTAGCCGAGAGGTTATCACATCCACCTTGCAAGCAAGTAGTTGTTTGCAGATGGTTGTGGGTTCGCGTCCCGGCCGATGCTATGACATATGAGAAGAAAAATAAACCAAAGAGTTTAATAAATAATATGTACTTTTAACAGCAACGAATGAATATGCCAGAGTAAGGAGTATTTTTATATAGTGCTAAAATATAAAGTGAAAGAGTAACTAACTAGTGCTTAGATTAAAGAATATGTATATCTTAAGGTGAGCTGAAACAGTAAAAAGAAGGAACCATTTATTTCTGACAAATTATACCAAGGAAGAATATAAACTACGATAGTTTAAAAACCAGAACTAATAGATATAAGTGTATATGACTTATAGAAATAAAGAAGAAAAGATGAATGGATAAAAAGATTTTAGTAATTATTACAGGAGAAACCAATTATGGATAACTAATATTATAAACTAACATATAATATTTAAAGAAATATTTTAAAATAATTCTATTTATCAGGATGTGAAGTGCACTAAATTCAAATTAAGCATCCTATAATAGACCTTGAAGAGCGTTAAGGAGTTTTAAAAATATTTATTAATTGTGGATATATTTTTTACCTCTTTAAAATGTTGTACTTTTTATCAATGATTTTGCAAGTTGGAGGAGAGACAGAATGATGACGACAGAAGAAGTTGAAACCGCCAACCGGCATCATGGTGATAACTGTTTAAAGCTTGGGAAGTTTTTTTTTTAAAAAATAATAATTGAAAAAGTTTTCAATCTAATTTTTTTATTTATTAATATTATGTATTTATAACATATATATATATGACAATAAGGAAAATAGTTAAATAATTAATATGTTTATTAAAATTTTTAGTACTGATATAATTTTAAAATGACATTAGATTTTAAGACTTTAAAATTAAAAATATATACTACATTTATATTTATATGTTTTATAAGAGTTGTCTTATGGATGTACCAAAAAGCTGAAGGACGATAATTGGTCATTTTTATTATTAAGCATTTTAATATGCAAAAAGGAAATTGTTTGTTTATAAAAAAGGTGATACATATTATATTATTAATTTATTGAACTAGAATATATTTCCATGGTACGAAATAAATAATTATGAATCGAGAAAAAAGTACATTTTGAGGGAAAAATATAAATGTATAAGATATGTATGATATTATAAGTAATGAATGGTATAATGTGTTTATAGTATTTAATGATATTGAATGTTGATCTCAAATATTGTTAAGTAGTAAGTATATCTTACGACATTTGTCATATTGATAAATGATATTTGTTTTAGCAAATGATCTATTATAATTAAAGATTTATAAAGGCTAGGAAGATAAATGCTGTATACTTGGATGGAAATATAATCTATGCTGATGCTGAAAGTTTATATATGTAGATTGGATACGTTTAAAATGCCAGGTTAGTGAAGTGTCATTCTGAAGAACTAATTTTGTATGTCATGGGTTTGATCCAAAAAATGCCCATATTATTTTAGGAAAATTGTGAGGATTTTATAAGACAGATAACTGCCCTATTCTGTAAGTGCTTCAGAGGAAAGCCAGGATTCGAGTGGTAAGTCATTGAAATAATAATGACTACTCAAGATCATAATGGTTGAAGAATAAATGTTAATTGTCTTCATTCCTACAATGTAATGTTTCTAAATTAGTTTTTTTTATCCCAAATGGTATCTTGCATTATAGGTAAACAGTGCATGTAAGTAATTTGTATAGGAGTTTATAGTTTTTCTTCCTATGGTTGGTAATGATAGCTTAAAGAATAAGAAGTGACCATATGCAAAATAAATACATCTACATACTTATAAGAGAATAATAAGATATTGTTGTCATAATGATGGTATGAGATAACTGATAATGAAGATTGTAAAAAGAATATATTTGAAAAGTGTGAAAGATGAATGTATAAGATTCAGGTATTTATTTAAGGCATCTTATTTATATTGCATAAACAATATAATGGTATAAAAGGTCATTCAGTAAATAATAATATTAATATATTTGTGTTACATTGTATTCAAGTAAATTTAAGAAAGGTAAATCTTAAGTAACCTACCATCTAAGTATTATTGGTATAATATAGTTGCTAAACTTTATTGAAATATGAATGATAATTAAAATTATTTTTTAATATGAACCGGAATGTTAATATTATAAAATAATTGTTTTTTTTTGGTAGTCTACCCCGACGTATACGATGGCTGCAGGTATTTGCAATGCATTTAGAAGTTGCTGTTTTTCCGTGTGTAATGTGATGAAACAGTGCCACATAATGGGCTAGAATCTTGGTAGTTGCTGATAGCAGACGACTAAGCTAGATGTGTTTATAGCAATCAGCGCCACCTAGGTTCTTGGTAGTTGCCAGGTGAGCAGCTTTGCTGCCAGCTAGCTTGTGGAAGGTTCCTGTGTGTACGCATGGTGAAAAGCGCCACCTAGCGGCTGGAAGAAGCATTTCTGCTTTTGAGGCATCTACCCTGTATGTTCTGTGTGCTAACACAGAAACAGTGCCTCTAGCAGTCATCGTGTACATCAGGGTAGACTACCTAATAATAATAATAACAACAACAATAACAACAAGAATTGAAAACAAAAAAAATGTATGCATAAATGATTATGAAACATTTATTCTTTAAAAAAAAAATAGTTAAAAAAAAATATTGAAATAATTATTAAAATTTTCTCTTTTATTTTATCATCCATTTTTTCCACTATACTACATCTGACTTAAGGCTTGACTCTGTTTAATACTTACAATATATATATCAAGATTAATGCTATAAGTACTGGTTTATTAGATAAATGAAATATTCTCGATTCAAAGGTTAAGACAAAACTTTTTTAGAGAACAGAATGAATCATTTACTCTACCTCAATTTTTTTATTTTATAGAGGCTTATCTAAAGCAGTTTAGAAAAGAAGCATGAATATTTTAAATCAATCATATTACTTTTAAAGCTACATTTTAAATTGCTTATATTATTTTAAATGACATTTGTGAAATTTTTCAATTTACATCTTGTCAATATCGACTCAAATAATGAAATATGCAAATATAAACATTCCCAAATAATTAATATTGTTATACATCAAGATTAATATTCTAACTATTGGTTTATTAAGTAAATGAAATACTCTCAATCCAAAGCAGATAATAATAATCACTAGCAATATTTATATTTACATTTTTTATTTGAGTCAGTATTGACAAGGTGTGATTTGAAAAATTGTACAAATGTTAATTAAAATAATATAAACAATTTAAAATCCAGTTTTAATAGTAATATTATTGATTTAAAATGTTAATGCTTTCTTTTCAAAATGCTTAAGATAAGTCAAATTGAAGTAAAGAAAGATGGTCCTTTCTTTTTTCTAAAAAAGTTTTGTCTTGTGCTGATTTATTAAACAGTGAAATACTCTCAATCCATCATTTGGAGTGCTTACATTTATATAGATATATGTGTGCCACATTAATTTCCCCTTTCCTGTAAAATATAAAACTATTTGTCAAACATTGGTGGTGTAGTAGCTAGCATAGCTGCCTTTCAAGCAGCTGGTCTGGGTTTGCTTCCTGGTCAACGCTTTGACATATAATATATACATAAAACTATGCAAAGAAATTCATATATTAAAAATAATGATAGATATGGGGGAATAATATAATTTTAAAATGGCAAAAATAGTTGTTAATATCTTAAAAAGGATTAGGATTGGTAATTTAACAATAATTTCATCTTTTACATTTACTAATAAGATGTCAAATTTAAACTGGACTATGGAAAAAAGGTTAATTAAAAGCATAAAATTGCAATACATTT
Source organism: Epiperipatus broadwayi (assembly GCA_028023455.1). NCBI lineage: Eukaryota > Metazoa > Onychophora > Udeonychophora > Euonychophora > Peripatidae > Epiperipatus > Epiperipatus broadwayi. The sequence continues at coordinate 8,860,677 of JAQFVV010006223.1, read as the reverse complement.
CAGTTTTTAAAAAAATGATAATCTAGACTATTATATAACTGTTAAATCTATTAAGTTAAGGGTCATTCACGCCAAAGTCAAATACTTCTGCAATCTATAGATGTGCAGGTTTCATAGAATTTCTATTTCAAAATCACTGTCTATGCATAGTGGAAATAGATAAAAATGAAACAGAAAATTATATTGCAGATTTAGTAAAACAAACTATCTATTACATATATTGATAAAGAATTTTTGTTATAGGTTAGAGTGAAAAATAAAACAGAATTGATAATTATGCCATGAATTTCAGCAATAAAAATTAGGAAGATAATGCTATCAAGATTTTAATGTGTAATCGATAACACCAAAAATAAAACTGTTTTTTCCAGAATGTTCACATCATTTATTCCACCCAACACATAATTCGGTTATATCATAATTTATTATGGGGAATCTCAAACAAATATAGCAATGAGATCAAAACAGAATATACGCCTATATAATAAATCTTAAAAGAAACCAATATGAAAGGGAAAGTGGAAATTGTTTTGACTCTCAACAAGTTAACTTCGTTTGTTCTGAGCATAACAATAGAAAGTGAAATCTCAAAAAGGCCTGGTTTATCACCATTAATAATAGTACTCTGAATTAATGAGTAAATAGCATGCAGCTAAGTGTATTTTGGAACATATAATGATAAAACAGCAATATATGCATGTACAATATTCTTTTACGAATAGCAGATTACTTTTGCTATAATTATAATGTTCTCCGCCAAAAATGTAGTATACGATTTGTTGAAATATAAAAATGTATGTGCTCTATATCACAATGCAGATAGTTAAAATGACATAGGCATACAAAACAGTGATTATATATATATATGTATTGTGAATAAAATAAAATACAATTTAGAAAAAAAAATTTAATTAATGTCTTTATCAATTTACTTTTTTCGGAAGCTTGATAATTGAAACCGCGCATGATGTGAATAGTGAATATATTGGATATGAGAAATGATATATAAATAAACAAATAAAAAGAAAAAAAAATAGAAATATAAAACTTTCAAAAAAAAAATATTAAAAATTTAACGAAAGTATAAAAATTCTAATGGAAGATAAAAGAAAGGTGCTATACAGGATTACCAAATCTACAACAGATAAAAAGTCAATACAAATATCACTAATATTTTCTAGTATGTATTTCTTTAATTAAATGCTGAAGCATTTTAATTACATTTAGTAAATTTTCAACAGATTTCAGAAATATGCAAATGGTATATAGTAATTGTATTAATTTTTTATATGCAGCTTAAATATTTATAACAGAGTATTATTTAAAAAAATTAGCTGCTATCACAAATTTCTAAATACAGTAGCTGAAGATATATAATTATGAATACTGTTAAACTGCTGTGTTATATATATATATTGTAACTGATGAAAACTTTTATGAATGACAATGATAAGTAACCGGATGCTACTTAGCCAAAGTTGTAAATATCAAAACCTTAGCTTAACCAGTAATCATCTAATCACTTTCTTACAGTAAACAAAATAGATTGTGTCTACTTTAAATACCATGGCAACAAAGTAAATGTGTAGTGATAAATATTATCTAAGGGTTTTAATAATAATATATAACTGGGTAATACAGAGTAGACTAAATAAATCTAATATACTTATATGGCTAGTGGATTCTCTCTAAGTTTTTAAACATAATGATATCACATCTAATATTATATCAGGGTTTGAAATATTTGCTTGTAATAATTAACACTCTTAGAATTTTATTATTTAACTCTAAATCTTACAAAAGATAAATATGGATAATAAATGGTATTTTATTATAACCAAGCCATATTTTACAGTAATTAAGCATTAATATTTAAATTATACGGGTTATGATTTCTAAACTCAGTATATCTTTAAATAAACATAATATGAGAATGTCATATCATGATAAATTACCCATTAAATGATGAATGCAAAAATATAAAATTATTTCCTAAATATTTGCTTTTATAAGAGTTGCAGACAATTAATTGAAGTATTAGCATTCCTTAAGTAGTTTAGAAAATTCCAATTTCAAGAAAATATTTTAATTCCATTTATCTATACATTTTGTCTTTATTATGGTGTTTCAGATGTTTTGTTATTCATTTTGGACAATCTTGGATGCATTTTCAAAAGGTCAAATCATTTATAAAAGTCTATTTCATCTTTTAAAACAGCAACCATTGTGGTTAAATTTAAATATTGTCCCGATACACTTTATCCAGACAATGAATAGCAATGAAAGAGAAAGATTCATCTCATACACATTTATTTATGGGTTTTTACCATGTGTTTGATTTCATCATCATCTTCACTCAATTTTTTTAACTTTTTATCTTTTTACGCTGTTTTCTACAATTTCCATAGACACAAATATATTGGCAGGTAATAATAATATCCTTAAAGAAAGAATAGCACCCATCATAATAAAAATTATTTTAAAATTATAAAACAATATTTTAAAACCATACTTAAGTAAAATATTTATCTCACTAAAATTATAATGTAAGAATAAATGTTTAAATTACAGATATGAAAATAAATATTTTTAATTTGTTCATTTACTATTTTTTACTTCCTATAAATTGTATTTTATCAAAATAATAACTTTACCTACATGTTTTAAAATAGTATCCCTTAACCTCTTTTTTGCTGATTATTTTATTGGCCGATTAAGGTAAAAGTCTAAACTTTTAATTGGTCAATTCACAAACTCAAGCGTCAAAATATATTCATTTTTTAATATTATGTTCACTTTAGTTTCATTTGTAAAAAGTATATTAATAATTTGTCAGGTTATAAAAGTGAACAAAAGTTTTTTCAAAAATAAATTTTTATTTATAATTATAAAAATATTCGATAGCGGCAAATCTAAAATGAACATTACTCACCAAGCAAAAAGTTTTGCTGACGTCAGTAATTTCTTTCCCAATTTTACGTTGTGGAAAAGTAAATAACTTTTGCTAAAGTCTTAACTATTTTTCTAAAATAATTTTATTTTTAGCATATTTTATCAAAATAATTTATAATTTGTCAAAAAATACTTTTAAAATGGTCTAAAACATTCATTTATAATTTTAGAAATGAAAGAAAAGAAATCGTAACTCTTTAGTTATTGACAATCCATTTTCTTTGTTGTCGAAATTTAACAGCCAATCAGAATTCAAAAAAGGATGGCTCTCTTCCTTTGTTAGACTTTCAACATCAGTTTTATTGATTTTTTACTTGTAAAATAATTCAAGAGAGGGCAGCATCTTATGGAATTTTTTTTAACCTTTAAAAATAATGCAAAATCTTAATGGTAGCATTAAAAATGACGGAATTAGAGTGACTTGAAGCCAATGTTAAACCGTCACATTTTTAGACATAACTAGCAAAATGAGTTAAAAATTAAAATAGATCAAAGAATCAGAAAATAAATATTTGTGCACACACACATACACACATTTAAATATTAAAAGTTTACATGTTTATAATATGTATTTATCAGTGTGTTGTCCATTTTAAAAGATAACTTTGTGCCCATGTGTAGTTTTAAAATTAAATAAGATACTGTAATTTTTAAAATTGATGTAAAATCTTTAAACAAAACTACAAATCAATGAGACGTCTTCAAATTGTAAAATTTTGCTTTATGATGTACAAAACTTAATAATATTATCCTTATAACAAGCCAATAAAATTTTGACATTTGCATTATTGTATTTTAAAGATATTAAATATCCTTCACAATATGGTGAGTGGAAAGGGTAATGGAATTGTCCAACCAAAATCAAAATTGATAGTTTATCAACCCTTTCTTTAAAACTTCTTTGAGATCAGTGACAGTGATTAAACTACTGTCTAATCCTTCTATAGATACTTAACCATATAAATAAATATTATGAATAAGTGGGTAATTTATTTATTTAAATACCACACATTTTGTGATAAAATGCAAGCTTATGTATGCGTATATGGACAAACAATGTCTTTGATTAGAAACTTCATTCAACACCAACATAATTTTTAGTTATGCAATCTAGAGTTTTTATGGATTATTTAAAATATATGTCTTTACTAACAGAACTTCAGATGCTACCAGAATATTATCTTGAGATCTATAAACTTCGAAAGCAGTAGCCACCAACTGCCATAAGTCTTAGAAAAATAGAAGAATTGAGTATTGAAAAAAAAACAATTTTTTAGTATACTTAAAAAGATAGCATTCCTTGAAATATATTTGTAATCTTATATTCTTAAAAAATGTGCATTCTTGTATGCAAAGTTATTACCATATGCCTTATAAAAGTTGCTTAATTATTTTGGATGCACTCATCTTCATAATTCCATATAATAGGTGATGTTAATTCCTCAGCAATACGTTGGCACAGAATCAAACATAAAATTAAATAGACACAAATCTTTCATTTACGTTGTGTCCCCCCCTCCCCCAGAGATGCATAGAGGTGAGTGTTTGGCCACTTACTTTGAGATTTTTATTCAATGCCAGGAGGTAATAACAACAGGATGACAGAGTTTAGTATTTAAAATAGTCAAGTTAATTATTTATTCCAACATTTTTTTCTTTCTTTTTAAGTTTTTGTAAACAGCATTGTTTTTCTTTTTGGTCTTGTGCTCTCTCCCTATACAAATCAAATTGAAATAACATGGTCTCTAGAACCAATTATTTATCAGCAAATAATATAAACTTCTACACACCTTACTTTAATCAATAATACTAAAAATCAAAATTTATTATCATTTTGTAAATCAAAATGATGAATTTCCATGAATTTTTTTATTAATTTAGTACAAACGAAATATTTAAATGCTATTGAGTTAATACACATGATTAAAAAATATTTAAGATATCATAGTGACTTAGCTCAAGGTATTTAATATGTCTTACTAGTGTTAATAAGATGCATATCATCAGGTAGACGTTTTTATTGTATATAAAATGAAGCAAGATTTGATTTATAATTATTATCATTCAAGTGGAATTTAAACCCAGACTTTTATATGAATGAGTCCAAAACTCAATAATAACAAATAAAACATGATTCCCTTTTTACATATTACTTCATTTATTTTTTAAATTAAATTGAGATATTAAATGAAATTAGGTTGATTTGCAAGTCATAGTCAAGAAGACAATAAACATTCTAAGATCGTTTTGATTTGTGCTTTATGCTTAATTAATATGACATGCTAAGTAATTATAATAAACTAAAATAATTCATACTTCATTCTAAAATTATTTACTAACAGGATATAGACTATTCCATATTTTACTTCATTAACATTAAGGTATTTCTTAATATTTTTGTATTAAAAATGTATTAACAAAATATACAATTTATATTTTCATCAAATTACAAATATTTCATCCATGTATTCTTTACATCATCCTTCATATAATATTATTATCTAATTACAATTCTATAACTTATTTTACTCTTTGCGTTTTATTATTTTGTTATAACATAAATATTTAATTATTTAAAATGTTTATTAAGATATGACACTTTATTATATTACTTACATTAATAAGAATTATTATCAGCTTTTCTTTTTAATATCATATCACTTTTATACTTCATACTTTCATTCTGTATTTTGATCTCTGGTATCCAATAAAAACATTCATAAAAAATAAATAGTCAAAATAAGAGTCATAGATCACATGACCCAATTCTCTTAAGCTTGTAAGATGTAATCAGTGAGGATTGCCAATTCCTCAACAAGCTTTGTGATAAATGCTTAGCCAGCATTTAAAATATTTCTGTCATGATCCTGCCCCCAAACCTCTGCCCATGGTTTTGTGCTTTGGCACTCCTCAGAGAGGTGTATATTACTTTTTACATTTTTTAACATTGTATTTGTTTTATGTTTTATCATTGTTGCAATAAATTGATTTACCTTATCCTCATTTGAAAGTTTAGCTATTACCATTACATAAATCTTTAATTACCTTATATGCACTATTTTTCATGATAGATATCTTATAAAATTATAATAAACAATCCCATGGACTGAATGTAACTTAAGGCCACATATTATCTTGTGTCTATCTTAATTTCCTATCTTGGTTACAATTTCAAGCTCTTACAGATTTTAGAAAAATGTCACTATTCATTATATCATAAATATTTTGACTTACTGTATCATATTTAACCTGAATCAACATATCTGCAACACTATAGGATTTCCAATAAATCTACTTTCTCACATCACTACTTAAAATCTGACACACCATATAAAATACATAACATCACATAAAATATTATTTATCATTTTTCTACTATCTAAACTTATCCTTAATAATTTTGATATACCAAGAAGACTAAAAACAAACTGTTTTATGATATGTTTTATGATAAATATAATAAATAAGTTATCTTTAACTTATAAAGAGATCAACCATGCCTATGCTTATATACTCATATTAATACCATAATAGATATATTCAATCCTTTATCATATACTTTCATGTAAATTCAAACATTATAAATATCACACATTTATTTTACCTGATTCCATGTTTAAAAATTAAATACCAATATTTTATTTCTTATTAAAAATAATATATTACCTTAATCATAATATTTTAAGATTATCATTGATGACTCTCTTTTCAATATCATTTCTTTCATATTATAGAATTATAATCAAGGAAAATTTTTTTTACTATTTTTTCCCTTTTTTTATGCAAAAATATTCTAAAATATTTAAATATAAAAAATAACACACAAATAAATAATTCTAAGTACTTAATACTATCTTAATATTATAGTCATTATAATTAAAATAATATAACAAAAAGTTTTCTTCAACTCTTTGAACTAAATAATAAAATCACATAAATTCATATCTTGAAATGTCAATAATCTCAATGAATATAAGCAATTATCTCTACCATTAGTAAAGATAAGATTTGGTAAAAAAATTTATGGGCCCCTTTAATGAAGATTGGCTCAAGGATCACCTACAGGGGAAGCTTTATTTATATAAAATAATTAATACTTCTCAAGATGCCATTCAAGATGGAAGAACTACTGATATTGACTAATATATCTAGCCTCAATTATCCTTTTTTTAATTTTCAATTAACATTTATGATAATAATTTAACGTCAAGATTGGACGCTAATGATAATGATCAAGAATATTAATCTTTAATAGAAATAAGATAAATTAAACCATGAATGAAAACTAAACTTTTAATATAAAAATAATAAATTTTAGCGAGTGACAAAAATGAATAAAATAGCACATGTGGTTGGTTTTACTACACTGCACACACATATATGATGAATGACTGTATTAATATACCCACAAAATGTTAACCGAATCTTTTTAAATAAAGATTTAACTCAAAATTTTAATAACTGTAATGTTTCAGCCTTCTTTAACCTATTATCATGTTACATATATCAGATATGTATATCATGTAACAATATTATTATCTAGTATATTCATAATTATTTGTCACATGATAAAAAATGTTTTAAGCTCATTGTTTCCCTCTCTCCAGTGAATACATTGATTCAATTATCCCTAATACATATATAATTCAAAAGGAGAATTTAAAAAAAAACTGATGAGTACTGGTATATCACGAAATAGAACATAGGAAATCATTTGTCTTTTATTGTATCTTTATTAATATGATTTCAAAAGAATGTGTGGTTGCATGGAGGTTGTTTAATACATTGATAAAGAAAAAAATATATAATTAAATAATTGCCTTTGAATTGATACAAAATTATATATTTAATTAAATACTACATACAAAAACAAAAAAATATATATTATTAAACGCAATATACTTATTTATAGATAAATGAAAATTGGCATTTTAAGCTTTAAAATAATTAAATGAATAAGCACATTTCTTATTGCAGGTTTTGGATATTTGTGTAATCTTACAATTTTATGCACTTTATTTGATACACATATTTTCTAGATGCACAATTGTCCATCAATATTTTCAGAATATTGGATCTTCACTTATCCTGGTCTAAAATCATATTTGGATCCATGTTCTAGTGGCTGATTGATAATTATTATCCTAAAATATAGATAACCTCTAAATTTCCTCAGTTATAATCAGAGAAATTTTTGCAGGTCAGATAGATTTCTCTATAGTTTTATTATCATCTAAGTAGACTGACTTTCTACATTGACAACATGATTCAAGCAATTATCAGGCAATCAGAACCTTCCACTAAGGTATTATTTTCCAAATCTATAGTCACAGTAGATGATGGAAACAAGCAAACATCTGCTGAGCACATAGTAAATCATGTCTTGAATTACCATAATGTTTAAATTCTTCCTCATCTCGATATGTTGGGCACTATTTTTATGGTTATCCTGTTTTGTAGTGGAATGTAAGTAGTGTAATTCACTATCATGAAGTGAACTGACTAGCTTTTTTCTCAATGCTTTTTTCTTCTTGATGGTAAGAATCATAATAATGATCTTTTTTTATTAAAAAATGAGATTTCATGGACATAGTCTCTCTTACCATTTGCCCACAAAAGTCAAAACTACCTTTTTGCTGATATATTTTTTGAAAACAGGATGCTTTAATTAATTATATAGATATTCTAATATTATTTGTTGCATTTTGCAAGAATAATTTCAATTAATTTCATTACAGAAAATATTTTAATAGTCAAAATAAGAGTCACAGATCACATGACCCTATACTCTTAAGCTTGTAAGTTATAAACAATGAGGATTGTCAGTTCCTCAACAAGCTTTGTGATAAATACTTAACTAGATAAAGCATTTAAAATAGCTCTGCCAGGACCCCCCCCGAATCTCTGACCATGGTTTCATGCTCTGACACTTCTCAGAGAGGTGCCTGAACCTACCCTAGCACCTCTCTGAGGAGTGCCAGAGCACAAAACCATGGTCAGAGGTTTGGGGAGGGGGGTCCTGGCAGAGCTATTTTAAATGTTTTCTCTAGCTAAGCATTTATCACAAAGCTTGTTGAGGAATTGGCAATCCTCATTGTTTATAATAATTTAATGTTTTTGAAATTATTTTGTTTTTAATATCTATACAATTTGATTGAAATAAATTCATGCCACATTTTATTAAATCAGCTTTGCCTTTTAAATTTCAAAATCTTTTCATTTGTCCCCATGTTCAATGATAAGATGCGACATGATAGTCTTTTTATGATATGTACATCTCATACTCTTATTATTTATTGATTTCAACTATATATATGCACATCTTTATATATTTATACATTAAAATTTTTTTTTTCCTATTGTGAACCTTTTACAGTGACCTACTCCCTCCCTATTATGAAGTAATCTGATTAAAAATGCCTATGGCAACATTCACAGTGACATAGATTTGTATATTTATTACTCTTAAGTCCTTTTCCCTTTTTATATCACCATGTAGAAATATATAATTCAATCAATTGATCATGCCTATTCTTTTTCTATTCTAACCTTAGATTTAATTTCTAATAATTTCATTTTTAACTACTTGTGTGTGTGTGCGTGTGTGATATATTTAATCACAATATATGTAATCAGATTTGCAGTTTGAGAATTCATATGAAGTTCATGTACCAATAGTGATAGAGCTTGTCAAGTATTGTTAGCCGAGAGGTCAGCGCAGGCACCTTTCAAGCAAGCAGTTGGTTGCAGGCGGTTGTTGCGGGTTCCCCTCCCGGCCTCCTGGCTGATGCTATGACATATGAAAGAAAAAAAAATAGTGATAGAGCTGAATTACAATCTACAAACCTTGAACTGTAAAGTTTATTATTCTATTGCTGTACTAAATTATACATGATATCATGTTTGAAATGATATTGTATCCGTTCATGAATGATTTTGTTTTAAAATTGTATGTAGATGTATTTCATATTTAAAAATCTTTTTTAAAAAATCGCTTTAATAATATATTAAATGAGGCGTGTCTTTTTGATATCTATTTATTTATGCATGTTATATTCCACTAATGAGGAAAATTATTGATTATGAATATCCTTTGTGATTTAGATCAGTAGTATAAAGGTACAAAACAAAATTAAATTCAGACTATCATTTTTGGTGTTTGAATATCACATGATTTTCCAAGCAACTAATATTCTGTTATTTGTTAATATCCATTAATATTCTTTGATAAAGAACAAAGTGGATAAATAATGATAATAAAATACTTTATGATCATCAAAAATAATTGGACCTTAAATTTCATGATTATCAAAACTACATTCTGATCATGATTTATATAGAAATTAATATATTAATAAGTAAGAAAAAATTAAAAATATTGTTTGGGGTTATAATTTGAAGTCTGGGCAGTATATTATAATGATTACTTGACATCAACTGATTTTCATTGATGACATTACTTGTAGTTCACTGTCTTTAACATATTTATTTTATTATTTCACAATTAAAATTATATCATTAAGTTTAATAATGAGCATTAATAATTTGGAAAAATAATGATTTAAAACTAAATATAAAAAAAAGAGAACCTTATAAGAAATTAGATAAAAATAAGCTTAGTCTTTATCTAAAGATAAAGAAAATATATATATTTATCTCAAGTATTTATATATAGAATAAAATATTTTTTCTTCTTTAGATATGTCTTTACTTTCATAAACTTTCTAAAGTAAATGGTTATTAAATAGTTTTATGATTTTTATTAATTATCACCAACAGAATACTAGCAATTATGATAGAGATGAAATAAAAGACTTGGAAAATATTTTCATATATGAAAATTTATCTCTAAGAAAGAAAATTGGAGCTATTTTGGATAATGCTATTTTTTTGTAACAATTGACAGAAAAGAAACAAAAGCAATAAAATTACTGCAAGATCTAAAAACAATTAATGCCCCGACCAAACGTGACAAAATGTTCAAATTGTTTTTTAATTTTCATTGTAAGTCAGTAATGTCATACTAAAGATTGTTCATTATAAAATTAAAGCCTTATATTAAAAGAGAATTATCAAATTGTTTCATAAAAAGACTATTACAAGAAATCTCAATCAATACTAATACAATATTATAATTTAAATAGTCAAGGATTATCAAACATTGTGGCAGTATTTGTCTTATTGAGTGAGATTAAAAAATATAATTAAGGAAAATTGGTATGAAGAAAGTAATTTAGCCGTTATTTCATTTTTCATCAAACAAATAAGAAATAATTTACAATTTCCCAAAGATAACTAGAAAATAAAAACTGACAGAAGAAGTATCAAAAGAAACATCAACAATTTTCAATATGCTGTTATTCTCATCTCTTTTAGAAAAAGGTTGTGAATAGCTGTGGGATGACAATTTCATCACAAACACCAAAACATCCTTTACTCCACTAATTTCAATTACATTTCTGTATTTTTTATTTATAAAATTTCTTGAACTTTTTTTCTAATTAAAATTATTTGACAACAATAAATATCATGGTAATATCTGTGTGGTTTAATGGAGTGGTATAGTGTGTCTGCAATGTTCTTTGATCAGTTCCGATTCTGGCATTTTTGACATTCGATATGAACTCTCCAGCAATAAGGGCATTCGATTATCTATTATACAATACACTTTTTAAAAAAAAAATCAACATATGTACTGAAAAAATACTAAACAGGATTTGTTTAATGATTAATTTTAATATTACTGCTGTGCCTAAGTGCTTAAAGTGAGATCGCCTGCCAAGTTTAAAAGGAACATATTATTTTCATTATTTCCGTAAGGATAAAGTTATACTCAAGGAACAGTTTATATATATATTCGTAACAACTTGTCTTTGGCCTATATCTAGAACATATAATAAGTCAAGCTCAGGAGTAGGCGAAATTTAACGACTTAACACAAATTTGAAAATAATTAAAAGTAAACATTCTAATGACTGACTATTCATATTTTAAGTGATATATTAATTGTATTATAATATAAATTTGATTTTAAAAAATCAAATATAATTTTATCAGTAATACTTTGACCTTTTTACATATTTATAAATAGTCAACGAAGCGGTTTATTAATTACTATTATTAATACCATAATTTGTGTAAGTGCTAATAACATATAGTATAACGAATTTTTCCAAACAGCTGAATATTTAAGCCTACAGACAATTTATGGCTATTATACGTTATAATCAATTTAACTTCCTTGTATTACTACTGCTTAAGAATATTGTCAGTTAACTATTTTTTAATTGCTTAATGATTCAGCTATTATGAAATCCTATTTCTAACTTTTGAAATGAATAATAAAATAAATTGCTATTTATTTCGTTTACCAAAACTTGATTCAGTTTTATATATAATAAATAGTTGAATAAAAGTTTAAAAGAATTTTTAATTACAAGATTAAGTTTTATGTATGAATAAAGTTAAGTATAGGGCATTTATTAACATTTACAGCAAAATCTGTAGTGTTATATTTCATTGTATTTCCTCGTGAGGCTAATTGATAGCGCACATCACGTAAATACCAGCGGGCTTTGTGTTTTCTAAATCACAGCGGATTAGTATAAACATACTTTGATTCATTATTTTTATCATTAAAAGAATGATCAAAACTTCTTTAGTAAACCATATTTTGAAGTATTTATCATAGTTTGGGTGCATATATATATATCTATGCATATATATTTACACAGAACATGTGTTTAAATATGTATATGAAAATGTTAGATGTGTATAAATATATTAACATGTATAATATATAGTATTAATGTTATACACTAAAATAATTATTTGTTGTTTATTGCGATAGAAGATATGGTCAGATGAGGATTGTAAATACACTTTTTGGTAGCATAACATTGAACACCTGCCACTGTATTTAAAATACTTGATTTTCATTGTTTTTTTTTTTTAATCCCACTTTTTTTTAATCATGTGCTTGTCTTTGAATCATCACATGCAGCACCATGGCATGAGTAAAATACTCCTTTGTGCAAGGTAAATTTTAGCATTCATTCCCTTCATTTTATGAAATAAAATTTGTAAACTAAGACATTTTTTCCCAGTGCTTTTGCAGAGAAAACTTGAAAATATATATGGCTTTAGTCATTTAAAGTGTTTGGTAAATATCTTATATATTTTATTCCTTTATATGAAATAAACCCAGAGATTAAAACATATGCCAAAATAAAACAAATATTTAAAAAAATAAATGTAAGTGGAAATTTATTGAATGTGAAATTTTCAATTTTTTTTTTTTCAAACATCTTCATGCTATTTTTTACACAATCCTGCAAAATTGCTATTAGTAGTTATAGGAAATATCTGAATGAGATATTCTTTTAAAATATCTAAGTGTTTTTATCATATTTAATATACCTCATTCATTATGTAATTTTACTTCTAGTTTAACTACCTGTTTAAAATATTGTTTACAGCCAAGGTGTGATTCTTTGGAATGCTTCTTCTCAGTCTAAATAAGATATTCTTTTAAAATATCTAAGTGTTTTTATCATATTTAATACACAAGGCAAAACTCTCCATACAGTAGTGTCACCCTGTGCTAACCAGAGTAAGCAGTGGATGCCAGAAGGCTTGTGCATAAAATTCCTATCTAGTGCCTACTCATCCAATATCCCCAGACTAGTTTCTGGCTTGTGGTCTTTGTCAGTGAAGAGCCTTGGATCTGAGAGCATTGCACCTAGATCTTAATATCTCACTGATGAAGGCCATAAGCCAGAAACTAGTCTGGGGATATTAGATGAGTAGGGACTAGATAGGGATTTTATGCACAAGCCTTCTGGCATTTCATTGATTATTCTGGTTGGTGAAGGGTGGCCCTACTGTATGGAGAGTTTTGCCTTGTTTAATAACAGTTATGTGCTAGTATGAGATAGTGATCATGTGATGTTTAGTGATATTTAATACACCCCACTCATTATGTAATTTTACTTTTAGTTTAACTACCTGTTTAAAATAATGTTTACAGCCAGGGTGTGATTCTCTGGAATCCTTCTTCTCAATGCTCCATCCTGCATAGCAGAGAAAAGAGTGTCTGGATTGGCTCTATTATCCTTTCTGAAGTACAATAGTTGTAAAGGCTGATTAGACTTCTTTACCAATATTTAGAATTTTAACTGACATGTCAATAATTTATTAAATATAAAAGCAGTTCTTGTTTGTTTGAAAATCCATTCAAAATATCTAATGAATAAACTTATTCACATTTTCTATTAATAATGTTATATTTCTTCAATAATTAAATATTTGCAATATTATTTAATTTTTTTTCTATGTTATGTATATATTGTATTTTAAATTTTTATGTATTGTTCATTGATGTAACTTTTACATTTTAGTAGGACTATCAAACTAAATAAACTTTAAATAACATAACTAACATAACTCTTTTATTCCACTAGCACCAACTCATTAAAAATAGTTGTTTGTTTGAAAGATTCATTAGTTCCTTTTAATTCAGAATCGCTCATATACAACTTTATATTTTCTATTAACAAAAGTAGCTTCTCTGTCAAGTGTAGATGTTATCGCAGCTACCTTGCAAGCAAGTAGTTGATTGCAGATGGTTGTGGATTCGCATCCCGGCCAATGCTATGACATATGGAAAAAAAAGTAGCTTCTCTTGTTTTCATTCAATAATAAAATATTTACACTATTTTATTGTTTTATTTTTTAAAGCTTATTAATAACTAAGTCATATTATATATAATATTCTATTATATAGTTTGACAAATAGGGATTCAAACAGGATTTTTAGAAGCCAATAAAATGCCTTGCACTTTATTTTGTTTATTCATAGGTTAAGTTGGATAACTATAAAAAATTAAACACTTGATTTACGCCACTAGAGGCATTTTTAGACATTTTATCAATAGTGTAATGATATAGGCATTTTATTACAATCAAAAGAATTGCATTAAATAATATCATTATCATGAAATTTGCTAAGAATTAAATATTTTGGTGTGCAATAACCTTTTTGAAAATTTGTTTTTTCTCATTCTGTTTTCCTTAAATTTTGAGTGCAATATGGAATACAGATCAATTATGAGTTTTCATCTAGAAAACAGACTTGATTCCATATCCAATGAAAATCTGCTTAGTAAAATATGTAAAAAGATAATAAGACATATTAAAAAAACATCATTATTAAAAATATTTTGCATAAAACAGTGGCAGGATCAATCCTAAAGTTCCAGATTCCAGAGTTTGTCACTCTGCCATGACTCTAAACTGAATAAGACATATGAGCTTCATAAAGCATTCTTGTTTAAACATAATTTCATCACACAGAGAATTATTATAATTGAAGCAATATTTTTAAATTAAGTTTTATTTTTAAATAAATTGTCAAGAGTGTAACGGTTAAGTTTTGTACATTCATGTAACAGAATCTAGAATCCCAGCAGAGACCAAAACTGATCAGACCAGAAGTGTGTACATGCTAATTGTTCTAATTTTTATATATATATTGAATATATATATAATCCATATGAATAATAGATTGATATATAAATATTATTGGTAAAAATAATGTATATAAAAAGACATATAGATTGATATGAAAATATTCTGATATAAAACAGCAAAAATTCAGCAAGACCCAAATGAAAAAGATTTAAAAGTTATTTAAAATTGTATGTTTTAGTAACTTTAATTATTAGCTAATTGCAATTTAAATAAATATTTAGCAAAAGGATGCTACATTGAAAATTTTAATTAATATTTATTAATCTATATTACAAACTTTAATACCAACTACTTTAGTTAAATACATTAATAATTATTATCAATCATTTATCAAATGAGAGATTATTCTAGACCAGAATTAAACTTTAAACTATAGTTAAAGATTAATATATCTGCTTTTTATTTAAGCAAAAGTAAAAAATGCTGATTCAGCAAGAAATACATCTTATCATCATTTGTCTTTTTCAGATGTCTTTCCCCATATATTTCAAGAATGTATAATGGAGTGGAAGTTTTAAGTATATCTTATGATATTTGTGTAATGTTTATACAAAACTCCATTAAATTATATATAACAAAGTTGTGCATATAAATGTAAATATGCTTTACAAAGTATTTGAAATTTTAAAATAAACAATGTTTCCAGATTTAAGTTGAGAATATTGCATTTTGGGTGCTGAGCTCCATAATCATAACTATTCTTACTAAATCTGAAGATAGCTATTTAGCTGTTGTTATTAATATGCAAATTGCCTGATGATTTATATATTCCAACAGTTTGAAAATCAAATGCTATTTTCTGTTGTCTCATTCCATGCAGATCAGGCTAACTTTTTATGGTTCAAAACAGCATTTGAACTTCTTTTCATGGTCTAAACATACAAGCATGTTTGCTGGATTTTCTTTTGAACTTTTAATACAAGTATTTGTGCTGCTTTATTATTGTTGAAATATTGGATCAGGATTCACAGAATTATAGCAGGGCATTCTGACAGCACTTACTATTTGTGGAAATTCTTTTTTGATTTTGTCTTTAGAGTTATTTATCAATCTATTTAAGTTAGTTGGCATTTTAAAGCCTATATTGTAATTTTGATTATATATATTTCTTATTTTCGTTGTAATACCTGGAATATAAGGCATAGTGATTCAAGTTTTGTTGTTACCTTTGTTTGCAATGTTCAATTTTGTTTCTAAATTAATTTTTTTTTATTTCTTTGTACGGTATTTTTTCATTATAACTGATGTTAACTAAGTCTATTATATATGGTAACTCACTAAACATCACATGATCACCATTTCTCTATGCTTACAATAGCTGTTTACACAGAACCTATACTCTCCATATAGTAATGCCACTAAGTGCAAGCCAGAGTAATCAATCAATTCAAGAAGGTTTCTGCATAAAATCCCTATCTAGTACTTACTCATCTAATATCCCCAGACTCTAGTTTGTGACTTTCATCAGTCAGGAACCTTGAATCTTGAGAGTACTGTACTTAGATCTTAGGATCTAATGAACCCTCCAGCATCCACACTTTTTGTGTCTTTGATAATAACCACAGTCACCATAATCCTATTGACAGGATTGATATTAAACCACTAAACATCACATGATCACAATTTCTTTATGCTAACCCAAGCCGTTTACACAGAGGCTAAACTTCCATACCTTAGGAGCACTCAGTGCAAGCCAGAGTAATTGAGTTCAAATCTATATGACTGTACAAGCTAATGAACTTAAATTGAAACCATTATTGTGTTTTCATTATGGACTTAAAGCTTTATAGTTAGCTAATAAGGTAAAAGATACCTGCTGGATGGTTGCATTATATTCTAAGATCTAGATGCAGCGCTCTCAGATCCAAGGCTCCTCACTGATGAAAGCCACAGGCTAGAAACTAGTCTGAGGATATTTGATGAGTAGACACTAGATAGGGATTTTATGTTATATATATTGCTAAAGCTATTAATATAAGGTGTATCTGAACTTAGTTCAGTCCCATATGGCTATTTAAGTTAGATAGCTGGATTGGAAGATATGGATGTCTTAAAATGTTCAGATTTTCTACTTAATAATTATACATTAGATAAAGTGCTGGGCTTGTCCTGGTATTTTTAATCTAATGCTTGAATATCCTAGCACCTCAGTGATGACACCGGTGTGCTAAAGGGAGTATTATAATGAAAAGTTAAAGAAGAATTAACAGCGTAAAATAAAGTACTGTAATTAGAAAAGTACAGCATTATAGTTCAACACTGTAAAGAACTGTGCATGCATGATCAAAACTGATTAAATTTTACAGAATTCGACCAGCAAGCCCTAGTTGAAATACTAACAAGCTACTAATATTATATATTTTGAGTAATAAACTTGTTAAGTTAAAACTTCATTGTGTATTGTTTCTAAAATATTTTAATGAGTATCTTAGGTCAAATCTGGCTCTGTGCATATTAAATGTAATTAATTGTGCACCAACAATGTGACTCTATTAAACAAAACCCTATTCCAACATTTTTTCACACAAGCTTATGAAAATGATTAAGTTCTTAATTACATCAGTGGATTTTCTTTATAAAAAAAAAAAGATAACGTTGGTATTATTTTTGCTTCTGTTCTTCATTTTACTGTCATATTTATTTCATAATTTAGAAACAAAAAAAAATGAGAATATAAAATGTAATACTAACTCAAGTTACTTAGAAGGTCATGTAATATCTAGCATTAAATTAACCAGGGATTTATATGATAAGTGATTACTACATATCTTTTCAATTGGTAAATAAAGATTTTTATTTATTTTCCTGAACCAGAAATCGAACAATGTTAGCCTTTAATTTTTGAATCACTGTTACTTGCACTAAAGTTCAGGTCAAAGAATGGTACTACAGCAGATAATTACCACAAGAAATCTAATGAATATCTTTTTTAATTAGAAAAATGTTATCAAATAAATCAATCTGTAGAATAAATGTCATGATAATTAATAAATTAGTCCATGTAAAAATAAAGATTTTTTTTTCACCTCGGAAGCTAAAATGAATCGAAAGAAATGAATAGGTTGGGGAATATTTGAAATAATGTAAAAATGAAATGAGATGTGTCTGTTGTGAGTAAACCTAAGATAGATTACTCAATTAAAAAAAATTAAAAAGATATTGAGTCGTAGAAAATACTAAAGCTTTCTACATACAGTACATGTAAACACAAGATATTCTAAATATAAATTTAGAATAGAATATAAGCAAATATGAGCTTCTCTGTGTAAGGGTTAGAATATAAAACTATCAACTTCATAATTTAGAGTTCAAATTTGAAAAAGAATCAAGAAATTTTTCAGATAGCTGAAAACTAGTGTTATCGGTATTTCTTTTAGATAACCAATCAAGCAAAATTATTTTATTCTCCTCCAAATACGCAGCTGCCTTGCAAGCAAGTAGTTGGTTGCAGACGGTTGTGAGTTCGCCTCTTTACTACTTAGTAAGTAGTTGATAGCAAAATGAGCAGCGATTTCTAGCAATTATTTGTTAGGGCCCATTATAAAAATATTTTTAATTAAAAAATATATATAATAGCATTAATTAATAATGTAAATTATTTTAATATTTATACAGTATGTAAAAATAACTTTTGTTAAATTCTATTTTTAATAAAACATTAAAACAAACAATGGAAGAACCTTTATATTTCTTTTTTATCCATTATTGTCCGCCAATTTGAGGGGTGGAGTGGATTGAAACCTGTCCATTAAAGTATGAAGATTGGCTATTTTAATATAAGCTGAGCATCGATTGTATATATGTGTGGAGATGATAATCTGGACCAACTGATGAGTGCTGGTTTAGTACGAAATGCCTATATTGGTGATTATTTATCTTTTCGACATGTGTGTGATCAAGTGTGTCAGCAGTATGAGATAGCGTGGATAGTTGAGAGTCATGTGAAAGTCTGAGTTCAAATCCCTACATATTACATATTGGAGTGCAGGTATGAAAAAAGCCTGTACTGTAGAAAAAAAATCATATATCTTTTAATTAATGAAAAATAAATAGTTTTAATGATTAATTTTGTTTTGGAATTCTAGTTTATTATTTTTTTTTTTTTAAAAAAAAAAGATAAAAGTTATTGAAGTTTCTTAAAAAAAATAAACACCGCTCAAATGTTCGACGAAATTCTCTTTGAAGCTTTTCAAAGCATATGTTAATACTTCGGCAGAAATAAATGTTTACAGACTTGTAAAAGTAAAGTTTCATTTTAATTCAATAAGATTATATATTTTCAAAATTAAAAGAGCTATGTTTGGTTTATTTTTTTAAGATAAAATAGTTAATTGTTTTTAGATTTATTATGTAAATTATGTCTTGGGTAAAAACTTTTACAATTTATATATTTATATAGTAAACAGGAAATTATTGCGATCGTGTGATAATAATTTGTCCTTTTTTATTACTTTTGTGTTTATATTTTTCTGCTCGCTTCGTATTTAGAGTTAGGTGCGGTATATTCAAATATAATATTCTGAATAAAGATTATGATAATTAATAATTATTGTTTTCTTTATGGGGTCCAAAACAGCTGTTCCTTCCTACTGCTTTTGAATCAGCTTAACAATAGCGATAATAGTGTGAAAAACTGCACTTCAATCTTTGGAAACAAAGTGAATACGTTTGTCAGTCATCATTTAATTAAATATTCACAAAATTTGATGACTATAATATGAATATTATTCATTACGATATTGATATGCAGTATACAAAAATTATATCTTTGATTTAGAATGAGTGTTTCTGCTTCTCTGTATTGAGATGTATTTGCATCTGCAAGAGTTCCTCATAATGGAAGAGAATATGTTTCTAATAAGCTTCCCAATTATAGTATAGTGAGGACCTAAGCTATTTGCCGATATTAATATGCAGTTTACAAGAATTAGGTTTTAGATTTGGGATGGGTATTTCTGCTTTTCTATATTAAAATTCACATCTGAAACAGCTTCTCATAATAGAACCATGAAGAGAAGACGTTTTCCAGCAAGCTTTCGTAATATAGAATGGTTAGGATCTTAGTCATTTGTATTGTGGTTTTTATCCATAAATTAAGAATAGCTAGATACTCATTTAGTTCACAGATTTGACCATAGCTGACTATTAGGAAAAAAATCTAAGCCTGATTGAAGTATTGCTCAATCTGAATTTGAACTTGTTATAATCATGACAAGCAGATGCAATATCATTATACTATAAGATTATTTGGGCAGTTAGAGTTTGCAACATGCTGTAAATAGTGCAATGATAAAATAAATTGGATTAAGAGGATAATAAGCTACTGATACCTATGATCAGGAGTTATCATCTCACTGTTTGCTTCAGTCAGAGAACTTAATTTATATATTCAGAATATCAATTTGTTCTCTATTTTTTTCATGAGATTTTTGTATGAATATAACTCTTAACAGATTATTTGATGATTGCTAGTTCAATTTTCACCTTCTGAATGTCTTTTTAATTGCATTATATATATATCCTTATAAATATTGCACTGTGAATTGATTGTATTGGTTGTATACATAGTAGATATCACTACATAAGGTACTAAATCAGTAAACCTTTATGGATTGACTGATCTTAACAAAATCTTGAACATTAATTGCAATAACTTATTTATTCAATGGTTTCTTGAAAAAGAAGTGTTAAACTGCCATAGGTCACTGGTGGTGTCTGTTTAACTAAGTCACTTGTGTTTCTAATGCTGATTTAAGATTTTTTGTTAGAGACGCTTGGAGTTTGTCATTCTGATCTATTTAAGATTGGACTGAAAGCTCTCCTCTTTTTATTAGATTCTGAAGTGAGCTAGACAAATAAATATCTGCAAAAATATTTTTTCTTTTTTTGTAATGTTTGTATCTCTGCTACATTGGCCATTGTGGAAATTTCAATATTTTCACTTTCAAATGATAGTGAAGTACCTGCATTATCATTAAATTCTATGGATTACTTTCAATCAAGCATACAAGCTATTATTTGTGTCAAGTTTTCAGCTAGTAGGAAGAAGTTATCAGATGCTGATAAATAATTTTTCATTTCTAATTCATCAGTAATGCTAACAATTAAATAATTATTGAAAATCTGAACCCAGTTTTGCATATCATTTGCTAATAATAACTTGTTAAATAAGTCAGAAAATAGTGAAACTGATTTGCCAAATGCTAAATCTCTTATTGGAATTCAAAATGAAAGAGAGAAAAATAGTTAAGCAAATGCATTGCAAATTCACAATTCGAGGCCTCAATTAAATGTTGAGGGATGTATTTAGACTACAAAATGATGATTTAATGAAATTGTATCAATAAATGAATCCAATTCTGGCTCTATGATTATTGACCAATGACTATTTCAAGAGTATGCAAACAAATTTAATTTAACAATGCTCTCTGCTTTGTTTAAATCTTTTAAAAAGTTCCTAAAGCTGAGACACTCATTATTACAGTTACAAATGCAGAAAAGATAATTTTTAAGTCTCTAATATTAAACAACACAGCTATATATAATATAAAATTTAAAAAAAGAATTTTGCCAACTGACATCCCAACTCTCCATGCTGCTATTTTTTTGGCTTTAATGATAATCTTTAGAGGAGGTTCATCTCAATGTTTCTTTTGCCAAGCAAAAACCCATATTGTTAAGGATTACACTTCAAATTTTGTCAATAGTTTGGAATTAAAATGTCAAAAAGTCATCAGAGTTTCAAATATTTGTGACAGTATATTTCTCAACAATTATCTATCATTATTTATGAAAAATCTTACACTTTTGCCATGCCATTATCCACTTACGCTGAAACCAAGTATAAAAGGGTTTAAGCCTCTTTCTTAGAGGATACTGTCTCATCTTTTGATGAATTTACCCCAGTTCAAATGTTTAAGAAGAGAAAACCAAGGAGGAAGGAAAAGACAATAAAGGATAACCAAGGTTCTGATGCTAAAGTTACTCCTGAGTTTAATCTGATTTGAAAGCAGTGAAAACTACGTTACAGGCATCTTATACTACAGAGTTCCTTAAAAAGTGAAAAACATAGGTTTAAGCTGAACCTCTCCTGAAATCATGTATGCCTAGAGATTATTATTGGATGAGGTAGGCATTTACTACAATTGCATCCTTATCACTAGAACAGAAATTTTTTTGATGGAGTGGATATTAATAAGTATGCACCATGGATATGGAACATTACTAATGGTTCTTCTGATCTAGATGTGGCCGTAGGACTGTGAACTGCCTACTCAGAGTCTTTATTTACCGGGATGCAATAAAGTCATGTTTTTGTCTTATTGCATATTTGATTTTGCCTATTAGTATATTTGATTCTCATGTTTTATTTATGTGTATCTTTCCTCAAATTTTATCTTTTTTTTACATTAAGTTTGTTTATGATTTATGTGATATCTTGTTTTTATACTAGGTTCTAGCTTTTGCACATTGCTTTACCTCTATATGCCTTGGGATGCCTGTATATTTATTACTCAAATTGTTTTGCTTTTTTAATTAATTGTTTCTCCATCTCCCTGAATTTTAAACTATTTCTTCACTATTTAAATTGGTAAATTTATGCATCTGAATATTACCAGCATCGATGTGAAGGGTGTGACCTCTCCCAAATGGCTGTTTGCTATCAAAAATTCCAATCCCTCAATTTTCTCCTTATAGTATTTTCTTCTTTGAAATTAAACTTTATGCACATTCTTATATCAATCTTGTTAGATATCTTGGGAGGTTTATATTTTTACAGTTTCCATCTCCAATACCCCAGCTGCAGGGGTAATATTTTAATTAATCATAAACCACTATTTGATTCCTTTAACTTTCTTTATCTTGATCAAAATATGATCATCATTACCTTTCATCATGCTGGCTTTACAATGAACATTATTTATATAACAGACCCACTCTTATACATCAATGTACATGCCATATTAATCTTATTCTTTCATCCAACTTTTTCCTCCTCTCCTATTTGGTGTCCTTAATATGCCTTATACTAATTTTGTAGCTAAATACTTTCACCTTATTAATTGTAAACTGATGAATGAAGGCTTTTTCTCCAGTAATGCTTTCTCCTTTCTAACTTTAAAATAAAACCTCTTTGATCTTTTATTTCATTTACCTCATCTGCAATTTATAATTAGTCTATCTTTTGAACCAGTTGTTTTTTTTCCTGATTACTTGGCACTCTGTTCTTAACTACAATGATACATTAAAAGTATTGCATAATGTTACATATCAAGAGGCAGTAATCTCTGAAATCTACATTTATTTTTAGGTAGCTATTTTTTCTCTACAACCTACTGTAGCTTTGTTTCTTAAATATCATTCAATCAGTCATGAGCTATTATACTAATAAAAACAAATCTCCTACAGTTTTTTGGTGTTATTAATTTGAAATTGAAAACCACTTCTTACAATACTGCTTCTGTTCCTTCAATTATGATTTTTAGGCAGAAATATAAATATAATATATGTCAGCTGAATATCTTTCTAACAAAAAGCTGATAATTTCTTGGCTCAGCATCATAATTGGTTGGAAGAATTTATCTGCTGAGCTCTTTCTTATAAAAGTAAAAAGTCCACACAGAACTTAACATGTTACCTTCTATTTTTTGTCATTTAAAATTCTAAGTTGCAAACTTTCAGTTATCCTGAACTTCTGGTATTTGCTTTCAGTGAAGGTCATCAAGGGTATGGCATTACTAAATCTGACATTATGCTTAAGTTGAAACCTTTACCCAATAGGATTCACCCTGGTCCTCTTGCAATTTTTAAATTCCTTCCTTTGCATATTAGTTTTTTTACAGTACCAGTTATTATGAACTTACTTGATTTTCTTTCTAGGCAAATTTATCGAGCCAATAAGCTGTATCCAGTTTCTTTAGTTCTGTTTCTCAAACAAAATACTCATCTCTTTCCAACTTAATCTTTGTTCTATCTCTATGTCACCTTTATTTATCAAAGTCAATGAACCCATCATTAAAGACAAGATACTGTATATTATTCTACATTTTATTTTGAACTATCAGTTTATTGAAATGGGTGCTTCCATCTCCAATGCTATCACCCTGTTTAAAATTGTTATTGACCAAATTAGAGCAAATCTGGGCTCATGGTAGTACAACTAGTTATTTCATCAGCTTTTGATTCTGTCTCTTTCATTGAACTATTATAATTTACCATTCTCTATATTTTGGCTATTTTTCTCATGAATAGAGAATATTTTTTATTACTCAATGGCGAAGTTACACCAGAATTCAAACCTCATAATTATTCTGCAAAGTTTATCCTTCTGGTGCTTTTTTATTACTTATATAAATCCACTGTTTTTGGAAATACAGGGAAACTGACTAGTATATATATTCCACTTATGGATAAAGCAGTCAAGCATATATCATTCATGGATGATCTTAGTCATTTTTTTCTTTTCTAGGAAGAACCTTCCTTCACTGCTATTCTGGAAAATTCTGTTGAAAATATAATTAACTCCTTGTCTAAACTATATCTTTCCCCTTCATGTAAAAAATCTCTTATCAACATCCTGAATTTTTCAAAAATGATTTACTATATCCCAATTAATAATTATACTAGTGCTATCAAGAAGATTAATTCATTTTACTCCAAACTGATTTTGAATAAAATAACTGTTTCAATCAATATTAGAATCTTACAAAAGCATGCCAAAGACAATGATCCCTCTCTTCACTCATTCCCTACCTTTTATTCTCATCAGTCATTTATAATTTGTTTCTGATTACCCTAATGCTGTGAAATTTGTTCTAGTCATTCCTCTTAATATGCCTCCATCCAATAAAATTAAATTTTTTTTCAATCCTTAATCAAAACCATTGCTGATTATATTGATCTTAATAATCACACATCTCTAGGAAAATATTTCTTTTGGGAGGTTTACAACAAGATTCAGAGTACTAGCCAATCTCAACCATCTCCACTTCTACTTAATATTACCAATGAACAGATAATCAAAAAATTCAAATTCTGGTATCTGAGACCAAAATATCTCAATTTTGTTATTAAAATTAGTTTTCCCTACTAGTTATTTCTTATCACAGGGAATTGTGCATGCTAACATTGACCCCTTTGTTCTCAAAGTCTGAAGAAACAATACATAATGTCCTGTTCTTACCCATAATAATATTATTGAGTCAATTACTAAATCACATACTTCTTCTATTTCTACTCCCATTTATAGCATGAAATTGGGCCTTTCCCCTTCAATTAGGATTACTATTTTTTTTATGTTTATCTTTGGATTCATAAGATGCCATTTTTGCTTCAACACTGTATCTAAAAAATTATGATTTTACAATAAAATTTTAAAAATTAAAAATAGAGATAGGGCACTTGCTCCTTCAGACATTGTATGCTACATGGAGCCTGGTCTCATTTTTGTTCCCATTATAAGAGTAATTCAATTTCTTTTTCTTTTCTTTTGTTCTACTTTTGTATGCCTTTGCTATGTATTTACAAATGTACCTTTTGTAATTTATACATCATTGTATTGTCTATTCTTTGATGATATACTTTAAAATATCTAATTGAATTTCAACACATCTTTTTCAAATTTGTAAAAAAAAAATTGCCTAATAAAAATTGTTTAATTTTAAAAATTAGACTGTCACAACATCCACTGAAAAGTTAATTTCTTGTTACAATAGCTATTATTTTAAAATTCCTGAGATACTTTAAATCTCAAAACTTTTAAATCTTCAATTCGGTTTTTAGCCAAAATTTTAGATTAAAATATAATCAAACAACAAAAAAAAAAAACACCATTGAGCAGTTCGTTTTTAAAATCTAATAGAAGAATTATGCTTCTAAAAGGGTTAAAATTCGATTCATTTCTTTAAGTTCTATGTTAAAAGCTGATGATAGCTATGGTAAAATGCTTTCGATTATTTTTTATTCCTTTTGATCATTAAACTCCACCCAATTACGCATGATATCATTTGTTAGAAAATTAATTACTTTTCTTATTATCACGATGCATGCTTATTTATTTTTAAATATATTAATTTGACCAAATTTGTTATTTAATTTGTTTGATTAATCATAACTTTTTTTAGTTCAGGCGTAACTTTACTGTAAAAGCAATTCTGAGGATTTTATAAAGACTAAACTTACATTTAAAAGATTTTGCAAATTATCGTAATTAACTGCTTACAAATAATTCACTTCAATCAGTATGCATAGAATTTCCATTTCCAGTTAAAGAAATAATTTGTTAAAAATTAAATCTAAATTTTACAAAATTTCTAAATCTTTTTTTTTTACGGTTTTAAATTAAAAGTTTAAAACATATATTTTTTTCTGATAATTACTCTAATGTGTTTTTACTTATTTCTATTTGTATTTATAAGAAAATAAAAAAAAAACATATCAATTTTAATCCCACCATTGTATTAACAGTTGTTTCTTAAAATTGACCGTAATGTCATCCCAGTTAGGAAACTGAAATTATACAAAGGCATGGTGATTAATACTAATTGCTTTATTTTCCAACTTGTTAGCATAATTATCTCAATCTTGATTATTGAACCACTGTTTCAATGTTATATTCTTATTCACTTTATGATGCGTCACTCTTCAGATATCAATAATCAGGATATTGATTGCAGAGTAATAAGCAGTACTGTATTATTTCATTTCATTTGAAAGATTCTGGTTAATATTTTTTAAATACCCTCATCACATTACTCAGATTAGCATGATTAAAAACCTCTAGGATCAGTTCTCAGCAGAGTAAAAATAAAAATCGCACTTTGATCAATTAAATGAACAGTAATATTTAACTTGCCTTCTAGATACTTGACTATCAATCATAAGAGCTTCCAAATATTTTTTAAAAATACCCTCATTTAGTACTATTATTACTAAATATTACCAAAATCACACTTTTCTTTATGTTTGCTGTAATATCATATAAATATAATTTATCCAAACTTCAAACACTTTTAGCAAACTTTATTTGTACATTTCGACTGACCTGCAGTCTTCTTCAAAGTAAGGTTATTCTGATCTTTCATTATTTTATTTTGAAGATCAGAATAACCTTACTCTGAAGAAGACTGCAGGTCAGTCGAAATGTACAAATAAAGTTTGCTAAAAGTGTTTGAAGTTTGGATAAATTATATTTATACTATTATTACTTTGGGCATTTTTACAACTTCTCTATCAGACAAATATTTCTGAGCTAAAATGGGTGT